>SJYQ01000572.1:631354-645840 GCA_006410935.1 Redunca redunca | reverse complement strand
GCATCATTCCTTCCAAAGAAATCCCAGGGCTGATCTCCTTCAGAATGGACTGGTTGGATCTCCTTGCAGTCCAAGGGACTCTCAAGAGTCTTCTCCAACACCACACTTCAAAAGATTCAATTCTTCGGCGCTCAGCCTTCTTCACAGTCCAACTCTCACATCCATACATGACCACAGGAAAAACCATAGCCTTGACTAGACAGACCTTAGTCGGCAAAGTAATGTCTCTGCTTTTGAATATACTATCTAGGTTGGTCATAACCTTTCTTCCAAGGAGTAAGCGTCTTTTAATTTCATGGCTGCAGTCACCATCTGCAGTGATTTTGGAGCCCCCCAAAATAAAGTCTGACACTGTTTCCACTGTTTCCCCATCTATGTCCCATGAAGTGATGGGACCAGATGCCATGATCTTCATTTTCTGAATGTTGAGCTTTAAGCCAACTATTTCACTCTCCTCTTTCACTTTCATCAAGAGGCTTTTTAGTTCCTCTTCACTTTCTGCCATAAGGGTGGTGTCATCTGCATATCTGAGGTTATTGATATTTCTTCCAGCAATCTTGATTCTAACTTGTGTTTCTTCCAGTCCAGCGTTTCTCATGATGTACTCTGCATATAAGTTAAATAAGCAGGGTGACAATAAAGAAAGGCAATGCCAAAGAATGCTCAAACTACCGCACAGTTGCACTCATCTCACACTCTAGTAAAGTAATGCTCAAAATTCTCCAAGCCAGGCTTCAACAGTACATGAACTGGGAACTTCCAGATGTTCAAGCTGGATTTAGAAAAGGCAGAGGAGAGGAACCAGAGATCAAATTGCCAACATCCACTATTCATCGAATATTCATCGAATCCATCCAATATTCATCGAAAATCCAAGAGAGTTCCAGAAAAACATCTACTTCTGTTTTATTGACTACTCCAAAGCCTTTAACTGTGTGGATCACAACAAACTGTGGAAAATTCTTAAAAAGATGGGAATACCAGACCACCTGACCTGCCTCTTGAGAAATCTGTATGCGGGTCAGTAAGCAACAGTTAGAACTGGACATGAAACAACAGACTGGTTCCAAATCGGGAAAGGAGTATGTCAAGGCTGTATATTGTCACCCTGCTTATTTAACTTATATGCAGAGTACATCATGAGAAATGCTGGGCTGGATGAGCACAAGCTGGAATCAAGATTGCTGGGAGAAATATCAATAACCTCAGATGTGCAGATGACATCACCTTTATGGCAGAAAGTAAAGAAGAACTAAAGAGCCTTTTGATGAAAGTGAAAGAGGAGAGTGAAAAAGACTCAACATTCAGAAAACGAAGATCTGGTCCAATCACTTCATGGCAAATAGATAGAGAAACAGTGGAAACAGTGGCTTGCTTTATTTTGGGGGGCTCCAAAATCACAGCAGATGGTGATTGCAGCCATGAAATTAAAAGATGCTTGCCCCTTGGAGAAAAGTTATGACCAACCTAGACAGCATATTAAAAAACAGAGACATTACTTTGCCAACAAAGCTCTGTCTAGTTAAGGCTATGGTTTTTCCAGTGGTCATGTATGGATGTGAGAGTTGGACTGTGAAGAAAGCTGAGTGCTAAAAAATTGATGCTTTTGAACTGTGGTGTTGGAGAAGACTCTTGAGAGTCCCTTGAACTGCAAGATCCAACCAGTCCATCTTAAAAGAAATCAGTCCTGAATATTCACTGGAAAGACTGATGCTGAAACTGAAACTCTAATACTTTGTCCACCTGGTTCAAAGAACTGACTCTCTGGAAAAGACCGTGATGCTGGGAAAGATTGAAGGCTGGAGGAGAATGGGATGACAGAAGATGAGATGGTTGGATGGCATCACCGACTCAATGGACATGAGTTTGAGTAAACTCCCGGAGTTAGTGATGGACAGGGAGGCCTGGTGTGCTGCGGTCCATGGGGTCACAAAGAGTCAGACACGACTGAGCGACTGAACTGACTGACTAGACAGACCTTTGTTCACAAAGTAATGTCTCTGCTTTTTAATATGCTGTCTAATGTGATCAGTCATGTCCGATTCTTTTCGACCCTATGGACTGTAGCCCACTAGGCACCCCTTTCCCCTTCCCGATCTATTGGACTGTAGATTCTCCAGGCAAGAATGCTGGAGTGGGTTGTCATTTCCTTGCAGCACCTGCAGGCAACCAGACGGCGCTCTCGGAGGGGATTAAGAATTCAGGAAAACAGGATGCTGGCCCAGGATAGTTAGCATTTATCTAGGAATAACTTCAAGAAGCGGAGATTCTTGCCTGATTCCCTACTTGTCTGCTTTTGTGATTGGCAGTTCTCTTGTCCTGTATGACAGTATGGAGTGGGTTTTCTTTTTTGGGGGGTGGGGGGGGCGGTGTTTGTGTGTGTGTGTTTTGTCTTTCTCCAGTAAAAGCTCCTAGATATCCTGGCTCCTCCCTTAGCTGTTTGGAGCAGGTCCTCGGAGCTATGTGAGAGGCTGTGTCCCAGGCTGTCTCCTCAGAAAGATCCCTGAATGAAACATAACTCGCCACTTTTAGTTTTTGTTGTGTTTTTTTTTGTTTGTTTGTTTGTTTCTTTTCAGTGGACAGCACCTTTTCAGAGACCACCACCCGGAGTGGTGCTCTGCGTTTTCACTGCCCAGGACCCCTTTGATTACTTCCTGCCACACCCCCAGCCCAGGTTCTGAAAGAGTCAACCCACCAGACCTTGCTGATTAAGTATTCATTCACTGCTCCATTTTTTATTAATCAAAGATGTATATAATTGCCCGCCGGAGCTTGTGATCAGCAGGAGAGAGCCGGCCAACCCAGCTGCCCTGCTCCCGTTCCTGCCCAGAGCAAGTGAGCCGCTGGCTTCCGCAGGGACCGTTTCCTGTTCCCCGTGGAGAAAGCTGAATTGGGGGAGAGAGCTTCTTGCATATTCAAGGCACTCTCCAAACCCCCACGCCCAGCCTCCGGGGGCTCAGGGACTCAAGCTATCCCAAGCCCACCCTTCCTTTTAATGAGGAAAAACTAAAAGATTAGGAGGACAGGGGGAAGTCAGAACCAGGGAGTAGTTTCAGGTCGCTACCAAAACAGAAAGGAGAAAGTGTAACCAGCCAAGCACAGGGCAGAGGTGGCTCTGACCCGAAGCCCGTGGCTCAGGAGCCACGTGAATTATGGAGCCCCGAGCCAGCCCTTTGGCAGGCGGCACCACTGATAAGGAAGTGAAGTGAAGCCACTTAGTCGTGTCCGACTCTTTGTGACCCCATGGACTGTAGCCTACCCGGCTCCATCCATGAGATTTTCCAGGCAAGAATACTGGAGTGGGTTGCCATTTCCTTCTCCAGGGGATCTTCCCGACCCAGGGATCGAACCCGGGTCTCCCGCATTGCAGGCAGACGCTTTAACATCTCAGCCACCAGGGAACCCCCAAAATTCCTTCACTCTTGGGAAGTGAAAGTGAAGTCATTCAGTTGTGTCCAACTCTTTGTAACCCCATGGACTGTAGCCTACCAGGCTCCTCCATCCATGGGATTTTCCAGGCAAGAAAACTGGAGTGGGTTGCCATTTCCTTCTCCAGGGGATTTTCCCAACCCAGGGATTGAACCCTGGTCTCCCGCATTGTAGGCAAATGCTTTACCGTCTGAGCCACCAGGGAAGTCTGACTTAGGAGCCTGCCTGTTAATGCAGGAGACACAAGAGATGCTGGCTCTGTCCTTATGTCAGGAAGACCTCCTGGAACAGGGCAGGGCAGCCCACTCCAGTATCCTTGCCTGGGGAATCCTGTGGACAGAGGAGCCTGGCGGGCTACAGCCTGTGGGGTCACAAAGCGTCGGACACGACAGAAGCAGCTCAGCACACCTGCAAGCCAGCCCTTCGGAGGCCCACCTGTGAGGTGGAGCCTGTAGCGCCTTGAATTAAGGTCCTAATCATGTCACAAAAGAAACAGGAGACGGGCTGATGAAGGTATACAGTCAGGCGGTGTCTGGACTGTCCACCATAGTACTGGGGTTTCCAGGGCCCGCAGAAGCAGCCTTGGGAGGGGACTTCAGAGGAACTTGCCTTGACTTGTCACTCTTAACACTCCCAGGCTTCACACTGGCACATGGGACATCAGTCACTTGCCTCACTGACTCAGTGGACATGAGTTTGAGCAAACCCCCGGAAACAGTGGGGGACGGGGACATTGAAGAAAACAAGTCTTTTCTAAAAAAAAAAAAAATTGATCAATAGGAGGAAAACAAAGAAAGAAAATATAGCAGCTCAGGATAACCAGGACCTAAGATGCAAGATTTTCCATTTGACGGCGAGATACAAAGACACTGAAATTAATTCAAGCCCTTTCTGCTGCTCTGGCTTACATGTTGGTCTCCGGGGACCTGAGGGGTCAGCAAGTGTGGAAGCAGCAAGGGAGGGAGCAGTGAAAGCAGAGAGAGAGAGAGATTCTAGAATGTGAATCCAGGCCCGGGGCTGGGACCGGACAGGCCGTCGGGGCTCCGTCCGCTTGCCCTTGCCCAGCGCTCTCTCTGCTCTCAGTGGCCCCTCACCCCCACCCCCCAGCTCTGTCTGCAAAAGGCATCCTTCTGGTCACGTGTCCCTCTTGCTGACCCCTTTGGGATGCGATAATAGGATATTCTTTGACCCATTCCCATTTTATGTGGTTCGAGTTCCAGAAGCCAGGAGAGGTGGATGCTCCTGAGATGACTCTCGAGCCTGACTCCGAAGAGGACCAGCCCGTAACATCAGAGAGCGGGATGCTTACAGTGGGATCCGAGGGTCTTCCTTCCCTCTTCACTTCCTCCCCCTTCACTCTGCCTCTTTTTAGTAGGTCGATTCGCTCCACAAACTCTAGGCTTCGTGCTCGGTGCTGGGATTCAGAGACAAGAGTCACCGCCTTCCCGCCAGGAGCTCACGCTCTAGCTGGGGAGCCAGACAGAGAGGCCCCTAGAAGGTCTTGCAGGCCGAGGCCGGCATGGAGCCTGGGCAGAGCCAGAGCGCTCAGGAACCAGCTAGAGCAAGGCGGCGGAACGCTTGTGGCTGGAGTGGCTGCCTAAGTGCGGCCTTTGGATGTCAGCCCGCATCAATCAATCAGGTCCTATCGATTGTGCCCCTTAATATCTCTCCTCTGCATCCTCGGCCACTGTCCCCTTCAGACACTCATCGTCTTTCCTCTGGACTTTTCCTGCTTCCAAACCGTCGCCCTTGTGCAGCAGGAGTTCCGGTCGTGGTTCCCACTTGATGACCCTGCTTACCTTTTCAAGAACTTCCCTGGTGGCTCAGCCAGTACCTCGTCTGCCCGCAATGCGGGAGACCCGAGTTCAATCCCTGGGTCGGGAAGAAGCCCTGGAGAAGGCAATGGCACCCCACTCCAGTACTCTTGCCTGGAGGAGGAGCAAGAGGAGCCTGGTGGGCTACCGTCCATGGGGTCACAAAGAGTCGGACACGACTGAGCGACTTCACTTTCACCTGTTCAGACCCCTCCCAGAGGAGGAGCTCTGGGCCTCTTGCTTCCTACCCAAGTACTGGTGCTGGGGGGCGGGTTTCCTTCCCATTATGAGCGCGTCTTGATAGGCAGGCTCCACCCGATGGATGTCATGACAAAGGGGTGGGGAGGAGGGTATGTTTATTCAGGTCGAGGAAGAGCGGTTTGCCAAACAAGGCGATAGGAATGAGTGGCAGCAGGTCACCCCCTGGCACGAGCTGTGCCAGGCCCTGAGCAGCCTCAGCCCCAGTGCAGCCCCAGGTCTACACCGACCTCTCTCCTCCTCGAATGCTCCCGGCCAGGACCCACCCCCACCCCCACATGTTCTCTCCTGCCCCTCCCTCCCCTCCAGATATTCATGTGTGTGGACTTCCCGTGGGGTCCAGTGGTTGAGACTCCACCTTCCCCATGCAGGGGGCGCAGGTTCAGTCCCTGGTCAGAGAACTAAGGTCCACACACTCTGGGTGCAGCCAAAAGGTTTTTTGAAAAGACAGTCATCTCCAAATGTTTGTGTGTGGATAAAGCGTGAACCATTCCTATAAAGGGCTTTGATTTCTGACATACTGAACACAAGCAGAACAAAACAGAAACTTTTGGTCTGTTCGTAATCTGGGCTTGCTGCAAACCAAACTGATTCTCCTGGCTATGGTCGTGAATGGGGCTTGGAGGCCCTCCTTCAGAAGGCAAAATGTAAACGCGCACATCTCCTGTTTCATTTCAATCGGGGAGAAGAATACTAATCATCTCGAGGCAATGAAAAAAAAGACACTGTTATCGGGCCAATTACTGCTCTTGCTGACCCCTCTGGGTTTCAGTGTCCTTTTCTATAAAGTTGGAATCAGGTTGCTATATAGATTAAAGATGTAAGGAAATTGTCCAATTAGTACACTAGCTAATTAATAAACAGCAGCTGTTGTTGTTAAGAAAACTTACTTAGTTACCAAAAAACAGGGAGGAAATCACAGAGTCATATTTGAGAAGGGTGGCAAAGTGCTCCTAACAGTCTAAAGGCTGAGCTCTGTTCCAGAACCTCCNGAGAGGCTCTGGTGAAAATACAGAAGGCCTTGCTTAGACTAGCGAGGGGGGCAGTCTCCTCCCCGCTTCTGATGTCTGTGCCAGAAGCTCTCTCTGTCCCTTACTCACTTTGATAAGACTCTGCTACACCAAAGCTCCTGAGTGGCCCAGCCCGGTCCCTGGTCCCGAAGTTAAGTCTTCTTCGGAGATCATGAACTGGACATCGTTCTCCGTCAGCTCTCAGAACCACAGCAGTTTCCATGGTGCTGGAGGGGTGGGGGTGAGGAAGTACCCGGGAGGGGGCGGTTTCCACTGCCCAGGAGCAAAACCCTGGCGCCCCCCAACCTGCTCTCCTCTGCCTCTCCTCCGGGCCCCAGCAGAATCACGCTTGTGGGGCGATCAGGGAAGGACCCCCAGGATCTGAGAAGCAGGAGGCCTGGGGGCCGGGCCCAGCCCTGGGAACCAAGCTGGGTCATCAGGAGCCTCTCCTAGGGGCCTGTGCTGAACCTGGCTCAGCCCCTCCCCCGGTGATGCTGGGATTCTTTGCGGAGGCTGAACGGGCTCAGGGATCTGTTGGGGGGCAGCAGGAAGCACGCCCCCCCCACCACCAACGCTGGAGACTAGACAAGGCCCCAGCGGTGAGTCGCCCTGGGGCTTTCTGCTTGGAAGTTGAAACGGCCTGAGAGTGACTCAGAAACCACGGAAGTTCTCGAGGCCGCTGGGCTCTCAGAGATTGCACAGACAGCTCTGTGAAACCGCAGGACAGGCTGTGACCACGCTCCGGAAGGAGCTGTGTACTGCCAAGAGCTTTCTGCCCTGCGGGTCTTAAAGGAGACACCGACTCAACTCATCCCTTTGAGATGAAATTGCCTCTGGGGCCGCGGCAGGCCTTCACCTCCCTCTCGTAGAATTCTCCTCAATGAAAGCAACGTTTTGGATGTTGACAAAGGAACACCCTTGACAGCTGTTCTGAGTGCCGCCTGTGGGCCCAGCACTGCGCGCAGAGCTGCTCACCTGCGACGTGTGATCACTTTATCTTTCCAGCTGCCCCATAATGTGGCTACTATTGTTATGCCCACTTTAAAGGTGAGGAACCTGAGGCCTAGATACCGAGTCACACAGCCAGTTCAGTTCAGTCGCTCAGGCGTGTCCGACTCTGCGACCCCATGAATCGCAGCTCGCCAGGCCTCCCTGTCCATCACCATCTCCCGGAGTTCACTCAGACTCACGTCTATCGAGTCCGTGATGCCATCCAGCCATCTCATCCTCGGTCGTCCCCTTCTCCTCCTGCCCCCAATCCCTCCCAGCATCAGAGTCTTTTCCAATGAGTCAACTCTTCGCATGAGGTGGCCAAAGTACTGGAGTTTCAGCTTTAGCATCGTTTCTTCCAAAGAAATCCCAGGGCTGATCTCCTTCAGAATGGACTGGCTGACCTCCTTGCCAGAGCCTGTGTTTCAACCTCTAAGCATTATCCCTCTTCCTATGCCAATGTCCTCCTCCTTCATGAAGTCTTCCTTGAAACTCCTCCCCCCCCCCGCCCCCCTCTGTCCTCTACACTCTCAAAGGACACACATTCATGCCATTCTTTGGACACCTTTCTTGTATTACCCTGTTGATGTCTCCCCTCCAGCCTCTCCCTGGGAACTTCATTGTTGTCATGGGGTCGGGGTGGGGGTCAGGGAGAAAGGAGCGGGGAATGACCTAAACTAAACCAACTCACAGGAGGCTGACTGTTAAACCTAAAATGCAATTTATTAACTCACACTGAGAAATGAAACCATCTAGGAGACGCGAATCCTGAGGTTGGCTGGTCAGCACAATCTCTTCAGGAAGGACAGATTTTTGGGAAAGGAAATCAATACTTTGTTCAATCGAAAGTCAGAGTGAAGGGAACTGATGGGTGAAGGGAACTTCGGTGAAGGCTGACGCACTCCTCTAGAGCCTCCTACGGGCCAAGGGACGGGAATATCCAAGGCAGGGCCCGCAGGGGTGTCCTTTTCTCTGGACAGTGCTGGATTTTTCTGGCTTCTGCGAAAATCCTACGTGTATGGCTGAATCATGTATCATGATCACGGCTGGCTTTTTTGTTCGCTTGTTTGCTTGTATTAAATTCTGCATATTTGATAGAACTGCACGGCAGTCTCCCTTCGAGACCCACTGAAGAATGGTCGGTGTGCCGGCAGCGCCGTCCTCGGCAGAGCCTTCACTTCCCTGTTGTCATCTCGTCCCCACGTGGCCTTGCAGTGGAGGGACAAAACACGGAGCCGGGCTACCTGGGTGGGTCCTGGTGTCGGCTTCCCCATCTCTAGGTTGGAAATAATAATAACACCCTCCTCATCGTTTGTTGAGAGAGTTGAATGAGTCGATACACATCCAGTGCTTCAAACAGTGTCTGGCATCTGGTAAGCACTCAATACTTGTTCAGTTCAGTTCAGCCGCTCAGTCGTGTCCGACTCTTTGCGACCCCGTGAATCGCAGCACGCCAGGCCTCCCTGTCCATCACCATCTCCCGGAGTTCACTCAGACTCACGTCCATCGAGTCCGTGATGCCATCCAGCCATCTCATCCTCGGTCGTCCCCTTCTCCTCCTGCCCCCAATCCCTCCCAGCATCAGAGTCTTTTCCAATGAGTCAACTCTTCACGTGAGGTGGCCAAAGTACTGAAGTTTCAGCTTTAGCTGAAACTTGTTAGCAATGACTAATAATTAATCCAATAGATGAAAACATCGAAGCCCAGAGACATAAAAAGTCGACCAATATCACACAGTCAGTAAGTGGTGAAGACAGAATTCCAGATCTAACTGGCTTCCTTCAGCTGCCAGTCTTTCCCCAAACCAGTTTCTTTTCCTATCCTTGATCCTTCATGAGAATCCCAAGGAAAGCCTGTTTTTAAAATGCAGATGCCCACCTGCCAGGGTGGGGGCGGTTTGAAAGGGTGAAAGATCACAGAAGGATGAGGCTGCTGCACGAGCGGAAACAGGCAGGGCCTCTCAGAAAACTGTTTCTAATCGAGACAAACCCACACCCGCACCGGCAGCCAGGTTTAATCAGGGAAGCAGGCGTCCTGTGTCTGTGGATTTGTCCTGGGGATTTCGACTTACCCCGTGTGGCAGCTGGTTAAGCAGTTTGGCAAGACTGTACTTTTTGCATCTCACGTCAGAGGTTGAATTCCATAGGTAAGAAAGTTGGGTACAGGAGGTCGATGTAAAGTGGTGGAGATCAAAAACAGGCTGGGCCTGGGGCTTCACTGGTGACGCAGAGGTAAGGAATCCTCCTACCAACGCAGGAGATAAGGGTTCAGTCCCTGATCCAGGAAGACCTCGCGTGCGGCAGGACGACGAAGCTCGCGGGCCACGGCCACTGAGCTTGGGCTCTGGGGCCTGGGAGCCGCAACTTCTCAGCCCTGTCACTCTGGAGACTGCTCTGCAGCAAGACAAGCTGCTTCAGTGAGAAACCCGTGCACAGCCACTAGAGAGTAGCCTCTGACAACCTCAGCTGGAGAAAAGCTCTCACAGCAACGAAAGACCCCGCACAGCCAAACAGAGAAAGGAAATTATCACAAAAGCAGGCTGGAGCTCATGAGAGAATCACAGAAGGATGGCCCGAGTCCCTGAGACTCGTGTCTGTTTTCACTGCCTCTGTCCCTGATGCTGTGGGCATTTTGCAGGAGCCAACATCCTTCCCCACTGGAGGGAACCTTCAGCCAAGCCCTCACGTCACAAAATCATCACGTCTATCCCTAGATATCTGCCCAACAGAAATGAGCGCAGCTCAGTTCAGTTCAGTCACTCAGTTGTGTCCGACTCTTTGCGACCCCATGGACTGCAGCACCCCAGGCCTTCCTGCTGGGAGCCAGCTTGAGGAACTCCACCCATGGCAAAGGTCATGAGGAAGGAGGCTTCGGCATATGCAAAGGCGTGATCGAGCCTCAGGAAACCCCCTGTTCTCGAGCATCTACCCCAAAACCAGAGTCTGTTTTATGCTCTCACCTACAACTCTGACTTTACAGGGGCTCTCCTCCATAACCATTTCTCTCGGAGAAGGAGTTAACGTGCAACTTCAAGGCAATAAAAATTCCTGGGCGTGACAGGAGTGTTTCAGCTTACGACTCCTCTGAAGGTTATCTAGCTCACCTGTATAGGTTCGTCAGGCCACATGTGATTGTTTACAGCCTCCCAACCTGGGAGGCACGAGATGTTTTAGACTTACTAAAGGCAAATTCTTTTGGGGAGTTGGAAATTATTAGTATAGTGGGTTGGTTAGGAATTGTATTGGTGAAGGGTTTTTCATTTGTTGTGTCGATGATTGCTGCTAATTCCCTGTCCTGGGTGTGACAAGGGTGTCTCAGGTCAAACCTCTCTGCTGACAGACTAGCTTGTGTGACAGGATTATCCATACTCCTGCCACTATGCACAGNTAAAAACGTCACAGTCAGGAGTGAATTCATTACAATGACGTAAGTAACTGTACAAACCAACACCAAGTGCAGAGTCAAACTGCCAAAAAGCACACGAGCAACGCACAGCTCCTTTGCTCAAGTGTACTCATGGCGCTCGCCCATACCACCCCTGTCCCAACAGTCACAGGCGCTCAGTTCCAATGCAACCCAGGGACTCATCCCTGGGGATGAGGAAGGAGACACAACCGATGAAGAGAAGCGGGACTATCTGAGGCACCCCTCTGGTCTGCCAACGACGCAGAGATTGCAAGACGTCAAAGAGTGGGGCAGGCATTTCCTTGGCACAAAACTTAGGCCACAAAAAGGTTAAGGGGCTTAATCTCCGCTTTAGCTCCTCCTTCAGCAACACAAAAGGGCAACAAGTGGGGGTGCAGGAAATCTAGTCATTCATATTCTAAGAAATAAGGGGGAGGATTGTTTACTACCTCTCAACCATAAACAGCACAGAGTTTTGGAGTATTTTAAAGTCTTAATTAGCATAGGACTTTTCTCATTGTCGAGTCAATGATTGCCACCAGGCCTCCATATCCTTAGGCACCTGGGAATATATTAATCAATGTATTTGGAATATAGAAAAAGAAATATAGTAGTTTTTAAGGTCAGCAATACTAGACTTTTTGAGTTAATGAGTTTTCTCTTTTTGTAACAGATCGCTATACTTTGTTATGAATCACTGTGTCCTTGCTATGTACAAATGTAACTTTATCACTATCTTAAGACTAAATAGATCTTAAGGGGAACATTGGTGAAGGGATTTTCACTTGTTGGGTTGATGTTTGCTGCTAAATCTCCATGTTCCCTGCCCTTATAATAAATATAACTAGCATATAAGAGAAATAAGTATTAATCTTTAAGCATATAAGAGAAATAAGTATTAATCTTTAAGCATATAGGAGAAATAAGTATTAATCTTTAAACATATAGGAGAAATAAGTAGAAATAAGTATTAACCTTGACCATGTTAACCTTGGGTTAAATAAATTCCTTTCTTGATTGTAACTCACTACACCCTCACCCTATAGGAATGTAACTTTATTTGTAGGGTGGTGCCTGGTTTAAGAAAAAACACCCTTGGAAGAAATAAGGTTTTTGGTTATCAGAATGAAAGGATCATAAAATGTCAGCAGGTCTCATGGCCAGAAGATGAGACCTTTTTTTGAAGCACCTGATTTCAATGAAGGTCAGGACTGCTGACCCCCATGTGACTCTGTATTCATCCCTATATGTAACAAAAGGTATATAAACAAACCCAAAAAATAAAGAGATCGGATCAGTTTCCGGAAAGACTGATTCCCCATGTCGTTTCATTCTTGCTCCTGTTTTCTGGCTGAATTCCCCTCTGGAGCATGGATGCTATTCCATGTAAACCAAGTTATTCAGCCTCTTTATCTCAACCAATTTTCCTACTGCACTATCCGTTTCTAATCTCTCTATATATCTGTGATTAAATATGTATTTTTCCAGAGACGCCGACGCCGTCCCCACCTTCGAATTCCCTGGATCCACCGGGGCTGGTCCCCGGCACCTCCCTGCCCATCACCAATTCCAGGAGCTTACTCAACCTCATGTCCATCGAGTCGGTGATGCCACCCAGCCAGCGCATATGTTCATGAAAGACACGTACAAGAGTGCGTCTAGGAGTCTTCTTCAGAACAGCCTGGAAACAGCTCAAATGCCCACGGGGAAGAAGATGAATAAGCAGCAGTCATATAGTCACACAGTGGAGCGGGGCTTTTCAATACAGAGAGCAAACCGTGGGTGCACAGGACACAGATTAACTTCAGAGACATGACGTGAGCAGAGAAACCAGACCCAAAAGGGTGCATGATGGGGGCTCCCTGGCGGCCCAGTGGCTAAGACTTCGCCTGCCAATGCAGGGGGTGGACTTGATCCCTGGGGGGCAGCTAAGATCCCACATGCCTCAAGGCCCAAAAGCCAAAACATAAGACAGAAGCAATGCTGCTCAGCTCAGTTCAGTCGCTCAGTCGTGTCCGACTCTTTGTGACCCCAAGGACTGCAGCACGCCAGGCCTCCCTGTCCATCACCAGCTCCTGGAGTTTGCCCAGACTCCTGTCCATTGAGTCGGTGATGCCACCCAACCATCTCATCCTCTGTCGTCCCCTTCTCCTCCTGCCCTCAATCTTTCCCTGCATCAGAGTCTATTCATATGAGTCAGTTCTTCGCATCAGGTGGCCAAAGTACTGGAGTTTCAGCTTCAGCATCGGTCCTTCCAATGAACACCCAGGACTGAACTCCTTCAGGATGGACTGGTTGGATCTCCTTGCAGTCCAAGGGACTCTCAAGAGTCTTCTCCAACACCACAGTTCAAAAGCATCAATTCTTCGGCACTCAGCTTTCCTTATAGTCCAACTCTCATATCCATACATGACCACTGGAAAAACTATGGCTTTGACTAGATGGACTTTTGTTGGCAAAGTATGAATTCAATAAAGGCTTTAAAAATGGTACACATTTTTAAAAAAAAGCTTAAAAAAGGAGCTTATGATGTATAAGTCTATTTGTGTGACATTCAAGAACAGTCAAAATGAACTCACGGTGAGAAGGGTCAGCGTGGAGGTTGGTTCCCCGCAGGGGAAGGTGGGCGCAGCCGGGAGGGAGCACCGTGAGGGAGCACCGTGAGGGAGTGCTGTGAGGTGCCTGAGGCCTCGGCGCCTGATCTGAGAGGTCGCCACAGAGCTGTTCCAGGTAAAACG
The DNA here is from genome assembly GCA_006410935.1 of Redunca redunca. Classification (NCBI taxonomy): domain Eukaryota; kingdom Metazoa; phylum Chordata; class Mammalia; order Artiodactyla; family Bovidae; genus Redunca; species Redunca redunca. Next base: position 632,196 of record SJYQ01000572.1, on the reverse strand, counting down.
CTTCTGGGCTGCACACTTAGGTTTGTGCCCTTTATCCTGTGCGTGATAAACTGTCATTTAAAACAAAATGCAGACTCCTGCCCCTCCCCCCTCCCCACAGAGTCCTGATGCAGTTTAGCGACCACCCTGGGGAGATCTCTGCCCTGTGCCTCATTTCTTCTTGAATCTGCTCCCCTTTCTGTGGAGTCAGTCATCCCTGAATTCATCCTAAACCCAGCCTCTTCAAAGAGAGAGAATATCCAATTTTAATCCTACAACTCTGGGATTTGAAAAAAAGCAAATTTCTGTTCAAAAAGGCACCCCGAGAGTGGGACTTAAGCAGACAAAGCTTCCTGGTAACGGCCTCAGAAGGCGTGTGAACAATCTCTGAAGTTGAACTGCGCTTGGCTTTAAGATGCCAAGAAGCTTAATAGTTCCCCACTTTCAGGGACCGTTCCTCTGGGAACTGCTGGGAACCAGAGCCTCTCTGTGCTCATTACGCTTGCCCACGTCCCACACTCAGCCGCCGTCTCCCAGGGTGAACAGACCCAGGATGGCTGCCTTTGTCTCTAGAAGCTGCATGCTTTAGGGACCAGAGGTCTCACTCCCCGAGGGGAGGGACGTCCTCCCTGCGGAAAGCTCTAGAAAACCCTCAGTCCCGGAGGCATCCGCACAGTTCAAAACGAGCATCATCTGGGACTTCCTGCCCGTCCAGTGGTTAAGACTCGGCGCTTCCACTGGAAGGGAAGGGGGCGAGGGTTCGATCCCCGACTGTGGAACTAAGATCCCGCGTGCTGTATGGCATGGGCAAGTAAGAATAAATAATACAGTAAAACTCAGAAGCGAACACAGCCCTTCTTCCC
>SJYQ01000572.1:549629-597087 GCA_006410935.1 Redunca redunca | reverse complement strand
CTGTCATAAGTATTATTTAAATGATCAAAGAATTAAACTAAAGAAGAAATATAGAAAAACAGGGACAGTTTTCTTTTTATTAAGATCATTATAATCACTAATTTGGTGTGATATGTGGTCTTAATAAGAATAGTAGCCTGCAGTTAAATAATGATACATTTAGGCTACAAGCAAAAATATAGGTATAGGGGAAACACAATTTGTTGAACCACACATAATTTAAATTGAACTATATCAGATTATGATATTTGGTCACATTTACCTATAAAAACAAGAAGTTCGTATGGTTGAACAGAAAAATGATGGGCACTCTGTTGTTTTTGTTGTTACTTAGTCTCCTAGGCTTAAAGCTGTAAAATTGGAGTTTAAGTTTTGTTGTAGAGATTAAAGGACTTCTGGCGCATAGTGAAAATTCAATAAATAATAGATATTATTTGTATTAGTAATAAATTAGAACTTTAGCTATCAGGTTGTTGAAAGCATACTTTTATTGTGTTAAGGAGCTAGCCTCCTGCTATTGATCTTTTTCTAAAATACATTGTACATTATGCTTACGCTGTTCTTCAGATGTTCTGAATATGAACTAATCCAGATAGAGAAGATTGTAGACCTGACCAAAGGTTTAGTGTTTGACTTTCTTTTCTAAACATCACAAACACACACTAAAAAAATTTCCTTCAGGAAAACTCTTGAGAAGAAGCCCAAGAGACGTCTTGCTCAATTATTTGCCAAACAAAACCTCTAGAACTTTCAAAATTCGTTTCAGATGTACTCCCAAGGAGCACAATTGTCTGATCTGCACCTTGAATGGGTTATAAGCCGTGCTGACCTATATTGTATATGCCGAGCATGGATCTTTCCAGGATGTCAACAGAAGTTTTGTACATAACACTGGTTCAAAATGTACAAGAGAAATCTGCATAGCAGAGGAGTAAATGGATATTTTCTTTTTTTTTTTATTTTAAATGATACCACCTCTAATTTTTCAAGTGCAAGAATATAAAATTATAATGGCAGTATGAAGTACAATTTTGCAACTGCATTAAACTGAAAATAATTTATGAAGTTCAATCATATAAGAAAAATTTTCAGATGGGAAAAGTAAGAATGCCCTTGACCTAATTAAGTCATCATCAGCATAGTAATTTAGAGTTAGTTTGCTATTTGTCCCTCTGTTTTTCTCTCTACATTTACCAAGAATATTACCCAGTGGTATGTTCTGTTTTTATTTGCCAAGCATTGATTTATATGTCACCCTTTATCCATATAAGTGCCCCAGGTTGTGCTAGTGGTAAACAATCTGCCTGCTGATGCAGGAGATGCTAGTGACTTGGATTCAATCCCTGGGTGGGAAGATCCCCTGGAGGAGGAAATTCACTCCAGTATTCTTGCCTGGAGAATCCCATGGACAGATGAGACTGGTGGGCTACATGCATGGGGTCACAAAAGAACTGGACACGACTGAGCATGCATGTACTACTTTACCTATTTTTTTTTTCATTTTTCTTACATAATATCTTTCTTTTTTTTCCCCTCAGTACAGGGTTCTGTATAACACATGGAAAATACTAAACACAAACTCCTTTCTTGGCATCTGGCTCTATTCTGCCAATGTAAGTTGTCCTGGGAATTACTTTGAAGTTCTTTCTTTTACTCTTCAATCGATTTTCCCCCAGAATGTCAGCTTTTCCCTCTAAACCACATCCTTAGTGGCTGTCAGCTTCTGAAAAAAATATTGGAAGCGGCACTTGATACCACAGTTACCTGCAAGATCCCTGAAGCCAGACAGGATCAGGCTTTAGTGCCTCAAACCTGAAGTATGGAATGGCAGCTCTGTTGCCTGGGTCACTTGCTAAGGACAGAAAAAAAAAAAAAAAAGGAAAAAATGTAGTTGAAGAGTTACATGTCACAAAGAAGCAAAGCTGTCAAGTACAAACAGAACTGAAAACAGCATTTTGCAGAACCAGAAATCACTGCTTGAAAATAAGACACATGGCCGTAGGCAGGTCTCACAGTTGGCTGGTGAGCTGTCTTCAACCACAGACTGGAATTACCTGCACATCAGATAGACCAAGGCCATTTTATGCTTAGTCAAGGAAACTGGGGCCCGAAGGAATACTCAAGGAAAAAAATTTTTAGAAGACTTAAGAGTCCTAAAATACTTTAAGCGTGAATGCAATTTTAGTTTTTCCAGAGATATCTGCATTTTAACCACAATTACATGTTTTATGTAAACCTTAGTTGAAGGAGCTTTTGAGTTAATCCATTATCATGCGTTATCACTAGGGTAGGGATCTGAACAAGGAGACAGAACTGTTAAATTAACCTAATACCAGATTGTCAGTTCTGGGAGGTACAAGCTTCATTTACTTGATCTATGAGAATGATTATATGTTAGAACAGATCAAGGCCGGAGGGATTCTAGACTCCAATTCTATCACTTTTTTGGGCACAAGATGAAAAAATTGAGGGCTAGACTTGAAATGACAGGAGAGGAAACAACTGAAATTCCTGCCCTAAGGATAGTGTCCACAGCCACTTTCATGCTTCTAGTCAAATGTTCAACTTCAGCCTTCTAAAACAGTTTCTCTCTGCATTTTGAGACTCATAGGTAAAGAGAAATGTTGCCTATAGTTAATATATCATATTATATGTTGGTATTATAATTATATATGTAAAGCTATATATGTGGTTATATATCTATATAGCTAACATTTTAATACAATGTACTTTGGGTTTTTTAAAAATCTATCTACACATACACACACACACACACACACACACACATATACACATAGCTATACATGTGTGTGCCTGTATATATGTGTGTATATAGGACATAAGACAGTTTCAGGGGTTCCATGAGGTCTTTCTGTTTCCAACCTCACCTCTGTGTAAGGTTAGGTTTTTTTCATGTACATCAATTAAAAACAACATACACAACAGGTTGAATTCAGAAGCAGGTATGAGAATCCAAAGAGATTTGCAAAGCTATAAAACCACTACCTTTATTAAATATGTTGTTTTGGAAAGTTTAGTGTTTTTTTGTGGCAATATACTAGTTATATGAACATGAAATATGTTTTATTCAGTTTAAAATAAATAAGTAAATATTTAAACTGTTTTAGTATCTAATATAATAACCACCAATAGATGCAAACCATATTAACAAAACATCTTTGGGATCCTGAATAATTTGTAACAGCATAAAGGTTCTCGAGAAAAAACATTTTGGGACCCTCTGGACTAAACAATTATCCATAAAGTAACTTAGAGTAAGAGTTCTGGGCATGAGGAGGTCTTATACTGAATAGTGACTGGTTACCCTGAAGTTCCTGGTTTTGAAGGGTTTGCGAGAGGCCAACTAACATAACAGTGCAGAGCACAGAAGATTGAGGTGTACACAGAGAAGAAATAAATGAGGACCAGGCAGGCAATAAGTCTTCCCAGGTACTGCTAGTGGTAAGGAACCTGCCTAGCAATGCAGGGCACTAAGAGATGCAGGTTCAATCTGTGAGTTGGGAGGATCCCTTGGAGAAGGGCACAGCTACCCATTCCAGCATTCTTGCCTGGAGAATCCCATGGACAGAGGAGCCTGGTGACAGTCTATAGCGTGACAAAAAAGTTAGACACAACTGAAGCAACTTAGCACACAGGGGGCAATAATAGACCAGAAATGTATCAAGGGTATGAGTAGAAAATAGACTAGAAGGAAGGCAGACCCAGAAGCAACACCAGAACAGACAAGATCCCTGGGCCAGTGAGCAGTGGACACACCCTTCCCATTATGGAGTATCTGGAGTGAAAATGAGCTTCTAGGTTCCCTTGAGACAATCCCATCTACAGGGATGCCTGAATGTATGGCCATTGCCCTGAAATTATCTCCAGCTCTTTCTTATTTTCTTATGTATCTGCAAACTGAAGGAGGATTTGAAGAAAGTCATTATAAACAGGCAGTCCTATGACTTTTCTGATCACTCTTGAGAGAAGAGAAAGTCTTGGAATCACTTTGAACAGCAAACATAGTCTCAATGACATGGCTGACAAAGATAAAACCTAGTTACATATAATGACCAGAACTGCAACTAGATTTGAAGGTAAATCACCTCTTCCCTCCCTTGCTTGCCAACTGGAGACCTTGGAGCAGCTTTCTGGGACAGGCATTGGGTTCTTTCTCTCCTTACCCACCCATTATGGTGCCTCCTTGCTATGCAGGCAAATGCCTGCCTTTTCTCTCTCTGTTGCTGCTGCAGAGGTCCTAGTGTTAAGGGATTTTATCTTCTTTGAGCCTGGCAAATATTGACAGCTGGTTCATGTGGGGGCATTTTTCGTGAATTTGCTGGAGATTTTCTGGCTGAGTTTTCTAATTCTGACTTTCTTCATGTACACCATGCTGTGTTTAGTCACTCATTCTTTCCTGACTCTTTGGAATCCCAGAGACTGTAGCCTACCAGGCTCCTCTGTCCATGAGGATTCTCCAGGCAAGAACATTGGAGTGTGCTTCCACACCCTCCTCCAGGGGATCTTCCTAACCCAGGAATTGAACCCAGGTATCTTCCACTGCAGGTGGATTCTTTACCATCTGAGTCACCAGGGAAGCCCCCTCATGTACACAGAATATCTTAAATTGGACATACATTTACTTTCTCCACCTCTGCTTCCAAGAGTCTATCTAAAAGCTGACCAGGTTTCCTGAGGTTACTTCAGATTGAAATGTATGCCACAGTTTTCATGTCTAGTCGCCTGTCATCAAAGTACAGTTACAAGCTGCTGTGATGAAAGACTTCAGATAGGTTATGTGTGCATATATGGGTGAGGAGGCCAAAATTGCAATGACTACTTTCAAAGAAATCCTCTATACTCTTTTGACCTTTATTTGTTGTTGTTCAATCACTCAGTTGTATCCAACTCTTTGTGACTCCATGGTCTGCAGTATGCCAGGCTTTTCTGTCCTTCACCAACTCACTCTCTTGCTCATGTCCATTAAGTTAATGATGCCATCCAACTATCTCATCCTCTTTCACCCCCTTCTCTCCTGTCCTCAGTCTTCCCCAGCATCAGGGTCTTTCCCAATGAGTCTGTTCTTTGCTTCAGGTGGCCAAAGTATTGGACCTTATTTACTACTGCTAATAGAAACAGGGTTCAAAGTCATATAACTAGTTTCTGGCAATTTAATTTAAAACTTTGAATAGAAAAGAAAAAACACGTACCTCTTTTGGAGTGAAGCATCTATTATAGATTGATGCCTTAGTTGAAACTTTCCAATTTAAGGCCCTGTTGCACATCCTCGTAATGAACTCCCTTTAATTGAAGAACTCTGCTTTTCTTTGCAACATGAAAGAACCTTTTAACATTAAATGTCTTATGGTGTTACCTATAAGAAGTACACAGCATTATGACCCAATACATGCATAAACATACTTATGAATTTATACACACTCCCAAAAGTTTCTCAAAATCTTCTAATTCTCTATAACTTTATTCTTATCACAATTTTTCTAAGCCCTTATTGTGATTTTTTAATTTCTCAACTCTTTATTTTTCCTCTTAACAAAAATATTTCTCTTTTATCCCTCTACAGTGAGCCATTGTTTCAGCTTCAAGCCACAGTAAAAATAAATAAATAAATAAGTTGGGAAAAATTTCCCCATCTTTGAGCAAATCATAATTGCCAATATAATAGAGGATATTAGGGGGAAATTAATCTTTTCTTTCAGAGTTATGAGAGACCTTATAGTCCAGGAGGCAGCCTGAAAACAGTATTTAAAAGAGTGGATTTTGGAAGAAAGTGAAAATGAAAGTCACACAGTGGTGTCTGACTCTTTGTGACCCCATGAACTATGCAGTCCATGGACTATTCTCCAGGTCAGAATAGTGGAGTGAGTAGCTGTTCCCTTCTCCAGGGGATCTTTGCAATCTAGGGAGCTAACCTGAAATGATAGCTGTTGTACATCTTAAACATCTACCTTTGGAAGAATTATTCTTTTATCCCCAGCCATGTAAATTCTGCTTAAGTATTTTGCGAAGATATCATGGTACATTTTTCTAGGGAGAAGGGAAAAGTCTAAGTCCAATAATGCAATAAAATGAGTGACCTGTGAAGGGCTGTATAAAGAAACATCTTACTAGCAATGGACACAAAAAATTCAGAAGAAACTGGGACCCATGAGAGCCACTATTTTTACTTCATGATTATTCCTACAATCAATTCTGCTTATGTGGATGTGTGGAAAAAATAAGAACTGTTGTATTTACCCACAACCTACTCAGAGCCAAAGGCTGTATCAGAATATGTTGGCATATCAATAGGCATCTTTTACTCCATCTAATAATTTTAACAGTTTTCAAAGGCTTTTGTAATAAGTACCCAGACTTGGTGGCTTAACTCACAGAAATTTACATTCTCATGTTTCTGAAGATCAGAAGTTTGAGACTGAGATGCCAGCAGGTTGGCTTCTTCTGAAGCTTCTTTTCTTGGTTTGTTGATGGATGCATCTTCTCCTTGTGTCTTTTCTTGGCTTTCCCTCTTTGTCTATCTTTTGTCCTAACCTCTTCTTATAACAACATTGGTCATATTGGGTTAGCACCCACCCTTTAGATCTTGTTTTAACCTAATTACCCCTTTATAGACCTTATTGCCAAATACATTCACATCCAAAGGCTACTGGGGATTAGGGCTTCAATATAGAAGTTGGTCTGGGGATGATACAGTTCAGCTCACAACATTGCTTTAGTTATAGACCTCTACTAACCTGACTGAGTGACTTTCACTTTCACTACCCAGCTACCTGCTAAAGATGTTGGCACCTGGATCATAATATTTATTCTTTCCTCCTTTTTGTCATCATCATGAATATCTTCAAGATTCAGGAAGACAATGGCTCTATCTCAACCATCATCTATATACTTCACATAAGTACTTCAGTTCTACTCAATTCAGTCACTCAGTCATGTCCGACTCTTTGCGACCCCATGAATAGCAGCACGCCAGGCCTCCCTGTCCATCACCAACTCCCGGAGTTCACTCAGATTCATATCCATAGAGTCAGTGATGCTATCCAGCCATCTCATGCTAGGTCATCCCCTTCTCCTCCTGCCCCCAATCTCTCCCAGCATCAGAGTCTTTTCCAGTGAGTCAACTCTTCGCATGAGGTGGCCAAAGTACTGGAGTTTCAGCTTTAGCATCATTCCTTCCAAAGAAATCCCAGGGTTGATCTCCTTCAGAATGGACTGGTTGGATCTCCTTGCAGTCCAAGGGACTCTCAAGAGTCTTCTCCAAAACCACAGTTCAAACGCATCAATTCTTTGACACTCAGCTTTCTTCACAGTCCAACTCTCACATCCATACATGACCACTGGAAAAACCATAGCCTTGACCAAATGGACCTTAGTCGGCAGAGTAATGTCTATGCTTTTGAATATGCTATCTAGGTTGCTCATAACTTTTCTTCCAAGGAGTAAGCGTCTTTTCATTTCATGGCTGCAATCACCATCTGCAGTGATTTTGGAGCCCAGAAAAATAAAGTCTGACACCTTTTCCACTGTTTCCCCATCTATTTCCCATGAAGTGATGGGACCAGATGCCACGATCTTCGTTTTCTGAAGTTTGAGCTTTAAGCCAACTTTTTCACTCTCCTCTTTCACTTTCATCAAGAGACTTTTAATTCCTCTTCACTTTCTGCCATAAGGGTGGTGTCATCTGCATATCTGAGGTTATTGATATTTCTCCTGGCAATCTTGATTCCAGCTTGTGTTTCTCCCAGTCCAGTGTTTCTCATGATGTACTCTGCATAGAAGTTAAATAAGCAGGTAACAATATACAGCCTTGATGTACTCCTTTTCCTATTTGGAACCAGTCTGTTTTTCCATGTCCAGTTCTAACTGTTGTTTCCTGACCTGCATTCAGATTTCTCAAGAGGCAGGTCAGGTGGCCTGGTATTACCATCTCTTTCAGAATTTTCCACAGTTGATTGTGATCTACACAGTCAAAGGCTTTGGCATAGTCAATAAAGCAGAAATAGATGTTTTTCTGGAACTCTCTTGCTTTTTCCATGATCCAGTGGATGTTGGCAATTTGATCTCTGGTTCCTCTGCCTTTTCTAAAACCAGCTTGAACATCCGGGAGTTCACGGTTCAAGTATTGCTGAACCCTGGCTTGGAGAATTTTGAGCATTACTTTACTAGCGTGTGAGATGAATGTAATTGTGTGGTAGTTTGAGCATTCCTTGGCATTGCCTTTCTTTGGGATTGGAATGAAAACTGACCTTTTGCAGTCCTGTGGCCACTGCTGAGTTTTCCAAATTTGCTGGCATATTGAGTGAAGCACTTTCACAGCATCATCTTTCAGGATTTGAAATAGCTCAACTGGAATGCCATCACCTCCACTACCTTTGTTCATAGTGATGCTTTCTAAGGCCCACTTGACTTTACATTCCAGGATGTCTGGCACTTCTATTATCAGCCTCTAATTGTCGAGTTCAGCTCGACAGTACAGGTTCCTGAAAGCGTGGTACAGTAAAAGAATGAGAAACACTCAACAAAGTTACCACCAACACCCCCATGAGGTGAAGGTGCCCAAACTGATCTCAAGTCTACTTAAGTATACTTTTTGAGACTTACTTGTACATGTTTACATGAGCATAGCAGGCCAAGTGGCCTTCAACGATAATCCTGTGCCATTAACATTTAACATTTTGGTATCCCTGTTTTTCTGCCTCAACTGCAAAGACCCAGTTAATCTTTATGTGCCTCCCAGGCACCAAATTAAGGAACAGTATGTTGATGATTTCCCATCCCCAGGTGTACATCCTGCTTTCAAGATGTTTTTTGTTCCTTCTTGGATTCCTTCAGGAGTCACATACTGGAATCCTGTCCTCTCAGCAAAATTGTTTAATTCTTTTGCCAGGCCTTTTAGTAGGCCTCTCTCCTATACCTGATGGTAGCATTTATATCCATTTCACCACTGCACACTTGTATTTCAGTGCCTACTGTGTAACCAAGGGTTCCCACACTTTTACTTCTCTCAAACTTTGTACTTATCACACCTATTATCAACCTTCATTGTGATTCTTTTTAACTGTTTTTAAGAGCTCTCTTTTTAACTCTTTTTCTTGCAAAATATATCCCCTTCTTTTAATTTCATCTCTATTGAGCCATTAATTTGTTTTCAAACCAGAGGAAAACATAAATCAGACAAAAATTTATCTCTTCTTCTACACGTAACTGTTGAGTATGTGTATTTTCTATTACTGCATAACAGGTTACTACAAATTTAGTACATAAATCAAAAATTATGAGTTTAGAGCTTTCATGGGTCTGTAGTCCATGTGAGAGTTAACTGGATCCTCTTCTGGGGTCTCACAAGGTTGAAATTAAGGTGTTGGTGCCTGCATGCATGCTAAGTCACTTCAATTGTGTCTGACTCTTTTTGACCCTATGGATTGGATCCCACCAAGTGCCTCTGTCCATCAGATTCTCCAGACAAGAGTACCGGGGTGGGTTGCCACGCCCTCCTCCTGGGAATCTTTCCCACCCAGAGATCAAACTCATGTCTCTTAGTCTCCTGCATTGGCAGGCAGGTTCTTTACCACTAGCGCCATCTGGGAAGCCCAGACCTGCTCTTCTAAGGCTTAGCATTCTCTTGCAAACTCATTAATTTTCTTACTGTTCTGACTGAAGTTATTGCTTGTTCTTGCTAGCTATAAACTAGGGCCTGCTCTCAGCCTCTGAACGTCTTCCTTCAGTTCTTTGCCTTGTGGCCTCTTTCTCTTTATTGTGTAAGTTTACTTCATCTTTGATGCCAACAAAAGAATGTCCCTCTGTCACTTCATCTTCTTTTAGAGGGTTGACCTGTTTAGATTAAGCCAACCAAAGATACAACTGATCGGTAACCTAATAAGGGGAATGATATCTCATCATATTCACTCTTCTGGGATTTTAAAGGGCATATAGGTCAGAGGATAGGAATCTCAGAATCTAGCTTAGAATTCTGGCTACCCCAAGACAGCTGGAGAGCATTGTACAACTGTGTTACCCCAGGAACTTCAAATGCATGATGTCCAAAAGTTGATTATATCCTCAACAGAGTCAGACATGACTGAGGTGACTTAGCATGCATGCACGCAGCATGCATCTTATTCAAATTAATTTTTTTGTAAGGACTGAATAAGTATGTGTTTAATATATTAACAAAAGGAATAAGTGTTGTATTGTGAGTCAGAAAAAAAAAGATCTTATTTATACTTAAGCTTTGGTTTTCCTTCAAACTCTCTCCAATTCTAACATTAAATGACAATGTAATTGTACATCTTTAATAAAAGAAAAACTGCCTCTTGAAATAAGAAAAGTCATACCATTTAAAATTACTTTTATAACTTGTTAGGTTAGTTTGTATTTCCAGTAAGGAATATAAACATGAAAAGCAGATCTCATTGTAAAATAATCATTGGAGAACAAGAATTATAAAATTATTATGCTATAAATTATTTATGGACTTGTTATGTTACAGTGAGAGAGAAGCAGTGTATAGTCATCAGCTAATCTGCAAGAATTCATTAACACCCTCACACTGTTTTATAATTTATATTTTGATTAACCTCCTTACACAGTTTTGGAATTTATACTTTGTTTATGTAATATATAAAATAATCTAGGAGTGTATATGTATATGTATATATAATAGATTATATTATTATTTGGGGCAAGGTCTATGTATTATTAATCTTTGTCACCAAATAAAATACCTAGAAAAAAGGAAATTATTAGTTATTTATTGAATAAAATAAGAGATTGACTAATAAGTAATCTGATGTACAGAACACTGAAACAAAGCTTGCAAAGGTAAGACACTTTCTTAGGTCATAATTTTCAAAAACATTTGGAAATGTAGAAAGAACAGTCCAGAAGATGTTAGTGCTAAAAATACAGACTTGAGATATATCTGTGTAGGTAGGTTTGCTTGTACTTATAAATTAGGGCTAATACTACAATTAACTTTGATCCTTTTTACCCCAAGTCCTTTGCAGAGTCTTTTTTTATCCCACATCCTATATGCTTCTGTATTGAATTTTTTTGTATTAATTTGGTGGGCTGCCATCTCTGGGGTCACAGAGAGTCAGACACCACTGAAGCGACTTAGCAGCAGCAGCAGCAGCAGCAGCTCCCAGTCTTCATTTTCTTACCATTCTATTATATAGTACAGACACATTGAAGATGAAGTATCACAAACCATCAAGATATTGCCCTGCTTCAAAGGCACAAAATATTCCTCCTAACTACCAAATTAAGGTGAAATAACCTGGTCCCATTTTACCTTTATAGCTCAGCATGCCAATTCATGTTACTTGTATTCTAATCTATCCAATGCAACCTTGTTTCCTAAAAATATTGGTATACATAACTTCTCATTCTGTTTTCTCTCTCGGAAATAGCATCCTTCATCACTGTATTTCTTCTTTTTTTTTTTTTTTTTTTTTTTTTTNTATTTCTTCTTTTTTTTTTTTTTTTACTTTATTTTACTTTACAATACTGTATTGGTTTTGCCATTACATTGACTGTATTTCAAAATTTTAACATTTTCAAGGATCTAACTCATATGTTGTATTTTCCCTCAAGTCTCCTTAAACTTAACAGCAAGAAAGTGTTTACATGCTCTTGTCTTTTAAAGCATGTTTTTTTCTGTTTTCTTATAGTATTTATTGTTTGCTATCATGTGCAATAGTTCTTTATATGCTTTATGACTTTCTTATTCAATGGGAATCTCTTTTTAAGATAAGGGTTTTTGTATTTTGGAACTCACTTTTCTGTGAGGTGGCACAAAATAGACTCAGTGGAGTATTTTTTCATTGACAGTATACAATAATCATTGATTGAGTCTTATAATATGCCTCATACTTTGCATATCTATCCAACCAACAACACAGATACAGGATCCCTAATTTAAAGAAAAAGCACAGACATATGTTAGTAACGGGATAGAGATTAGTATATTAACCTGTCAAATTTTAAAACCCATACACTACTATATAACTCAGCTCCCACTCTAAATAGTGAAGAAACACCTTGATAAAATTTTAAAAAGAATTGAGCTTTCACGCTTTGAAAATTAAAATTTTGGTTTAGACACACTTACACTTGTGCCTCTATTTTTTAAGCATTTTAAAAATTTAAGTATAGTTAATTTTCAGCATCATGTTAATTTTAGGAGTATGGCAAAGTAAATCGAATGTATGCGTATATATTCTTTTCCAGATTGTTTTCTGTTATAGCTTATTACATGATAATGAATATAGTTCCATGTGCTATATAGTAGGTTCTTATTTATCTATTGTTTTATATACTAACATGTATATGCTAATCCCAAACTCCTATTTTCTCCCTTCCCGTCCCCCCACTATCTTTTTTGATAACATAAATTTGATTTCTATGTCTGTGAATCTATTTCTGTTGTATAAGTTCATTCAGTTCACTTTAGTCACTCAGTCATGTGTGACTCTTTGTGACCCCATGGACTGCAGCATGCCAGGCCTCCCTGTCCATCACCAACTCCCAGAGTTTACTTGGGTTAGGGGTTAGGGTTAGGGTTCCCAGCCCATAATCACTAGAATAATTTACTCTCTGAGCAGGTTAACCAGAGATGTTTCTGTTGTTTAGACACAAGAACACTGAATGGTACTATTAAGTACAGGAGAGGTAATGAATGTTCAAAGAATTTGAAATTAGTTATCTTGCCTATTTGGGCCTGAAAATAAACATAATCCTGCTGGGTTTCGGGAATATAATTCTTGCAGACTATAATTTGAAAGGAGTTGGGCTATAAAGAAAGCTGAGCACTGAAGAATTGTTGCTTTTGAACTGTGATGTTGGAGAAGACTCTTGAGAGTCCCTTGGACTGCAAGGAGATCCAACCAGTCCATCCTAAAGGAGATCAGTCCTGTGTGTTCATTGGAAGGACTGCTGCTGAAGTTGAATCTTCAATATTTTGGCCACCTGATGCGAAGAGCTGACTCATTTGAAAAGACCCTGATGCTGGGAAAGATTGAGTGCAGGAGGTGAAGGGGATGACAGAGTATGAGGTGGTTGGATGGCATCACCAACTCAATGGACATGAGTTGAGTAGGCTTCACGAGTTGGTGATGGACAGGGAAGCCAGGTGTGCTGCAGTCCATGGGGTCACAAAAAGTCGGACATGACTGAGTGATTGAACTGAACTTATACCCTTTTCAGGCTCCACCTGAATCAAAACAAATTATCAATAGACATTAACGACATAGTAAAAGTAATGTTAGAGTTATAAAGATCTTGAAGCAACCATCATAAAAATGCTTCTATAAGCAGTTATGAACAGAATACAAACAAATGCAAATATAGAAAGTCTCAGCAAAGAACTAGAAAGTTTTAACCATTAAATAGAAGATACAAAAATCCAAATATAAATTTTAGAACCTTAAAATATAATAATTAAAAATCAGTGACTAGACTCAGTTAAAAAATAGAATATATAAGTATTTATAATACAGCTAAAACGGTGCTGAGAGGGAGATTTATAGCAGTAAATGCATGTATTAGAGAGGACAAAGAGTCTCAAACTGATAATTAAGCCCTTCCTTGAAAACCTATAAAAACAAAGGCAAAATGAACCCAAAGCAAGGATACCGGGAAACTAGATCACTCATACATTTCTGGTAAGAGTAAAAAATTTTACAGCCACTCTGGAAAACAATTCAGTAGTTTCTTAATAAATTAAGCATTCAACTACCATCCAACCCAGCAATTTGACTTCTGTGCCTTTACTCCAGGGATATGAAAACTTATGTTTACACAAAATCTGTACATGAATGTTTACAGCAGCTGTATTTATACAAGGCCAAGATTAGTAAAACACAGATGTGCTTCAACTGGTGAATGGTTAAACAAATTCTAGAACATTCAAGCCACATAATCTAGCTCAGCAATAAAAGGCAATGAACTATTGGTACATATAACAACTTGTACAAATCTCCACACTGAGTAATATACTGAGTTAAAAAAAAAAGTCCCTATATATAGGTTATATATGATATGATGCAATTTATATAACACTTTTAAAATGATTAAAATTGTAGAAATAATAAACAGATTTCTGGTTAACAAAATTTAAGACCTGAAGAAAGTATAGATGGCAATATGGAAGATCCTTGTAATGATGGAAAATTCTGTACCTTGACAAATCAATGTCAGTATCTTGATTGTGGTATTGTTCTGTATGAGTTTGAACTGCATGGCTCCACTTGTATGTAGATTTATTCAATAAATATTTAGTATATATCCATGGTTGGTTGAATCCTGGGGTACAGAACCCCAGATAAGGAGGGCCAACTCTAAATTCATTCATGGAATTTTGACTCTGCAGGTGGTGGGCAGCTCTAGTTCTCTTGTGCTGTTCAAGTGTAAACTGTAGTTTTAGAATGTTATTGTTGGTGCTCACTTCGGCAGCACATATACTAAAATTACAATGATACAGAGAAGATTAGCATGGCCCCTGCACAAGGATGACATGCAGATTTATGAAGTGTTCCATATTTTTAAGTTCAAAAGGGAGGGGATATATGTATCAGTTCAGTTCAGTTCCATTCAGTCGCTCAGTCATGTCTGACTCTTTGTGACCCCATGAATCGCAGCACGCCAGGCCTCCCTGTCCATCACCAACTCCCAGAGTTTACTCAGACTTGCGACCATTGAGTCAGTGATGCCATCCAGCCATCTCATCCTCTGTCGTCCCCTTCTCTTCCTGCCCCCAATCTCTCCCAGCATCAGAGTCTTTTCCAATGAGTCAACTTTTCCCATGAGGTGGCCAGAGTACTGGAGTTTCAGCTTTAGCACCATTCCTTCCAAAGAAATCCCAGGGTTAATCTCCTTCAGAGTGGATTGGTTGGATCTCCTTACAGTCCAAGGGACTCTCAAGAGTCTTCTCCAACACCACAGTTCAAAACCATCAATTCTTTGGCATTCAGCCTTCTTCACAGTCCAACTCTCACATCCATATGTGACTACTGGAAAAACCATAGCCTTGACTAGACTGACCTTAGTCGGCAGAGTAATGTCTCTGCTTTTGAATATGCTATCTAGGTTGCTCATAACTTTTCTTCCAAGGAGTAAGCGTCTTTTAATTTCATGGCTGCAATCACCATCTGCAGTGATTTTGGAGCCCCCAAAAATAAAGTCTGACACTGTTTCCACTGTTTCCCCATCTATTTCCCATGAAGTGATGGGACCAGATGCCATGATCTTCGTTTTCTGAATGTTGAAATTTAAGCCAACTTTTTCACTCTCCTCTTTTACTTTCATCAAGAGGCTTTTTAGTTCCTCTTCACTTTCTGCCATAAGGGTGGTGTCATCTGCATATCTGAGGTTATTTATATTTCTCCCGGCAATCTTGATTCCAGCTTGTATTTCTCCCAGTCCAGCGTTTCTCATGATGTACTCTGCATATGTATACCTATGGCTAATTCACTTTGAGGTTTGACAGAAAACAACAAAATTCTATAAAATAATTATCCTTCAATAAAAAAATAAATTAAAAAAAAAGAAAAAATGTTATTTTTGGGATACTGGGTAAAAGGTACATGGAAATTCTTTGTATTATTTCTTAAAATAGCAGGTGAGTCTATAACTATCTCAAAATATCATTTTGCTTAAGACCATACTGTTAGTTCTTTCAGCCACTGACAAACTGTAAGGGAATCAAGAGGTGTAAGTATGAGTTTCTTAAAGTAAGACTCCCTCTGCATTATGCTAGAATCCAGATGAAAGCCATTGATTAGTAAAGCAAGTTTTCAGTGGTTGAGTGATGATTTGATGATATTATTTGGTGAGAGGATCGAGGTATTCCCAAATTCTGTTTAGACAATCATTCCATATCTCCACTGAATTTCCAATGATGAACTACCTACACACAGAAAACACAGGGCAAAAATACCATTTTACCCAGGGGCAAAATAGCTTAATACCTCCCAATCCTGAACTCAGGTAAATTTAGAAAGGAGAATATAGATTTGGAGAAAGTGAAGTCGCTTAGTCTTGTCTGACTCTTTGTGACCCCATGGACTCTAGCCTATCAGGGTCCTCCATCCATGGGATTTTCCAGGCAAGAGTGCTGGAATGGAGGCTTACTAAAATGGAGCCTCTCTCTTAATCCTTATATTAGAATTTGAGATTATTATCACTTTAGTTAAACCCTAAAGCAATGATGAACATACACAAGGAACTGTGAACCTGTAAAGAGAGGAGACAGGGAGAAGGCATGACCTTGATCTTTAAATGAACAATGATCCTGCTTCCAGTAAACATGACTGATGTCCAGTTCAAGACTTGAATAGCCACCTAACATGTACACACTGCTTTATTTAAAATAGATAACCAACAGTGACCTGCTACATAGCATAGGGGATTCTGTTCCATATTTTTTGATAACTGTAATGAGGAAAGAATTTGAAAAAGAAAATATACATGTGTATGTATAATTGAATCACTTTGCCGCACACCAGAAACTAACACAACAGTGTTACTCAACTATGCTCCAATATAAAATAAAAATTAAATACATAAATAGCTACTTGACAATGGGGGAAAAACTAGGGCATAGGTCAGGTGAGAGTTCCTGTAAAGTTGTTTGGTTCCTGACAATCACATTTGGAATAATTTGACCAGAATTTTTACTTACGATCAGAGCATTTTGCATCAGTTAGACAAAATGATATAAGAAGGATTAAAAACTTCTAAGGCCTAATTACTCTTTTATTACTCAATTACGGTAGTGCGTACTTGTAATTCAACACTTCTCCTCCTCCAAATGTCTTATCATCTGGGAGTATTACATCATACAGGGAGTAATCAAAATACTTAAAGCATCTGCATGGAAGAGCAGGGTACAGCAATATCATTCTTGAGTAGAGTTCAGTGGAGCCCTTTAGGAACTCAGGCAATGTCTAGTGGTATTGATGCCTAAAAACAGATCAGACAGGCCCGGCAGGCCTAATAAGATAGGCCTAAGAGCTTATCTAGGCTGTGCTTTTCTCCTGTTTTCTCTGCCCATTCTGAAAGCTGGTTAGGGTTAGGGTTAGGGCTAGGGCTTGGGATTAGGGTTAGGGCTAGGGGTTAGGGTTAGGGCTAGGGGTTAGGGTTAGGGTTCCCAGCCCATAGTCGCTAGATGAATTTACTCTCTGAGCAGGTTAACCAGAGATGTTTCTGTTGTTTAGACACAAGAACACTGAATGGTACTATTAAGTACAGGAGAGGTAATGAATGTTCAAAGAATTTGAAATTAGTTATCTTGCTTATTTGGGCCTGAAAATGAACATAATCCTGCTGGGTTTCAGGAATATAATTCTTGCAGACTATAACTTGAAAGGATGGGTTTTCTAATTAAATTATCAACTGTGTACTCCCCAGATAAATTGCCCTTTGAAAGCAAAGCTGTTAAATACTGAGTTTCTTCTGCTTTGGAACAGCAAAAATAGAATTCAAGAGTGAAGGAGTCCATTGACAATTTTTTAGGACAATGGGCAGCTTAAAATAGAGAATGGCAAGCTCAAAAATCCTAAATTCTTAATGCATATTCTAAATTTCCATATTTTCTATGATCATCTTACAGCTATAGTTGCAGGCCTGCAGGAGCCAAGAATCAAATGCAAAATTTGAATCTATAGTTTGCCAAATTGTAACATCCATTGATTTCAGTTAATCATCAGATCTCTTTTGGGAAAATCAGAGCTTTGATTAGAGTAAAGCAGAAATCTAAGAACTGGTGTTGGGCAAAAATAGGAAAGATTCAGAGTACCCTGTTCATCCTGACCCCCAGGCTCACAGGGTCCACTCTTGCTATCTGAGTCTTGGTTGTGACTCTTTCCTTGCTTATAGATGCTGCAAGTCCTTAATCTAAATACGTTATTTCTTCAAAAAAAATCTTCATTGCTTATCTCTTACATTTTATTATTTCTAGATTTTTAACTTTTACCTATTTATAGGCATGATAAGACATTCAATGTTCTGAAATAATTATTGCTAGTTCTAACAGCTGGAAGTATTTAATCATATAGCTTGCTGACCAAAACCTGAACTCAATGAAAATACACACCAAGTGAAGTTGAAATAAGATATATTTCTTGAATTAAGATATTTTTCTTGGTATAATGGAATTCAAAGACTCTTCAATTAGAAATGCTAGAGAATATTTATCATTTGTGACCTACTTTTTGTTTTGTTTGTTTTTACTATATACCCCATGAAAGTCCATAAAAGGTGATGAGGTGCATGCCAAAGCTTTGAAAAGTGGTTTGATAGCCATTTTCCATTTTGTTTTTCACTTTAGTTTTTTTGTAAACATGATATATTCATGGGAGAATATAAAGTTGAAATGAGCTTCCTGATAGGAATCTGAGGCAAAGGAGCATGTTATGATGAGATGATGAAAGTATTTGTGAAGTTTAAAATGGTCATAGATTTTTGATAGTTGCTAATTGGTTATAGGGTTTCATAGAATCGCAATATATGTACAGTACACTAAAGCTTTTATTACTTAGGGTAGGACAGACTTGTGTTTGTACCAAGTACAAACACACACTCACACCAAATATATGAACAAATATATAGTCCTCAACACTCAAAGTATGCAGTTCTTTCCCAAATAACAATTATAAATGGTTCCAGGATAGGGGATGAGGAAGGAGGACATAGATACTACAGAGCTGTTCAGTAATCCGGGATGGTGGTGCCTCTGCCAACCTCAACATGCAGCTTCCACTGGGGATCCTGGGATACTCTGGGAGAGAAAAGATTATGAAGGAGTGAGAGGATTTTATGAGCCAGATATAGAAGTGGTAGACAGCATTTAAAGTAACATTCAGTTGACTAGAATTCTGTCATGTGGCCACATGCAGTTGCAGGGAGCAAAACTAAGCTTGCTGTGGTCCAGGGGAGAAAAGGATGTCTATTTTGGTGAACAGCTAGCAGTTTTGTTTTGTTTTGTTTTAAATAAAAGCTATATGAGAGAAGCTAATGGAATCATGATGTTAGACTGTTGCAACCATTCATCCCAATTCTCATATCTGAAAGTGTTGTCAAACCCCGAGTCTACTACACTTTGAGGGAGCCAGACTCATTGGGAAACATTCTGAAATCACATCAAATAAATGCTTGGTGAATATTTCTCCCATCTTTTCTCAGAGATCAGTAACTATTTACAAAGGAACTGTACTATACTGGGAAATATCTAAATCTTTTGGAAAACTTTTCAAATTAATTAGTTTTTTTTAAATTGGAGGATAAGTGCTTTATAGAATTTTGTTGTTTTCTGTCAAACATCAACATGAATCAGCCATAGGTGTACAAATGATTGATCACCAACTGTGAACTAACAGAATACCTACCCCTGGGAGATTGGTGGTTACAATTTTGTTTCTCCTCCACAGGTTTCAGAATATTGAGATGAGAATCACAAAAGATTGAGAGAATAATGGATATTAATCAGAGCTGAACCATTGGGTATCTCCTTTGTCAACAGAGTGAGTATACATAAGACAAAATTGCCCTATACTAAACTCCAGAATTCTTTTTTGAAATACAATATGAGAAAAAGAGAACTGTAGATATTGAGCAACTAAGGGAGTAGATTGCAGTGAGCATTTCTTTTGGTCTTCCTAGCATCCAAACAGCCTTCTTATTTGATTGGACCTCAAGAAAGTTTAATGTCAAGGCCCTTCTTTCCACAGTGTAAGACAGATGGGGCAGAAAGTCTCTTTTACAGTTTTCTAATACTTGTGGTCGGGCTATGTGACCTAGGCTCAATCTATCAGATGCTCTAGCATAGAATTTTGGATCTTGGGGGTTTGACCTGAGACTCAGAGGAGACAAAAAAATATTCACACTGTAGGGTGTACAGATTAAGAGGTATGATGTGTACACATGAAACTCATATAATGTTGTAAATTGGTATTACCTCAATTAAAAAACATGTATTCAGTGAGGACCTTTGGTATGGTTAAGAGCCTGTGAGTTGCACTAAAGCTATTAGAGACTATTTCTGATATGATTTTGCTGTACATTTCTTTCCTCATTTTCTGACATTGGTTTCCCAATACTTCTGTCAATTCTGTGAATGCTAAAGTATTCCTTATATATGTTTCCTTTCTGTTTAAATTGGTCAGATATAGTTTTTGTTTCTTAGAAATACAAAGCCCCATTAAAAAATACCACCACCAGACAACAACAACAAAAAAATGTTTACTCATTAGTCAGGATGAAAGGATCATTTGGAAAACATGTCTCAGAAGGATGAATATTACTAAAGACTACTTTCTTTAGCAATAATGTTAAAGTTATACAGTTAATGTTACTATTATAAAAGTCTGGTATAAAGATGATACATGAAGGAAAGCAAAGAAAAAAAATTGAGATTCTAGTTAATAAAGCAAGCAAATTAAAAACAATTCATTATTTTAACTTAACTCAAAATATCTTTGTATTTTCCTTTTTCCAGTCACCCTGCTAGGTGTTTATTGTTATGATATTTTATATAATGATCATGTAGTCATGATAACTACATGAGGTTCATGCTATCACTATTTTAAAGATAGGCAAATGATCGTTTGATAGTTTTGTGACTTCTTATGGCTTTCTGGTTGATAATGGAATCAGGGGCATGATTTTGACCTTAGCTCAGAATCTGCCTTTTTTTAAATGAAATTTAATAAGACTCCCAAAATGAAATATCTTGCTGCATGACTAATGTGGCAAACTGATTGCATTAACTATCCCAATAGTAGTCTCTGTATGTGCTTTGAAATAGTACTTTTCAGCAACTTCCATCAAAAGATGAAGTCTATTTCACATCCCTTAGATCAAGGATTAACTTATATATTTTTCTGATCCATAAAAATGTGGCAAAAATAACATTCATTAGCCGTTTTAGTCAACTCACTAGTCATTTTAATTAAGTCATTAATCTTAACCAAACCTTAGTCAA
This sequence comes from Redunca redunca, assembly GCA_006410935.1. Taxonomy (NCBI): domain Eukaryota; kingdom Metazoa; phylum Chordata; class Mammalia; order Artiodactyla; family Bovidae; genus Redunca; species Redunca redunca. The sequence goes on along the minus strand of SJYQ01000572.1, from coordinate 576,089 downwards.
GAGAATTTGCACCTATCGTTTCTCCCTTGGATGGGGTGATCATCATTTAAACAAATTTGAGGCAACACAAGAACAGCTAGACTATCCCCCAGCACCCTTCTACCTAACCACAAATATATAAGTGAGCCCAGGATAGATCAGGCAAGTTCAGAGCACTTAACCAACTCACAGATTCATAAGAAATAATGACTGGTAGTTGTTTTAAGCCACTAAGTTTTGGAGTGACTTCTTACCGAGTAATAGTTAACTAATACAAGCAGTAATATTTAGTATTCAAGAAGGCTTTAAAATACTATTAAGCTTATTGAATCAACAAAGCAAGTTTAGGGCCTCTGCAATCTGAATGTTGTGAATTAAATATGTTGACTCTATTACTCAAATACATTGAGTTTTGGCATTCTATGAAAGAATATGTTTCTAAAAGAGTATAATTAATCAAAAATAATTGAACTAGTGGAATTAGTTTAGAGGATTAAGATACTTTTATATTTCCAGTGATTAAATTTAAATATATACATATATATATAGATGGAGAGAAAGAGAGAGTATAGGTCTTCTTGGGTCAGGATCAAAAGAATTTATGCAGTCCATCTGACAACAGAAATATTAGGAAGTGGTAATATTTATTGAGTGCTTACCCTGAGCCAGGCTCTATGTAAGTACTTAGACTTCATTCTCATTTTTAACCCTCAGTGACACCCAATCTGTACGTTCTACAGGGAATCCTTACATCCTCAGGGTCTAATTTGATTAATGGTAAACCCACAGAGCATGAGCCGTCACAACTCATCAGAATCAGTTTGCATACTGCAATACACAAAGCTATTCTAGGGGTAAGCAGCAGCAGCTGTGGAAACACCTGTGAAATTCAGTGAGAATCTAAGAATAGAGTCAGCAATCTGAAGTTTCTGCAGTGAATTTTGCATGGAGAAGGTAGTATGGAGATTTCTGGAGTCCATTAAAGGGGCTTCCAGTTTTCCTGAAGTCCTAAGGAATCAGCTTCAGGAAGCTGATTGAAAGTCTTCTTTCTAGGTTGAGGAAACTGAACTACTGTTTAGTGAAGTCCTAAGCTAAGACAAGTGGCCACTGGAGGAAACAGTTGTTTGAAAACAGAGCTTACCCTCTGTTCCAGGTTGTCTTCTTCAGAATCATCTGGGGGATGTGTTTTAAAATGCAGATTGGTAAACTCAACCCCCTGCAGCTTCTATTTAATATTCTGAGATTGAAATCAGGAATTTGTATTTGTAACAAGTATCCTCACTGAGCTTTACAGTTAAGCAAATTTGGGAAACACTGCTTGAGTGATGTAGGAGTTAGAACATACAGATCTCCTGCAGCAGGCAGCAAGGGAGGGTATAACTAAGAAGCAGCAAAGCCACAGGCAAAACTGAACAGATTAGAAAGAGGTGATCGTGTGAAACAAAGGGCAAGTTTTTATGGTCCAAGGAGTACTTGAGAAACAACTGATCTCATACTTTTCTGTGTGACCTAAGTTAATGATTCATTCATTCATTCTTCCTATACTGAGTCTTAATGTGGATCAGGCACCAACCTGGGTTTGCTGAACTAAAAGATCTGTTATAAATTACCCCATCTCCAAGTGTGTCACAGTCTAATAAGAGAAATAGATATGCAAACAGTAATTAAACAACCTCATAGTTTTGATGTTGTGATAGAAGTACAAACAAAATGAGAGGGAAGTAGAAAAGGAAATCATTAACAATTTTTGGGAAAAGGAGAGGTCATGAAAGACGTTAGTGAAACTTAAAGGATAAGTAAGAGGTGACCCATGGCATCTCAAGCAGAGGGAACAAATATATGAAACGCCATTTAAAGAATCAGACATTTTGACTGAAAGCTAATGAAACGCGTTATGGCTAGAGAGTAGAGTCCAGGGAGGAGAGGAGTGCAGAAACCAAGAAAATTAGGGTCAAGTAGTAAAAGTATCTCATACTCTTACTCTAAGAAATCTGGAAATTATCCAAACTTCTATGAAGATTAAATTCAGCCATCTAGGTATCTTTTTTTAACAGAAAAATAATTATCAGTTTTATTTTTAAAAACACTTTCTACATTTAATACAGCACATGCACCATATGGGGCTTTCCCATATGGTGGCGCTAGTGGTAAAGAACCTGCTTGCCTATACAGGAGACATAAGAGAAAAGAGTTCAATTCCCAGGTTGGGAAGATCCCCTGAAGGAGGGCATGGCAACCCACTCCAGTATTCTTGCCTGGAAAATCCTGTGGACAGAGGGCTACAGTCCATAGGGTCACAAAAATCAGACGCGACTGAAGTGACTTAGCATGCACGCATGCATGCACTATATGCTTTCAGTTTATGCTACAAATTGAATGCAACACATGATATGTCAACACTCTAACCATCAATTTGATGGGGTTTGGAAATGAGGTCTTTGACAGATAATTGGGTTTAGATGAGATTGTGGCTCCCAAGATAGGATGAGTGGCTTTATAAGAGAGACCAGAGTTCCTGTTTCTCTGCAAAGTGGGTACAAATTCATGAAGAAGGTGGTGATCTCTAGGCCAGTAAAAGAGCTAACACCTGCCTAACCCTTTGATCTTGGACTACCCAGAACCATGAGAAATGAATATCTATTGTTGAAGCCAACCAGCTTATGGCTTGTTATGGCAAATCAAGCTAAAACAAGGTACAAATCCACTGTTTACATTTCTGTGTGTTGGAAATATGTGCAGATTGTAGGGTGGGGGAGAAGCCAGAGGAAGAATTCAGAAAGCCAAAGACTGCCTTGAACTTAGAAGTTAGGTTTAGAAGCCTATTTTTGCAGTCTATATGATTATAGGTTGTTGTAGCATTATATCAAAAGATTTGAAAGGTATTGTAATTTTCCATCCCTCAGCTTGTCTAATTCATAGCTAAACACTGTGACTTGAATGAGCTAAATGTATATGTGAAAAATTAGAGTGCCACAGAAAGGGAATTGGGAAGTAAAACTGGGAAAATATGAATTAAAGTAGACAAATATTGAATATAAGTACCAATCAAATTAAGTAAATGCATGTTAGGTGAACCAGATTGTCCTGTGGTGAGGACCAGTATAGCTGTGACACTCATCATACTTTAGTTGTTGATCTTTCTACTATTTTCACTGTTATACCTACATTTGCATTTGAAGGCCCATCTATAAGGGTTTTGTTTTTTTTTTTCCATCTTACAGTACTCCCAGTGGCAAGATTCATGAGGTCAGATGTAAAGATAAATTTGTTGGTTAAGCTGCTCTCTCCTAAGGGCAAGGAACTCAATCATTTTTTTTTTTTTTCATACTGACCTTGTCTTGTCTGGAGATGAATCAATGAATCAAGTAAGGAATAGTAAATCATGAATAACTGATTTATGCTTGGCTTGATCAAATATGATAGATTGCTTGGGTTCCTGACTATTACTGTGTATAAAGATTTATATAATATACAAGTGACTGTGGACTGAAGAAAAAAACTGAGTTTTCTCCAAGACTATAATCCTATGTAACACTTTAAATGTTATTCCAAGTGATCAGTTCAATAAAACTTTTTTTTTTAAGTAATGAATGCATTCTTCCTTAGTTTTGCCCTGTCTCCTTTTTAGCCATAATTCAACATCAATAATATAATACCAATAATTCCAAATCAGTTTGGTAATGGATCTTTCTTTTTAATTTTTATTGGAGTATAGTTGCTTAACAATGTTGTGTTAGTTTATGCCGTACAGTACAGTGAATCAGATATATGTATGTATATATCACCTCTTTCTGGGATTTCCTTTCTATTTAGGTCACTACAGAGCACTGAGTTCCCTGAGCTATACAGTAGGTTCTCATTAGCTATCTATTTTATACATAGTATCAATAGTGTATATATGTCCAACCCGATCTCCCAATTCATTCCACTGCCTATACCCCACCTTGGAATCCATATGTTTCCCCTCTAAAGCCATGTCTCCATTTCCATTTTGCAAATAAGGTTTTCTATTCCATTTTTCTAGATTCCATATATATGCATTGGTGATGGATCTTTCTTACTGATCTACTAACTCAAATTTCTGGAAAATTCTCTACAGTCTTTGACCAGTAATAAACTAATAATACATTTACTATAGTCAGTGATGAACTAAGAGATAAATGATTGAACTTCCTCTGGATAAGTTCTCATATGCCAAGTATTTCTGAGATGAGGAGGGAGGGATGGAAAGGAGATAACAAGGCTATGGAAAGGAGATTTCAAGGCACCCCAAGAAAACAAGGCTAATTCAGCTTTTCAGGCTAACACCTCCTAAAGATGATACATCTGATTTACCAACTTGTATTGCATAATTTTTCATGTTAGCCTTTTAGAAGAATAAATTGGGAGTTGATTGATGAATGACTGCTCTGAAATTGGGAATGTATGTCACACAGAGTGTGTTGGAAGCAGAGGTTTGAGATGGGAAATATTTTGCTTTCCCTGGTAATTGAAATGACTATAATTCTTCATAAATGTTTTTACATAATGAAAAGCACTATATGCCATGAAAGTTGCTGTCATCAACAAAGTAGAAATAATGGCGACAGTTTGAATTATGTGCTTGGCAATCTGAGTATCCTGTAAAATCATCTTTCTTGATCTTAAAAAAATATGTGAGCAGTAGTCAGTGTAAAATAGAAATCCACATACTATGCAAATTTTTATGCTATGTTAAAAAATTGAAGAATAAAAAGAGTTTTTAATGTATTAACCACACCTTTATAATTTCTACTGGATGAATTAATTTGACAGAGTATGTTAAATGTATTCTGTGCTGTACACCCTAAGAGAATAAAAAATATCCAGGCAAAGGTAGATGCAGAGGGGCTTAAGAAAGCACATTAGTGAAGTGAAGTGAAATCCCTCAGTCGTGTCTGAATCTTTGTGACCCCATGGACTGTAGCCTACCAGGCTCCTCCCTCCATGGGATTCTCCAGGCAAGAGTACTGAAGTGGGTTGCCATTTCCCTCTCCAGGGGATCTTCCCAACCCAGGGATCGAACCCAGGTCTCCCGCATTCCAGGCAGATGTTTTAACTTCTGAGCCACCAGGGAAGCCCCAGGAAAGCACATTATATTGATGAAATTCAAAGATGTCATAAGAAAGAGCACTGGGGATATTTCTAGCCTATTCCAAAGGAGAATATTTGACCTCACTTTATGCAGATCATAGAAATATACTTTACTCTGCAGAATAATAAGTACAGTTTGTTTGCTTGTTTGTTTTCTGCAGTCTTTTCTGAGGCTTTATTTTCTTTTTGATATTCTCATATTTCAAGTTCCATTCTTGACACTTATATGAATTTCTAACTTTTGAGGACCATTTCATTTTGAAGCTCTCAGGCTCTTTAAAATATTCATATCAGCAAGGAAGGTGCAAAGAATATATCAAAAACAATCTAAAATAGTTAACAGGGTTGTGCTCAGTCACTTCAGTCATGTCTGACTATTTGTGACCCTATGGACCATAAACCCGAGAAGCTCCTTTGTCCACGGGATTCTCCAGGCAAGAACACTAGAGTGGGTTGTCCTGCCTTTCTCCAGGGGATCTTCCAAACCCAGGGATCGAACCTGTGTCTTCTGTGCCTCCTGCATTGCAGGGAGGCTAATTACCCACTAAGCCATGTTGGAAGCCTAATTAACTGGGTTAAGTAAGCAAAATTCTGTGACCTCAAAGATTTTTGCCCCCTGATGAACACCTCCCTGGGCTCCCCTCATAGCTCAATTGGTAAGAATCGCCTGCAATGCAGGAGACCCCAGATAGATTCCTGGGTCAGGAAGATCCACTGGAGAAGGGATAGGCTACCCATTCCAGTATTCTTGGGCTTCCCTTGTGTGTCAGCTGGTAAAGGATCTGCCTGCAATGTGGCAGACCTGGGTTAAATCCTTGGGTTGGGAAGATCCCCTCCACTCAAGTATTCTTCCCTGGAGAATTCCATGGACTGTATAGTCCATGGGGTCCAAAGAGTCGGACATGAATGAGAAACTCACTTTTTCAAACACATCCCTTGAATGTAGGCACTACCTGTGAGTATGATGGAGGTCACTTTCATGATTAGTTTACTTACATAGCAAAGGTGAAGGGATTTTGGAAATGTAATTAAGGTCTCCGATCAGTTTTACCTTAATTTAATCAAAAGGCTATCTTACCAAATCAAGTGAGTTCTTTACCTTTGAAGGACAGATTAGTCTTTCCTTGAGTTCAGAGACATTTTCATGCAGGCCTTGCAAAGACAAAATACCCTGAGTTATACAGCTGCAAGAAAGTGAATTCTGCCAATAATCACATGGGTTTGGAAGAGGACCCCACACTTCAAATGACACTGTAGACCTGGCTGACATCTTATTGCAGCTGTGTGAGACCCTGTGCAATGGAGTTGTAATGTAAGTTGTATCTGGGGCTTCCCTGGTAACTAAGTGGTAAAGAGTCTGCCTGCTAATGCAGGAGACCTGGGTCAATCCCAGGGTTGGAAAAATCCCCTAGAGAAGGAAATGGCAGCCCACTCCAATATTCTTGCCTAGAGAATCCCATGGATAGAGGAGCTTTATGGGCAACAGTCCATGGGGTCACAAAGGAGACATAACCTAGTGACTAAAAAATAACAACAAAGTTGTATCTGGACTACTGACCTATAAGATGAAACAAAGTTGTATCTGGACTATTGACCTACAGAAACTATGAGATGATAAATTGTTGTTTTAAGCTGCAAAGTTTGTTGTGATTTGCTTATACCTGTAGAAAACTCACTAAAGGATATAAGGAATGTGTATATAGTTATATCAGCATCAATAACAATCTCTGTGAAAGTGAGAAGTGAAAGTCATTCAGTTGTGTCCAACTCTTTGTGACCCCATGGACTATACAGTCCATGGAATTCTCCAGGCAAGAATATTGGAGTGGGTAGCCTATTCCTTCTGCCAGTGGATCTTCCCAACCTAGGAATCAAACCAGGGTCTCCTGAATTGAGGCAGATTCTTTACCAACTGACCAATCTCTGTAGATAACTCTATATAGCTATAAACAGATTTATTATAAGGAATTGGCTCATGCAATTTGAAGCCTGAGAGACCTAAGATTTGCAGATGGAGACCCAAGACTACTGATAGTGTAAGTTCTAGTCCAGGTCTGAGTTTAAAGGTAGAAGACTGATATCCCACTTAGAGACAGTCAAGCAAAGAGAGGGATTTCTCTCTTAATTGTTTTTATTCAATTCATGCTTCCAACAGATTGGATGAAACCACTCAAATTGAGGAGCGCTTTACTCAGTCTATCAATTCAAAAGTTAATCTTATCTAGACACACCTTCACAGACACAACTAGAACATTGTTAAACTAAATATCTGTGCACCTCATGTCCCAGTTAAATTGACACATAAATTAATCATTACAAGAGATAATAAAAGGGATAAGTTAAGTCGTTCAGTCATGTCTGACTCTTTGCGACCCCACGGACTGTAGCCCACCAGGCTCCTCTGTCCATGGGATTCTCCAGGCAAGAATACTGGAGTGAGTTGCCATTTCCTTCTCCAGGGATCTTCCTGACCCAGGGATCGAACCCAGGTCTCCCATATTAGAGGCAGATGCTTTAACCTCTGAGCCACCAGGGAAGCCCAACAAAGGGGATAACTTTATGTAAATACTAGATATTTCCTGTAGATCTGCTTTAAGATAAAATCCAATGCATGGCATAAGATGAATGAGAAATTTAAAAGTTTGTCTGCAGCTCTAATAGTTTATTCCATTCTTTTTTATATTAATATTTATTTTAGATTTTCTATGCTTAATATTTTTTAATACAATGCTCATTCATTGCTTCAAAGAAACAAATTACTGAATAACTAACATTGGGCATAAGTGTCTGTGGATCAAGCCAAGGTTAGGCATTCTTCTGCATTCTTCAAAGCATTAAAAAATACTGTATGTGTTATTTAAAAAAATTTTTTTGGCCACACCCTATGGCATATGGGATCTTAATTCTCCAACCAGGGGCTGAACCCACACCTCCTGCACTGGAAAACAGCATCTTAACCACAGGACCACCAGGGAAGTCCCTGTGTGTATTATTTAATTTAAACAAATTTGAATACTTACTAGGTGCAAAATAATGTACTATGTACCATGAGTAATATAAAGAAGAATTACTAGAAGCATTGGTCCTAAGAAATAATATCTGATGGGAACAGAGCAGACACACATGCAATACCATAAATAGGTTAAAGTAAAAATCTTATGCGATTATGGGAAAGGAAGAGATCAGTTCTAGGGGGGAAGATCAGTTCTAATGGAGATTATAGTTTTCAGAGAAAACATAGTATTTAAAATCAATATTGAAACATAGAGAGGACTTTGAAATGTTAGAATATGGTAAAGTTTAATGAACAGGCCATGCCTGCTGTAAATACTTTTCAGGGCACAGGGACATTAAAATAGCAAGACATTTGGACTTGGAAAACTTGTCTATATATCAGTTTGTGCACTTATGAACAAGTTTAAATTTTCTGAGCCCAAGACTTCTTGACAATAAAATGGGATAATATTAAAATCTGCATTCATGTTGTGACAATCAAATGAGATTATGTGATTAGTTTGATTTAAATAAAAATATACTTTGCCAATTACTGTTTCCCAATGCCTTCTGTCAACTCCCAATCAACAGCTGAGCAAGGGGCTCTCTAAAGGATATTTCTGTATGACAATATATTTTTCACTTATTAAAACAATCTCATTTCAGTTAAGACTTTGTTTTTAAAAATTCAACCTTATATTTTATTGAAAGATTTCCCTTTCCCCATAGCACACAGACTTTTGGCTCCAAAAGCTGTGTAGAGCAGAAAAGGGAGAGAGAAGTTCAGGCAGAATATCCCAGTTTCTCTTTTTCTTCTCAGGTCCTGGGAAAAGGCAGATAGATTATAAAATGATCAGTCCATAAAGAGAGGACAAGGATCGTTTTCTGCAAAATTTTAATAGTCTATAGAAAGGATTTTTCCTTTTGAACTGTGGTGTGCATAGTCTTTTTTGTTCTCACGAACGTATGAGTTGGATTTTCTTGAATTCTTAGCACATGGATTCTGAAGAGAAGTGTGGAGGGGTCCTGGTGGTTTTTCAGATTTCAGGCTCAAGGGCTCCCAGTTCCCCTTCTATGTCAATTGATTGTTTCCTTCTGAAAATGTGGGACCATTAAGTACACACTCTGAATCTCAGAACCCGTCTTAGTTCTTAGGGGCTTATAACCTCCAGCCCTGTTCCTCCTGATTTCTTCACGGGCTGCAATCAAGTGACTCAGATCTTGTCTTTCTTCCCCCCACCGCCCTGATGTTTTCTGAGCTCTGCCTCCTCTGAGTTCCTGGAAAATTTTCAAGCCCCAGTCTCTTGTCCTCCCTCCAGTGCTTACACTCTGTTCTGTCTCAGCTAAGGTCTGCACTTACCTCTGAGGAAAGGCCTTCCTACTCTTTTGAGTGTGAATATTTTCCAGGGATTTCTGAGTCTTCCATTGGCTAGACCCTTTTATAGTCCCCTTTTTGCTCCAAGTATCATTTCAGTTTCCTGTTTGGGGTTCCTGCCAGACTCTGACTTTGTTCAATTTGAAGCTTGTAAGTTTTCTTAAGTTTGTAAGTTTGAACTTAACATTCAAGAAATGAAGATTGTGGCATCCAGTCCCATCACTTCATGGCAAATAGCTGGGAAAACAATGGAAACAGTGATGAACTTTATTTTCTTGTGCTCCAAAATCACTGCAGATGGTGACTGCAGCCATGAAATTAAAAGAAGCTTTCTCCTTGGAAGAAAAGCTGTGACCAAATTAAACAGCATATTAAAAAGCAGAGACATTACTTTGCTAACAAAGGTCTATCTAGTCAAACCAACTAGACAGTAGTCTAGTTTTTCCAGTGGTAATGTATGGATGAGAGAGTTGAACCATAAAGAAAGCTGAGCACTGAAGAATTAATGCTTTTGAGCTGTGGTTTTGGAGACGACTCTTGAGAGTCCCTTGGACTGAAAGGAGATTCAACCAGTCAATCCTAAAGGAAATCAGTCCTGACTATTCATTGGAAGGACTGATGCTGAAGCTGAACCTCCAGTACTTTGGCCATTTGATGCGAAGAACTGACTCATTGGAAAAGACTTTGATGCTGGGAAAGATGGAAGGCAGGAGAAGGGAACGACAGAGGATGAGATGGTTGGATGGCATCACCAACTCAATGGACATGAGTTTGAGTAACCTCTTGGAGCTGGTGATGGACAGGGAGGCCTGGCATGCTACAGTCCATAGGGTTGCAAAGAGCTGGACATGACTGAACTGAATGTATATTCTAACCCAATACTTACACATGACTAAGCAACTGAACAGAACTGAAGTTTTCTTCAAGTTGAAATAAACCTAAGATTATGTGTGCTTGCTATTTTTATCTCTTTTTTTTCCCCAGAAGAATGTGAGAATATTCAAATTTAAGCTGCTGCATTTTTTCTAATGGAAGCCCTTGTTTTCACCAAATTTTATGACTGTAACATTCCCCTATAGGTCTCAAATTTTTAAACATATTTAATATAACACTCCAATATGCTTACTTTTGGTAGTTGAAATCCTCTTTAGACCTTGTTGCCTCTAATTTTTGAAGATTTGGGTAATGAAACTCTTGGTAATTATTAGTCAAATCTATTTCACCTCCCTTCACCAATCAAAGTTGTTTTAATTGCTCCTATGAAAGACTTGTATGTTCTCTACCTGGAAGTAACCTAAACAATGAATTGTTTGCCAGAGTTGTTTTTCAGGAATTTCGAGTCATCTTCATCAAGTTGGAGCTGAGCTGGTTAAAACTGAATAAGGCCACCAAGCCTCCAACTAAGCAAGCAAAAGTCTTCACTCTGTGATGTTTTGACATAAGAGTGTCAAAAACTCCAGCCTCAGATCTTCGATGTGCCTTCACTCTAGACCATGCAGAGGCCTGTAGCCTAGCTACACTTGTGCAGAACAATCACCAAACCTTTTTCCAATTACCTTTGCCTATGCTCACCATGCCTTGGACTGCCCTGCTTCTTTATTGGCTATCTTAGAAATAATCCCTTTCCTTTGGAGACAGTCCTGAGATTGGTCTTCTTGTCTCCTCGGTTGGCTGCCTTGTGAATAAGCATTCTCTTTGCTACAAACCATGGTGTTTTAGCATTTTGACTTGCTGCATGTTGTACAAATGAATCTGGGTTCTGTCACAGTAGACTTGTTGTCCAGGAACAGACAAGAAGGTGAGCTTGTAAAAATGATGAAACTCCATGGTGTGCAGGTGTAGACCATCTTGGTCTGAGCATGGCTACTTTCCATGTGTCTCTGGAGTCCTCTAGAATGATTTTTGGTCTCTCTGACCTAATTTCCTTTACTGGCTGCTTAAAGGTAGAAACAGATACCCTAGTGAGGCTGTGAGGACAAAGATGAGGAAATATATGCAGATGCGGTGGTCCTCCATTTTCACCCATTTAGTTGCTCCTGGTTCCCCTCTAGCTCTGATTTTCCTTAATGAGGCTATAATGGCCACCTGTTTTGATAATTTTTTTTTCCTGTACATTCTTGGATTTCTCATGCTTGCTGATCCATTCAGGAAATCTCTTCCAGCTTAGCTTTTTCTTTTGTTCTTGTTATACCTTCTGCCATTTGGGGGGGATACAAGATGGATCAGAAAGGCTATCATGTATTTTTAGATCTCTGCCTTTAGCTGGAAATCAATGTTTTCTTCACTTTTTGACATTTTTGTCACATTCCTCTGGATAAAATCTGATTTATCAGTGTTCTTTTAAATTGCTGCACAGTAGTGAATAAAATGGAGAAGGCAATGGCACCCCACGCCAGTATTCTTGCCTGGAAAATTCCATGGACAGAGGAGCCTGGTGGGCTGCAGTCCATGGGGTTGCTAAGAGTCAGATATGAGTGAGCAACTTCACTTTCACTTTTCACTTTCATGCATTGGAGAAGGAAATGGCAACCCACTCCAATGTTCTTCCCTGGAGAATCCCAGGGACGGGGGAGCCTGGTGGGCTGCTATCTATGGGGTCGCACAGAGTCAGACACGACTGAAACGACTTAGCACTGAATAAAATATTCTATTTGCTCTGTCATGAAAAATATGTAAGCCATCACCTCCCTTGGCCATTAAATTCCTATGAATTCAGTATAAAATTAGCACATTTTGAGAGTCATCATATTTGCTTTAATAGAAATTAAATCAATTAACACCAGAAATTCTTTTAAAATGTTATTTTTGTAGATAATATTGATGTTAAGCTAAACAGTCTGTCATACTCATGCAGTTGAATTTTTGCTCTATTTCACTTCTTTATCCCTGTCTTTTTGAATTTGATTTGTTTCCCAATTTATTACCTAGCACTTCCTGCTTTCATATAAATTATGATCAATATGACCAAAGCTAAAAATAAATTTTTCAAATGACCACTGTATTTTTTTGTTGAATATGCAGTTCACATACTAAATAACTTTGGGGATAAATTTTAAAATTTTATTAGTTTAAGTACTTTTGTGAAGGAGATATTCATTCAATAAATATTTATTGTGTGCCAAGTCAAACTTAAGATATTAGAGACAGACAAATTCAAATAGACTCTTACAGAGTTTTTTGGTTAGAGGAAAGGACTATTGATACCAACAAATATACATTTCAGAACCATATCAGTGAAAGATTATTGTTTTGCCAAGAATTAAATAAGATGATTTGAGAGACAGTAACGAAGTGGCTACTTTAGATTTGCTGTTCCTGATAAATAACTTTTTGTGTTAAGGGCAGTTTTGGATACTAAGAAAATGGCCTCAGGAACATGACACTTGAAAAAAGTTCCTGAACAACTTTTAGCTGCAGCCTTTCATACACCAGGATGTCCTAAAAAGACTAAGGCTTCAAAATAAAAATTCACCAAGGATCCCTAGCCAGCTGAGCTGCTAGGTAACCTAAGGAGGTAAGAATCACAGTTCCCAAATGAGCTGATGATGTTATGTGTATCATAAATTTTATGCTTATTTTGATTATGATCAAAATACTTCCTGTTTTAGCTTAAATGATCTAAAAAGTTTCATCTTAGGGAAATTGAGGCAATAGTATAGATAGATATAAGTATTTTTTTCTGCAAATAATTGCTTTAGCAAAAATTGAGTTTATAGCTTCAAATCTATATATTTCCCACTTGCCTCAAGTTCTAATGTTGTTTCAAATTGTTACTCTAGAATTTCTCACGGATGGTCTTTGCTTCGGATCCTTTGCTTACAACATTATTCTTTTAAATTCATATTTTTTCCATCTTAATGTTTCTGTAACATCCCTTATCTTCCATAATTTTTATTCATTATCTGATCTTGGGGAAAATATGCATTTTTATTCACTGTTAGTTGTAGGAACTGATTTTTCTTTATAGAGCAACTTGAAAATAACTTGAAATTTAGGGTTCATGGTGACCTTCCATTTCAAAATGGCAAATGAAACAAAACTTTTCTTCCCCTTATCATTTTAAAGCCCTGTAAGAATGACAAAAACATACCAGAAGCATAAAAGCAGTGAAATTTTATAGTAATGAATATGATAGGGCTAATGCATTCCTGAACAATGGTTTTCCACACACTTCCCTAAAGTAGAAAAATGGAGGAGTGATGTTTTTTTTTCTTCCTAAGGAAAAGATGCAGAAACATCTGCCTCTAAGATTGGAGGCCTCTTTTGTGCTGATTTTAAAGAAATATAGGCATTCCTCTCTCACCACTTCTCCCATGAGGAGCCCTATAAGACTCAGTTTAACTAACAACTTAACCAGTCATGTGGGACAGAACTTTCCCTGGGCCTCTTGAAATGTTCAAGCACATAGAAGTGTGTTTTTCTTCTGATCATTCACTGAAGGAATACATATTGGATGCCTACATGTTGCCAGATACATGAAGTATTTGGCATAAAATGGTGAGTAAATAAAACATTGATGCTGGATTCATGAAATCTACATTCTAACAGGGGGAATCAATTATACACACACAAACACAGAGAATATAAAATTACTAAATTCCATGACAAAAATGGGAATTTCTATGTTGGTATGGGAACAAACAATATGAGTATTTGATATGTTCTGAAACAATTTCATAAAAAGGTGAAAATCTAACCGTAACCTGGAGGATATACAATAGGAGCTAACTAAGGTAAGAGCATTCTCAGTAGTGACAACAGTCTGCATAAAGCACTGTGCCAGGAAGGTGCTGTGAAAGTCCAAGATTATAATAAAAAGCCAATGAGATTAGTTCAGTTCAGTCGCTCAGTTGTGTCCGACTCTGCGACCCCATGAATCACAGCATGCCAGGCCTCCCTGTCCATCACCAACTCCCAGAGTTCACTCAGACTCACATCCATCGAGTCAGTGATGCCATCCAGCCATCTCATCCTCTGTCTTTCCCTTCTCCTCCTGCCCCCACTCCCTCCCAGCATCAGAGTCTTTTCCAATGAGTCAACTCTCCACATGAGGTGGCCAAAGTACTGGAGTTTCATCTTTAGCATCATTCCTTCCAAAGAACACCCAGGGCTGATCTCCTTCAGAATGGACTGGTTGGATCTCCTTGCAGTCCAAGGGACTCTCAAGAGTCTTCTCCAACACCACAGTTCAAAAGTATCAGTTCTTTGGTGCTCAGCTTTCTTCACAGTCCAACTCTCATATCCATACATGACCACAGGAAAAACCATAGCCTTGACTAGATGGACCTTTGTTGGCCTGTGCTATGTGCACTGTCGCAGCCACCCACACTATCCCATTGAGATTTGACATGTGAATAAGGCCAACATGTATAGGGTAACGTAGGACATGTGTGTTGGTTAATTTTATGTGTCACCTTGACTGGTCCACAGGATGCTCAAGTATGTGGTTAAACTTTATAGTATTTCTGAAAGAAATTAGCATTTGAATTAATGGACTGAATAAAGTAAATGGCCCTCTCCAATGTGGTTGGGCATTTTCCAATTTCTGGAGAATCTGAATAGAACAGAAATGTAGAGGATGGGTGAGTTTACTTTCTGCCCAACTGATTGAGCTGGAACATAAATCTTATATAAGAAATAACAATTTAACATGAACATGTACAAAGACACTACCTCTTGCTTCTAAAGACCTTAAATAGTAAATATTCTTGAAAAGAGAGTCCTCAACAAAAACAATCACAAAATGTGTTGAAATGCCATGGAGAACATTCTCCCAACACTGGATTTCTAAATAGGACTATTTCATTTAGCCATAATGTTCTTGAGAACCATCCATGATTATGTAATAGATCAATAATTTGCTACTTTTTATTCTTGGATAGTAATCCATTGTAGAGTTATTCCATAGTGTGTTGTATTGTTTCAATAGTTCATGGACATTTAAGTTGTATTCAGTTTATGAAATATTATTTTATGAACAAAAGTAAATGTCAAGGAATAAGTTTTTATGTCTCTTAAATAATTACAATGGGACAGGATTTTGGGGTCACATGGTATGTATAGTTATAAAAAATTGTTGAGTTGTTTCCCAAAGTGGCTGTAGCATTTTGTCTTTCCACCAGTAGTGTGTGAGAGTTTAAGTTGTTTTGTATCCTTGTGAAATGTTTGTATTGGTATTCTTTGTGCAGAGGTAACACATTATGTCTTATTTGAACTAATTTTGCATTCATAATTCTTCTTTGGTGACATATCTGCTCAAATATTTTACCCACTGTTTTAAAATTGTTGGTTTTGTTTTTATTATTGGGATATGAGTTGTTTATATATTCTGAATGGGTTTCTTTATCAGATAGTCTTTGCAAATAATTTCTCCCAATATTTGGCTTGCCTTTTCTCTTTCTTAAAAATACCTTTTGGGGGCTACAAAGATGGCAGAGGAATAGGACGGGGAGACTACTTTCTCCCTCACAAATTCATCAAAAGAACATTTCAATGCTGAGCAAACTCCACAAAACAACTTCTGAATGCTGGCAGAGGACATCAAGCACCAAGAAAAGCAGATCATTGTCTTCAAAAACAGGTAGGAAAAAATATAAAAGACGAAAAAAGAGACAAAGGAGGTAGGGAGGGCACTCCATCCCAGGAAAGGAATCTTGTCCCAGGAAGGGAATCTTAAGAAGAGAGGTTTCCAAACACCAGGAAACACTTTCCCTGCTGAGTCTGTGGTGAGCCTTGGAAGCACAGAGGGCAACATAACAGGAAGGAAAGATAAATAAATAATTAAAACCAACAGATTACAAGCCCAACAGTAACTCCCCCAGCGGAAAAGCAGCGCAGACGCCTGCATCCTCCACTAGCAAATGGGGGCCGGGCAGGGAGGCGCAGGAGGTGTGGGCTGCAGTGCTTTTTAAGAATTGGGCAGGAACGCCCCGTACGTAACCAGAACGAACTAACTTGGGCTAGCAAACCAGACTGTGGGATAGCTACCACGTGAAAAGCTCGAACATAAGACACCGCCAGGACCGCGCACAGAACAAAGGATGGAACAGAAATAGCCGGCTGCAGACCATCCCCCGCCGGTGACAGGCAGTAGAGCCGTAAGGTCTGGAAAGGGGCAATCGCAGCCCCAGAGAGACTTTACCTACCAAATTGCAAGCAGGCTTCTTTGCTAAAGCTTCTGGGTGTTCTGGACAGTCACCATCCATCTCACAAGGGGCACCAGTGGTACACCCAGAAAACTGAGCAGGAGAGGCAAGGCGATAAGTTGCAGTGACCACACTCGCCAAACACCTGAGCTACTTGGACCTAGGAAGGGCACAAAACGCAGTCCCAACCCAATCTGCACCTCTGAGGGCTACCTGAGCAATGAACCTGATCGGCTTAGACCGGGGAGGTGCATGCAGCCTAGGGCCAGCCTCAGATGGTTCCTGGCAGAGCAACATAGAGCCTGAGTGGTGTGTGCCACGAGCAGGGGCAGGCCCAGCAGGGCTGAGACACTGCATGCACACAACAGTGTTATTTGTTTGCAGCATCCCTCCCTCCCCACAGTGCCACTGAACAAGTGAGCCTAAAAAAAAAAAAAGTGTCCACCACTGCCCCCCGTGTCAGGACGGAAATCAGACACTAAAGTGACCAGCAAACAGAAGAAGTTAAACAGAGGGAACCACCTTGGAAGTGACCCCACACTGCCCACAACACCAGAGAAAGGGCTAGATATATCTTTACTATTTTTACGATCATTCGTTTTTTTTTTCTTATTTTTTGTTGATGTTGTTGTGTGGTTGTCTTTTCTTTTTCTTCTTCCTTTTTTTAACCTTTTAAAATTGTTAAGTCCTCTATTTCTCCTTTAATTTTTATTTTTATAACCTACTATTACTTTTCAAAAAAAAAAAACAAAATAAGACCCTATTTTTTTTAAAGTAAATACCATATATAGTCCTTGTGTGGTTGTCGTTGTTGTTTTAATAATTCTTGTGGCTTTTTTTTTTTCTTCTTCTTCTTTTCCATAATATTGTATTTTTGAAAATCCAACCTCTGCTCTAGATTTTTAATCTTTGCTTTTTGGTATTTGTTGTCAATTTTGTACATTTAAACACCCAAACTTCACTACCCAAATTTACCTGAGAGCGAGATTACTGGCTTGACCACTCTCTCCTCCTTTGGACTTTCCTTTTTCTCCACCAGGTGACCTCTGTCTCTTCCCTCCCCCTTCTCTTCTCTACCCAACTCTGTGAATCTCTGTGTGTTCCAGACGGTGGAAAACACTTAAGGAACTGGTTCCTGGCTGGATCTGTCTCTCTCCTTTTCATTTCCCTCTTTATCCTCCTGGCCACCTCTACTTCTTCCCTCTCCTCTTCCCTGTATAACTCTGTGAATACCTCTGAGTGGTTCAGACTGTGGAATGCACATAAGGGAGTGATTACTGGCTAACTTGCTCTCTCCTCTTTTGATCCCACCTCATCTCATTCTATCACTTCTAACTACTCCCTCCCTCTTCTCTTCTCCATGTAAATCAGTGAACCTCTCTGGGTGTCCCTCAATGTGGAGAAACTTTTCATCTTTAACCTAGATGTTTTATCATAGGTGCTGTATAGATGGAGGAGTCTCCAGGCTACTGTAAAAATAAAACTGAAAACCAGAAGCAGGAGGCTTAAGTCCAAATCCTGAGAACATCAGAGAACTCCTGAATCCAGGGAACATTAATCAATAGGAGCTCATCAAATGCCTCCATACCTACTCTAAAACCAAGCACCACCCAAGGGCCAACAAGTTCCAGAGCAAGACATACCACGTAAATTCTCCAGCAACACAGGAACACACCCCTGAGCTTCAATATACAGGCAGCTCAAAGTTACTCCAAAACCATTGACGTCTCATAACCCATTACTGGGCACTCCATTGCACTCCAGAGAGAAGAAATCCAACTCCACTCACCAGAACTCCAACACAAGCCTCCCTAACCAAGAAACCTTGAAAAGCCACTGATACAACCCCACCCACAGTGAGGAAACTCCATAATAAAGAGAACTCCACAAATTCCCAGAATATAGAAAGGCCACCCCAAACGCAGCAATATAACCAAAATGAAGAGACAGAGGAATACTCAGCAGGTAAAGGAACAGAAGAAGAGCCCATCAAACCAAACAAAAGAGGAAGAGATAGGGAATCTACCTGAGAAAGAATTCCGAACATTGATAGTGAAAATGATCCAAAATCTTGAAATAAAAATGGAATCACAGATAAATAGCCTGGAGACAAGGATTTAAGAAGATGCAAGAAAGGTTTAACAAGGACCTAAAAGAAATAAAAAAGAGTCAATATATAATGAATAATGCAATGAATGAGATCAGAAACACTCTGGAGGCAACAAATAGTAGAATAACGGAGGCAGATGATAAGATTAGTGAAATAGAATGGTAGAAATAAACGAATCAGAGAGGGGAAAAAAATGAATTAAAAGAAACGAGTACAATCTCAGAGACCTCCTGGACAATATGAAATGCTCCAACATTTGAATTATAGGAGTCCCAGAAGAAGAAGACAAAAAGAAAGATCATGAGAAAATCCTTGAGGAGATAATAGTTGAAAACTTCCCTAGAATGGGGAAGGAAATAATCACCCAAGTCCAAGAAACCCAGAGAGTTCCAAATAGGATAAACCCAAGGTGAAACACCCCAAGACACATATTAATCAAATTAACAAAGATCAAACACAAAGAACAAATATTAAAAGCAGTAAGGGAAAAACAACAAATAACACACAAGGGGATTCCCATAAGGATAACAGATGATCTTTCAATAGAAACTCTTCAGGCCGGGAGGGAATGGCAAGACATACTTAAAGTGATGAAAGAAAATAATCTACAGCCCAGATTACTGTACCCAGCAAAGATCTCATTCAAATACGAAGGAGAAATCAAAAGCTTTACAGACAAGCAAAAGCTGAGAGTATTCAGAACCACCAAACCAGCTCTCCAACAAATGCTAAAGGATATTCTCTAGACAGGAAACAAAAAAAGGGTGTATAAACCCAATCCCAAAACAATAAAGTAAATGGCAATGAGATCATACTTATCAATAATTACCTTAAACGTAAATGGGTTGAATGCCCCAACCAAAAGGCAAAGACTGGCTGAATGGATAAAAAACAAATGCTGCCTATAAGAGACCCACCTCAAAACAAGGGACACACACAGACTGAAAGTGAAGGGCTGGAAAAAGATATATCACGCAAATAGAGACCAAAAGAAAGCAGGAGTAGCAATATTCATATCCGATAAAATAGACTTTAAAACAAAAGCTGTGAAAAGAGACAAAGAAGGCCACTACATAATGGTCAAAGGATCAATCCAAGAAGAAGATATAACAATTATAAATATATATGCACCCAACATAGGAGCACTGCAATATGTAAGACAAATGCTAACAAGTATGAAAGGGGAAATTAACAATAACACAATAATAGTGGGAGACTTTAATACCCCACTCACATCTATGGACAGATCAACTAAACAGAAAATTAACAAAGAAATGCAAACTTCAAATGATACAATAGACCAGTTAGACCTAATTGATATCTATCGGACATTTCACCCCAAAACAATGAATTTCACCTTTTTCTCAAGTGCTCATGGAACCTTCTCCAGGATAGATAACATCCTGGGCCATAAATCTAACCTTGATAAATTCAAAAAATTCAAAATCATTCCAAGCATCTTTTCTGACCATAATGCATTAAGATTAGAATTCAATGACAGGAGAAAAACTATTAAACATTCCAACATATGGAGGCTGAACAACACACTTCTGAATAACCAACAAATCACAGAAGAAATCAAAAAAGAAATAAAAATATACATAGAAATGAATGAAAATGAAAGNGAGGAAACCAGAATAGAAAGAGACACACGTACCCCAATGTTCATTGCAGCACTGTTTATAATAGCCAGGACATGGAAACAACCTAGATGTCCATCAGCAGATGAATGGATAAGAAAGTGGTGGTACATATACACAATGGAGTATTACTCAGCCATTAAAAAGAATACATTTGAATCAGTTCTAATGAGATGGATGAAACTGGAGCCTATTATACAGAGTGAAGTAAGCCAGAAAGAAAAACACCAATACAGTATACTAACACATATATATGGAATTTAGAAAGATGGGAATGATGACCCTGTATGCGAGATAGCAAAATAGACACAGATGTATAGAGTAGACTTTTGGACTCTGAGGGAGAGGGAGAGGGTGGGATGATTTGGGAGAATGGCATTGAAACATGTATACTATCAGGTAAGAAACGAATCGCCAGTCTGTGTTCGATGCAGGATACAGGATGCTTGGGGCTGGTGCACAGGGATGATCCAGAGAGATGATATGGGGTGGGAGGTGGGAGGGGGGTTCAGGAATGGGAACTTATATACACCCGTGGCGGATTCATGTCAATGAATAACGTGATATTGTATAACGTGATATTGCCATCTCATTCTTTTAAATATAGCTGTTCAGCTTCCTCAGCGCTACTTGAAGAGACTGTCTTTTCTCAATTGCATATTCTTGCCTCCTTTGTTGTAAATTAATTGACCATAGATGTATGAGATCTTTTTTTTTTTCTAGGCTGTATATTCTGTTCCATTGGTTGATATGTTTGTTTTCCTGCCACTACCATACCATTTTGAGTAATGTAGCTTTTTAGTATGGTCTAAAGTCAGGAAGTGTGATACCTATAGCTTCATTATTATTTTTTTTCCCTGAAGTTTGCTTTGTCTATTTGGAATCTTTTGTGATTCCATATAAATTTTAGGGTTGCTTATTTTAGTTCTGTGGAAGATGGCATGGGTGTTTTGATTGGGAGTGCATTAAATTTCTGATTCCTTTAGTATGTACATTTTAACAATATTAATTATTCTACTTCAAGAGCATGCGATATCTTTCTATCTCTTTCTATTGTCTTCAGTCTTAAGTTTTGAAGTTACAGGTCTTTCACATACTTTGTTAGCTTTATTTCTAGGTATTTTATTCCTTTTGATGCAATTTTAAGTGATTTTTGTTGTTTGTTTTCTATAATGGTTCATTATTATTGTATAGAAAAACAACACATTTCTGTATAGTATTCTTGTATCCATAAATTTTACTGAATTCATTTACTCTAATAGTTTTCTTATGGAAATTTTATGGTTTTCTATATGTAATAGCTTGCTATCTGCAAAGAGTGACAGTTTTACTTCTTCTCTTTAAATATGGATACCATTTTATTTATTTTTTTTCTTATCTGATTTCTGTGGCCCGGTCTTCTAATATTATATTAAATAGAAA
Organism: Redunca redunca; assembly: GCA_006410935.1. Lineage (NCBI taxonomy): Eukaryota > Metazoa > Chordata > Mammalia > Artiodactyla > Bovidae > Redunca > Redunca redunca. The sequence goes on along the minus strand of SJYQ01000572.1, from coordinate 554,312 downwards.
TGGCAAGAGTGGGCATCCTTGTCTTATTCCTGATTTTAAAGGAAAGGCTTTTAGCTTTTCACCACAGAGTATGATGTGAGCTATGGGTTTGTCATAATGGCCTTTATTATGTTGAAATATGTTCCCTATATACCAGCTGTGATGAATTTTTATTATGAATGGATGTTTAAATTTGTCAGATGGTTTTTCTGCATCTATTCAGATGATCATATGATTTTTACTCTTTTATTACTGTGGTTTATCATATTTATTTATTTGCAAATGTTAAAACATACTTACATCCCTGGAATAAATCCCATTTGATCATGTTATATGATTCTTATTATGTATTTTTAGATTTGGTTTGCTATATTGTGTTGAGAATTTTTGCACCTGCATTCATCAAAGTTATTGGCTTCTACTTTTCTTTCTTTGTACTGTCTTTGTCTGCTTTTGGTATCAGGAGGGCCCTGTAGAATGAATTTGGAAGCTTTCTATTTACTTCAATTCTTTGAAATAGTTTAGGAAGGATGGGTATTAACTATTATTGATGTATTCAGTGGGGTTTCCCTGGTTGCTGAAAGGTAAAGAATCTACTTGCCACTGCAGGGACGTGGGTCCATTCCCTGGGTTGGAAAGATCCCCTGGAGAAAGAAATAACAATGTACTCCAATACTGTTGCCTGGGAAATTGTTGCCTGTCATAATCCGTGGGGTCTCAAAAGAGTCAGACATGGCTTAGCAACTAAAAAATAACAGGAGTGTATTTGATGGAATTCAATTCCATTTCATTATTCTCCTATGGTATCATAAGGTCCTGGGCTTTTGTTTGCTAGAATTTTTTGTTTTGGTTTTCTTACTATTATTGCAATTCAAATTTACCTGTAGTGATCAGTCTGTTTGGAATGCCTGTTTCTTCCTGATGTAGTCATGGCATGTGGTATCTTCCCAGAAATGTGGTCATTTGTTCTCGGTTGTCCAATTCATTGGCATATAACCATTCATAGTATTTTCTTATGACTTTGGTATCTCTTTGGTATTTCTTGCTATTTCTGGGTTTTTGTAAAATGCCTTTATTTCTTAGTTTTTGCTATAAGGGCTATTTCACTTAAGATAAAAGAGCTGTTTAGGTTCCTTTCAATTTTTGTCATGTTGTATTTTTTTCCCATTCTCTTTATTTTAACCAATATGTGTTTTCATATTAAACTTGGTTCTTATGTTCAGCATATAGTTTGGTTTTGCTATTTAACCACTATGACAATCCTGGGTTTCCCTGATAGCTCAGTTGGTAAAGAATCTGCCTGCAATGCAATGACAATCTTTGCCTTTGAACTGTTTAGAATATTCACAACCAATGAAATTATTGATACTGAATTTCAGTATGCCATTTGCTTTTTCTTTGGTCATTGTGTCATACTCTCTGATACTATCCCTTTTGTTGCCAAATTTTGGATTGAGCATTTGTTTCTGATTCTATATTTATCTTCAATTTTTTAAATCTGTATATTTTTATTGTTGCTTTTTACAATGTTTTTAATATCTATCTTTAACTTGTTGCAGTCAAACTCCAAATAACATTATGGAATTTTATATAGACTGTATGTTCCTATTAAAAATATATTTCCATTCTCCTTAGTACCCTGTGTTCAGTTCAGTTCAGTTGCTCAGTCGTGTCCAACTCTTTGTGACCCTGTAAACCGCAGCAGGCCAGGCCTCCCTGTCCATCACCAACTACTGCAGTTTACCCAAACTTATGTCCATTGAGTCGGTGATGCCATTTAACTTTCTCATCCTCTATCATCCCCTTCTCCTCCTGCCTTCAATCTTTTGCAACATCAGGATCTTTTCAAACGATTCAGTTCTTCACATCAGGTGGCCATAATACTGGAGTTTCAGCTTCAACATCAATCTTTCCAATGAACACCCAAGACTGATTACCTTTAGGTTGGACAGTTGGATCTCCTTGCAGCCCAAGGGACTCTTAAGAGTCTTCTCCAATACCACAGTTCAAAAGCATCAATTCTTTAGTGCTCAGGTTTCGTTATAGTCCAACTCTCACATCTATACATGACTGCTAGAAAAACCATAACCTTGACTAGATGGACCTTTGTTGACAAAGTAATATCTCTGCTTTTTAATGTGCTGTCTAGGTTGGTCATAACTTGCCTTCCAAGGAGTAAACATCTTTTAATTTCATGGCTGCAATCATCATCTGCAGTGATTTTGGAGCCCCCCAAAATAAATTCAGCCACTGTTTCCCCATCTATTTGCCATGAAGTGATGGGACCGGATGCCATGATCTTAGTTTTCTGAATGTTGAGCTTTCAGCCAACTTTTTCACTCTCCTCTTTCACTTTCAAAATGATGTTCTTTAGTTCTTCTTCACTTTCTGCCATAAGGGTGGTGTCATCTACATATCTGAGATCACTGATATTTCTCCCAGCAATCTGGATTCCAGCTTGTGCTTCAAGCAGCCCAGGGTTTCTCATGATGTACTCTGCATATAAGTTAAATAAGCAGGATGACAAAATGCAGCCTCCGTTTCCTATCTGGAACCAGTCTGTTGTTCCATGTCCAGTTCTAACTGTTGCTTCCTGACCTGCATACAGGTTTCTGAAGAGGCAGGTCAGATGATCTGATATTCCCATCTCTTGAAGAATTTTCCTCAGTTTATTGTGATCCACACAGTCAAAGGCTTTGGCATAGCCAATAAAGCAGAAATAGGTGTTTTTCTGGAACTCTTTTGCTTTTTTGAAGATCCAGCGAATGTTGGCAATTTGATTTCTGGTTCCTCTGTCTTTTCTAAAACCAGCTTGAACATCTGGAAATTCATGGTTCGTGTATTGCTGAAGCCTGGTTTTGAGAATTTTGAGCATTACTTTGCTAACATGTGAGATGAGTGCAATTGTGTGGTAGTTTGAGCATTCTTTGGCATTGACTTTCTTTGGGATTGGAATGAAAACTGACCTTTTCCAGTCCTGTGGCCAGTGCTGAGTTTTCCAAATTTGCTGGCATATTGAGTGCAGCACTTTCACAGCATCATCTTTAAGCATTTGAAATAGCTCAACTGGAAATCCATCACCTCCACTAGCTTGGTTCATAGTGATACTCTCTAAGGCCCACTTGACTTCACTTTCCAAGATGTCTACCTCCAGGTGAGTGATCACACCATCTGGGTCATGAAGATCTTTTTTGTATAGTTCTTCTTTGTATTCTTGCCACCTCTTCTTAATATCTTTTGCTTCTGTTAGGTCCATACCATTTCTATCTTTTATTGAACCCATCCTTGCATGAAATGTTCCCTTAGTATCTCTAATTTTCTTGAAGAGATCTCTAGTCTTTCTTATTCTATTGTTTTCCTCTATTTTTTTGCATTGATCTCTGAGGAAGGCTTTCTTATCTCTCCTTGCTATTCTTTGGAACTCTTCATTCAAATGGGTATATCTTTCCTTTTCTCCTTTGGTTTTTGCTTCTCTTCTTCTCACAGCTATTTGTAAAGCCTCCTCAGACAGCCATTTTGCTTTTTTGCATTTCTGTTTCTTGGGGATGGTCTGATTCCTGTCTCCTGTACAGTGTCACAAACTTCTGTCCATAGTTCATCAGGCACTCTTTCTATCAGATATAGTCCCTTAAATCTATTTCTCTCTTCCACTGTATAATCATAAGGGATTTGATTTAGGTCATACCTGATTGGTCTGGTGGTTTTCCACACTTTTCTTCAATTTAGGTCTGAATTTGGCAATAAGGTGTTCATGATCAGAGCTACACTCAGCTCCTGGTCTTGTTTGCTGACTGTATAGAGCTTTCCATATTTGGCTGCAAAGATTTTGGTGTTGACCATTTGGTGATGTCCATGTGTAGAGTCTTCTCTTGTGTTGTTGGAAGAGGGTGTTTGCTATGACCAATGCATTCTTTTGGCAAAGCTCTATTAGCCTTTGCCCTGCTTCAGTCTGTACTGCAAGGCCAAATTTGCCTGTTACTCCAGCTGTTTCTTGACTTCCTACTTTTGTATTCTAATCCCCTTTATTGAAAAAGACATCTATGTTGGGTGTTAATTCTAAAAGGCCTCGTAGGTCTTCATAGAAACGTTCAACTTCAGTTTCTTCACCATAACTGGTTGGGGCATAGACTTGGATTACCATGATATTGAATGGTTTGCCTTGAAAACAAACAGAGATCATTCTGTCGTTTTTGAGATTGCATCCAAGTACTGCATTTTGGACTCTTGTTGACTATGATGGCTACTTCATTTCTTCTAAGGGATTCCTGCCCACAGTAGTAGATATAATGATCATCTGAGTTAAATTCACCCATTCCAGGACGTCTTAGTTTGCTGATTCTTAGAATGTTGACATTCATTCTTGCCATCTCCTGTTTGACCACTTCCAATTTGCCTTGATTCATGGACCTAACATTCCAGGTTCCTATACAATATTGCTCTTTACAGCATCAGACCTTGCTTCTATCACCAGTCAAGCACCCTGTGTTAGTTTTAATATATTTTATAATTTTGACATAAACTTTAGAATATTATTAAATAGTCAGTTATTATATAAAAATAATAAGAGTAAGAAAAAAGCTTTGTATTTACCTTCTCATTTACAATTTCTGGCATTCTTTATTCCTTTGTGTAGATCCAAATTGCCATCTTTTATCACATTTTCTCCCTAAAATACTTTCTTTATCATTTTAGTACATATCCACT
>SJYQ01000572.1:525685-542591 GCA_006410935.1 Redunca redunca | reverse complement strand
GTACTCTGCATAGAAGTTAAATAAGCAGGGTGACAATATATAGCCTTGACATACTCCTTTTCCTATTTGGAACCAGTCTGTTGTTCCATGTCCAGTTCTAACTGTTGCTTCCTGACCTGCATATAGATTTCTCAAGAGGCAGGTCAGGTGGTCTGGTATTCCCATCTCTCTCAGAAGTTTCCACAGTTTATTGTGATCCACACAGTCAAAGGCTTTGGCATAGTCAATAAAGCAGAAATAGAAGTTTTTCTGGAACTCTCTTGCTTTTTCCATGATCCAGTGGATGTTGGCAACTTGATCTCTGGTTCCTCTGCCTTTTCTAAAACCAGCTTGAACATCTGGAAGTTCATGGTTCACGTATTGCTGAAGCCTGGCTTGGAGAATTTTATGCATTACTTTACTAGCATGTGAGATGAATGCAACTGTGCGGTAGTTTGAGCATTCTTTGGCATTGCCTTTCTTTGGGATTGGAATGAAAACTGAGCTTTTCCAGTCCTTTGGCCACTGCTGAGTTTTCCAAATGTGCCGGCATATTGAGTGCAGCACTTTCACAGCATCGTCTTTCAGCATTTGAAACAGCTCGACTGGAATTCCATCACCTTCACTAGCTTTGTTCGTAGTGATGCTTTCTAAGGCCCACTTATCTTCACATTCCAGGATGTCTGACTCTAGATGAGTGATACCACATCGTGATTATCCAGATTGTGAAGATCTTTTTTGTACAGTTCTTCTGTGTATTCTTGCCACCTCTTCTTAATATCTTCTGCTTCTGTTAGGTCCAGACCATTTCTGTCCTTTATCATGCCCATCTTTGTATGAAATGTTCCCTTGGTATCTCTAATTTTCTTGAAGAGATCTCCAGTCTTTCCCATTCTGTTTTCTTCTATTTCTTTGCATTGATTGCTGAAGAAGGCTTTCTTATCTCTTCTTGCTATTCTTTGGAACTCTGCATGCAGATGCTTATATCTTTTCTTTTATCCTTGCTTTTCACCTCTCTACACAGCTATTTGTAAGGCCTCTCCAGACAGCCATTTTACTTTTCTGCATTTCTTTTCCATGGGCATGGTCTTGATCCCTGTCTCCTGTACAATGTCACAAACCTCATTCCATAGTTCATCAGGCAATCTATCTATCAGATCTAGGCCCTTAAATCTATTTCTCACTTCCACTGTATAATCATGAGGGATTTTATTTAGGTCATACCTGAATGGTCTAGCAGTTTTCCCTACTTTCTTCAATTCAAGTCTGAATTTGGTAATAAGGAGTTCATGATCTGAGCCACATTCAGCTCCTGGTCTTGTTTTTGTTGACTGTATAGAGCTTCTCGATCTTTGGCTGCAAAGAATATCATCAATCTGATTTCAGTGTTGACCATCTCGCAATGTCCTTGTGTAGAGTCTTGTCTTGTGTTGTTGGAAGAGGGTGTTTGCTATGACTAGTGCATTTTCTTGGCAAAACTCTATTAATCTTTGCCCTGCTTCATTCTGCATTCCAAAACCAAATTTGCCTGTTACTCCAAGTGTTTCTTGACTTCCTACTTTAGCATTCCCGTCCCCTATAAAGAAAGGACTTCTTTTTTGGGTGTTAGTTCTAAAAGGTCTTATAGGTCTTCATAGAACCATTCAACTTCAGCTTCTGCAGCGTTACTGGTTGGGGCATACTTGGATTACCGTGATATTGAATGGTTTGCCTTGGAAACGAACAGAGATCATTCTGTCATTTTTGAGATTGCATCCAAGTACTGCATTTCGGACTCTTCTGTTGAGCATGATGTCTACTCCATTTCTTCTGAGGGATTCCTGCCCGCAGTAGTAGATATAATGGTCATCTGAGTTAAATTCACCCATTCCAGCTCATTTTAGTTTGCTAATTCCTAGAATGCCGACGTTCACTCTTGCCATCTCTTATTTGACCACTTCCAATTTGCCTTGATTCATGGACCTGACATTCCAAGTTCCTATGCAATATTGCTCTTTACAGCATTAGACCTTGCTTCTATCACCAGACACATCCACAGCTGGGTATTGTTTTTGCTTTGGCTCCAACCCTTCATTCTTTCCGGAGTTATTTCTCCACTGATCTCCAGTAGCATATTGGGCACCTACTGACCTGGGGAGTTCCTCTTTCAGTATCCTATAATTTTGCCTTTTCCTACTGTTCATGGGGTTCTCAAGGCAAGAATACTGAAGTGGTTTGCTGTTCCCTTCTCCAGTGGACCACATTCTGTCAGACCTCTCCACCATGACCCACCCATCTTGTGTTGCCCTGCAGGCATGGCTTAGTTTCATTGAGTTAGAGAAGGCTGTGGTCCTAGTGTGATTAGATTGCCTAGTTTTCTGTGAGTATGGTTTCATTGTGTCTGCCCTCTGATGCCCTCTTGCAACACCTACCATCTTACTTGGGTTTCTCCTACCTTGGGCATGGGGCATCTCTTCATGGCTGCTCCTAGAGAAATGCTTTTAGCATTTATGGTAAGACTGGTTTGGTGGTGCCAAATTCTCTTAACTTTTCTTGTCTGGAAAGCTTTTGATTTCTCCATCACATCTGAAGAAGAGTCTTGCTGGGTAGAGTATTCTTGGTTGTAGCTTCTTTATCATCACTTTGAACATATTATGCCATTCCTTTCTGGCTTGTAGAATTTCTGTTGCAAAATCAGTTGGTATCCTGATAGGATTTCCCATGTATGTTAATTGTCATTTTCCGTGGTTGCTTTTAATACTTTATCTCTGCCTTTAATTTTTGTCAGTTTGACTACTATGTGTCTTGGTGTGTTCCTCCTTGGGTTTATCCGCCTGGGATTCTCCATGCTTCCTTGACTTGGTTGATTATTTCCTTACCCATGTTAGAAAATGTTTCAGCTATTATCTTTTCAAGTATTTTCTCAGGCCCTTTCTCTCTTTCTTCTCCTTCTGGAAACCCTGCAATGCAAATATTTATTCATTTAATGTTGTCTCAGAGGTCTCTTAGGCGGTCTTCATTTCTTTTCATTCTTTTTTTGATATTCTGTTCTGTGGCAGTGATTTCCACCAATTCTGCCCTCCAAGTGATTTATCCTTTCTTCTGCCTCAGTTATTCTGGTATGGATTCCTTCTAGTGTGTTATTCATCTCTGTTTGCTTTTTATTTCTTCTAAGTGTTTAGTAAACATTTCTTGCATCTTCTCAATCTTTGCCTCCATTCTTTATCTGAATCCTGATTCATCTTCACTATCATTATTCTGAAGTCTTTTTCTGAAGGGTTTCCTGTCTCCACTTCACTTAGTTGTTTTTCTGAGGTTTTATCTTGTTCTTTCATCTGGAAGATAACTTTCTGCATTTTTCATGCTGATTAACTGTCTCTAATGTGCTTTTGTTTTAGTGACTATGGGACTGTGGTTCTTGCTTCTTCTATCTGCCCTCTGATGGATGAAAGTAAGAGACATGTGTAAGGTTCTTGGAGGGGGGAACTTTTTTTCATTGTTCTTCAGTCACTCAGCTGTGGCTGACTCTTTGCAACTCCACGGACTGCAGCATGCCATTATGTATGTGTTGTGCTTTGTTCAGTCATATAGTTCAATTAATAATTATCAGTAGATTTTAGCTTGATTCAGAAGTGTCCAGAGCAGCCTTTCACCTAGGAGTAGTTTTGCTTACTATTAAGAAGATATCCAAGAACTTGGGCAAAGTACTTGACAGGATATTATTATACAGCTTCTCTCTGCTGGTCCCAACCCAGAGCTTATTCAGACTCCTGTTTACTGGTTGTTCTTTGAGCAGCTTCCTAATAGCCCACCCTACATGTTCAAGTAAAGGTTCCTGTCTTCAGATAAAGAAAAGTCTCTTTATCCAACATCCAGTCTCTATTATTCTCGTCTTTGTATTGATCAACTTACTGCCTTTGGGCAGTAAACAGGGCAATTATAGGGCTCACCTTGTTTGTTTGTCTTCCTTCAGGCATCTTATTTCTAGATTGCTTATTGTCTGTTCAGTTCAGTTGCTCAGTTCAGCCGACTCTTTGCGACCTCATGAATCGCAGCACACCAGGTATCCCTGTGCATCACCAACTCCCGGAGTTCACTCAGACTCACATCCATCGAGTCAGTGATGCCATCCAGCCATCTGTCGTCCCCTTCTCCTCCTGCCCCCAACCCCTCCCAGCATCAAAGTCTTTTCCAGTGAGTCAACTCTTCCCATGAGGTGGCCAGAGTACTGGAGTTTCAGCTTCAGCATCATTCCTTCCAAAGAAATCCCAGGCCTGATCTCCTCCAGAATGGACTGGTTGGATCTCCTTGCAGTCCAAGGGACTCTCAAGAGTCTTCTCCAACACCACAGTTCAAAAGCATCAATTCTTCAGCACTCAGCCTTCTTCACAGTCCAACTCTCACATCCATACATGACTACTGGAAAAACCATAGCCTTGACGAGATGGACCTTAGTCGGCAAAGTAATGTCTCTGCTTTTGAATATGCTATCTNTTATTATATTTATTATTTTTTGTGAAAATAGTATCTTCTCAAATTATCATACATATTAACAATTTAAGGAGGTCTCTTTTCTTTGAATTATCTCTTTTCTTAGGTGTTTATTGATTTTTTTTTTTCTTCAATTCTCTTTTAGACTTCTTCAACTGTTTGGTACTTCTTTATTCCTCTATATGTAAAGATGATCATGAGGGGTTTTTTTTTTTTTCCTTTTGTGCCATAAGGCAGGTGTGAGTAACTTTGAGATGACTTCATAAGATTTATTTCAGAAAAGAAAGATGTACATCATATGGGAATGGGGAGCTGGAAGTTGTCTTACTGCAAGAATGAAAGCAGTCACGCTGATATTGAAACTTGAGAATGTGTGTTACCAGTTGGAAAATTCAGGCCCTTCAATTTGGCTGGAGTAGGAAATGTGAGAGGGAGAAGAGGTAAACACTGAGAGAGAGGTAGGGTGGGAATCACCTGTGAAGGATCCTGAATATCATCATAAGGCTTTTGGATTTTATGCTAAAGATGATGGGAAACCTCTTTGACTCTCTACTGTGAGGGGAATCTGTTCAGTATGTACTTCATGCTCAGTATGTACTTTATTAATCATTTTAACTATTTTATAATAATATGAAGTAGAATCTAAACTAGTAAATAAACAGTCTAGAAGTTGCTCCTCTCACAAAAAACACAATATTAAATTGTGATTTTGCTGCTTTTTTTTTTTTTTTCTGGATTGTTATTCTCTTTATCCCCCCTGAAGGATTTCTATTCATTCTTCAGACTCCTGAGAAAACCTTCTTGGCTTCTAAAGGATTTAAATGTTTTTACCCTCTGCTCACTTTTCACCTTAGTTAGGCCTCCATTATGAGACTTAAGGCTTTACCACAGCTATGTGTTTATGTCTTTTGCTTTCTTAGCTCTGCCTTGGAGCTAGTTTTTTTTTTTTTTTTTTTTTGGTTATGAAGTGGTGTAAGGAAATTACTCAAGTCACTTCAGATTGTTTTATTATAGATTAAGTGACATCCATTGATTCGGGGGGATGTGTATAAATAAGTTAGGTATGTTCATTCATTCGTTCAAAGAAGAGCAGAGAGCTGTTTAGAGATTGCAGTGGCCATGATGTGTGTGGACTTGGTCCCATGTCTGCCCACCTACATCCTCCCCAGTAAGGCTGGGGCTGGAAGCAGAAACTTATTTCAGAGCCTCTCATGCCATCAGGATTCCAGTTTGATCTGCCAAGGAGAGGGACTCAGAAGAAAGTCAAGGAAGTGTAGAAGATTTTTCATGCTTCTAGTAGGGGAGGTAGAGGAAGTACAGGCTCCCAGACTTCTGATCAATTCTGTCATGGTTCTTTAAGCCCTGTGAGCGGTGCTTAAAGCAGCAGCAATAAAGTTTCCAAGAGTCTGTGTAGAAGGTTGGCTCATGGGTCCTCACAGATGCCTCCTTTATGTTTCTCCCACCCTAAGGTCAGTAGTGCTTTCCTACAGTTACTGATTTCTGAAAAACAGTAGCTTCACATTTTTTGTATGGTAGCCCTTTCAATAATTTTGGAATAATTTTTATGCTTTAAAAGTCCTTTGCTTTAAATACTTATGTCTACTGTAATGCATGGCAGAAGAAATGTTGACATTAAATAGGACGGTGGCAGTGGAGATGGAGAAGTGTCGGTTTGGAGCTGTATTTTGCAATAAAGCCAATTCAACTGGCTGATAGATCAGATATAGGAAGTAAGGGAAATAAAAGGATAAAAGAAGATTCCTATTTTTAGTAAGAGAATCCAGAGTAGTTACTAACACAAGGAAGAATTTTGAAGAAGAGCAAATTGGGCAAAAAATGTAACTGTGGTGAAATTATATCTGTAAGCACTTAGGATGTCAGAGAATTCCTTCTAATAATGCCTCTTCCTTTATAAGATTAGTACAGTTGAAGGAGGAAAGAGCAAATGAATTGGGTTTAAAAAATTGTGTTCTTTAGAAAGACATGTTAGGGTAGTGCTTATAAGTGTGAGTTTCAGGATCAGACCACCTTATTAGAAATTTGTTACTTCAGAAATTTTATTTAGAAAACCAGTGAGAATTCCACAAAAAAACATACATGTATCCATCACCCAAACTGACTAGGGAGGATATAAAGAAATGAGAAGAAAATCTGATATAACTCTCCTCCATTTTATTGTATGTGCTTCAATTCCTTTTTCTGTTAAAAAAAAAAGCAATAAACAAAAACAGTTATAGTGTTCTCTGTACACCTATCCTTACCACTGTTTCCCTCCTACCATGAATCAAATTATTTACTTTTCAGTTTGTATTTTTATACTTTGAATACATATTAGTCATAGGTATATAATTTTGTACATTTAAATTTTACTTTATAGTTAGAATCATATGCATATAATTCTGCAGAATATACATATGCAAAATACATATTATTTTTTCAAAATTTTTGTGTGTAGCATAGGTATACCTGGCACAATGGTAAGCTCCTGAAAAATGTTAGCTGTCATACAGCAATGATGTTGGAGATAAGAGTGAAGGAGGAAACAGACAGGACAGGCTCTATCTTGAAAGCAGGACTCCATCTTGGGCTGGACTCTGGACTTTGAGCTATATGTCCAGTATCTATGGAAATGACATACCAACTGGAAAAGCAGGCCCCTGGAAGAGAGAGCCCCAGGGATTATACCTAGGCTCTTCATCTCCTAAAATAATACCCTAAATATCTGTGTAACCAAATAGAATTATACATTCTATTATGCTTATTGGGGTATGACCACAGGCCTATTGATAATTGTCCACTGTTAACTACCTAGGCTTAAGGTGTACGAATCATGGGCTAACTTTGATTGTATGTTTCTTTTCCTTTGTTCAGACTAGTTTCAGGGAATTTGGGTTTGGGCAGGTACACTTAGGGTATATTAGATTTTCACAAAAACTGGTCAGGGCCCTTGGCTAAGAGGAGAATCTGCCTTGGGCCTGCTGGTGTAATAAACTGCACTCCACCTTCTACATTGTCCTTCTGAGTGAGTTTGTTTCCTGGAATGCGTGGCTACAACAACACTCTGCTTTAGCCTTAAAGAGCCTGAAGGAAGCCCCAGTGAGTTAGCTATGTAGCCTGAACATTTGGTGCCTTTAAGCCATCTCTGCTCTGTCAATATCCTTGTGACAAATTACACTATTGGGAGTTCCTCTGAATCTAGTATTGCCAATAGTTAATCTGAAGTGTTATATTTTATTTGGTTGTGAAATCCTATAAGAGTAATCCCTAACCTTTTTGTTACCAGGAACTGGTCTCACAGAAGACAATTTTTCCACAGACTAGGGCTGGGGTTGAGGGGTGGTTCATATGGTATTGCAAGCGATGGGGAGCTGCAGATGAAGCTTCACTAGCTTGTCTGCTGCTCACCTCCTTATGTGCTGCCAGGTTCCTGCCCATGGACCAGTACTGGAGTTTTAGGACCCCTGTTCTAGAAAGTCAAACTGTGTTAATCATCTTTATACCTCCAGCCCTTAATGCAGTATATTGCCTAGAATAGGCTCTCTGTCAATGTTTGCAGAATAAGTAAATGAGTGAAATCTGCTAATCATGCAATAGAGATCCGTTAGCAATAAAGAACTGGCATTTTCTAGTGTATATTTGAGGGAACAAAAGACCTTAGCATTAGAGTTGACACAAATGCTGTTACTTGATGTTAGAGTTTGGCACAAATTTAAAGCTAAATGGCCTAAATTGAGGTCTGCATGTTTGAGAAAAGAATAGAAGGCAAAAAAGAAAAAGATGATAAAATCTGACACTGTGTTCCTGAGCAAGGCTTATTTCTGTTTGGGTGTAATATACAATACAGATAAATATATAAAAATAAATCACACAATTGCACTCATCTCACACATCTAGTAATGCTCAAAATATTCCAAGCCAGGCTTCAACAATACATGAACTGTGAACTTCCAGATGTTCAATATGGATTTAGAAAAGGCAGAGGAACCAGAGATCAAACTGGCAACATCTGCTGGATCATTGAAAAAGCAAGAGAGTTCCAGAAAAACATCTACTTCTGCCTTATTGACTTTGCCAAAGCCTTTGACTGTATGGTTCACAATAAATAGTGAAAACTTCTGAAGGAGATGGGAATACCAGACCACCTGACTAGCCTCTTCAGAAATTTGTATGCAGGTCAGGAAGCAACAGTTAGAACTGGACATGGAACAACAGACTGGTTCCAAATGGGAAAAGGAGTATGTCAAGGCTGTATATCATCACCCTGCTCATTTAACTTATATGCAGAGTACATCATGAGTACTGCTGGGCTGGATGAAGCACAAGCTGGAATCAAGATTGCCAAGAGAAATATCAATAACTTCAGATATGCAGATGACACCACCCTTATGGAAGAAAGTGAAGAAGACTTAAGGAGTCTTGATGAAAGTGAAAGGGGAGAGTGAAAATGTTGGCTTAAAGCTCAACATTCAGAAAACTAAGATCATGGCATCAGGTCCCATCACTTTATGGCAAATAGATGGGGAAACAGTGGAAACAGTAGCAGACTTTATTTTGGGGGCTCCAAAATCACTGCAGATGTTGACTGCAGCCATGAAATTAAAAGACACTTTCTCTTGGAAGAAAAGTTATGATCAACATAGACAGCATATTGAAAAGCAGAGACATTACTTTGCCAACAAAGGTCTGTCTAGGCAAAGCTATGATTTTTCTAGTAGTCAGGTATGGATATGAGAGTTGGACTATAAAGAAAGCTGATCACCAAAGAATTGATGCTTTTGAACTATGGTGTTGGAGAAGACTCTTGAGAGTCCCTTGGACTGCAAGGAGATCCAACGAGTCCATCCTAAATGAAATTAGTCCTGACTATTCATTGGAAGGACTGATGCTGAAGCTGAAACTCCAATACTTTGTCCACCTGATGCAAAAAACTGACTCATTTGAAAAGACCCTGATGCTGGGAAAGATTGAAGGTGAGAGGAGAAGGGGACAACAGAGGATGAGATAGTTGGATGGCATCACCAACTCAGTGAACATGTGTTTGAGTCAACTCTAGGAGTAGGTAATGGACAGGGAGGCCTGGTGTGCTGCAGTCCACAGGGTCGCAAAGAGTTGGACACACTGAGCAACTGAACTGAAAGATAATTCATTACTAATAGAGACTAACAACTAATTCATTTTGTATGGTTATAACAAAACACAGTATAACAATGATTTTCACCTGTATTTAATATTTGTAAATGGGCATTTTAAATATTGCTGTGTCACTGCACATACACATTACATTTATGAATCAGAAAATATTCCTTAAAAGATGCCTTCATTGCATATTATTCAACTATATGCAAATATTTAAACAACTAAAATATAAAATATTCACCTGTATTCTTAATGGACATGATGACCAATCCATTTTTTTTTTTGTCATTCCAAATCACAACATACTTTTCTAAGTAAACCATATATCAAGTCATGTGAATAGTACATAAAATGTTGCAAAATAAAATCACAATTGGGTTAAATATAAAAAGCACTAGATTTTTGGTGGACATCCACATATTATAGAAATTAGGCATTCAACCCTATATAGTAATTAAGAAACTAGAGACACATGCCTCTAAATCAATCATTCAAAATTAGTCACAACAAAGACACTAATAATGAATTTCTTTACAATGAAAACATTTCCAAATCACAGATGTAATCTATTTTGAACAGTATTCAACTGTGTAACAGTTCAGTGCAATTTAATAATTGGGACACCCCTTGAGAGAGATTTATTTTTTAATCAAACAAATTTAAATGAAAAAATTGTGCTCCAATTTTACCCAAAGTTAATTTCTAAATCTTTATAAATCTTCTGCTTAAAANNNNGGGCTATATTTTTTTGTTTATTTGTATTATTTGTTATTATACAATTAAATTTTACTCATTATAAAATTTCATATATCTAAATGTTCCTATACTGCTGACATGGCTAAAACTATTTCATGTTCCATATTAACATTCCAAACACATATGAAGCTATTGTCAATGATGTGCTGATTTTTCTAGATGTCTATAAAAGCAAATTAGCCCTTCAAAGTGTCTTAGAAAACTTTTTTCTCTTCTGAATACGACTGCATTCATACTCTAAAAGTAGCAAGTCTGACTATGTGGGAAATATTTGCCATTAAACCTTCCTATGTGAAATGTAAATACAAAATCACCTAATAGAGTCCTAGTTCAGCTTCTAAATGGAATTATGTGTAACATCTTCGTAATATAATAATGTGAGCTACACTTAACCATCTGGGCATTTTCCTGCAGACAAATTGCAATGGTGTAATAAAATATGTTGTTTCTTATTAAACAGATATGACAAACTTGTCTTTATAGACCAATAGCATTTTCTCTTACTTTCAGAATAAGGTGGTCACTTGCAGCAGCTTGATATAAAGGTAGACAAGTTAACATTAATGAAATACTATGACATATACTGAAAGCATGATTTAACAATGGCTAACAATTTCAAAAGGTAAAACACTCCAAGGAGTGTCCACGTGTGTTATTATTATGTTGAATAAATAGTCTTTGAACAAATTAGAGAGTTAAACTTACCGAGCAGGCAGGATACTTAAATAATTACACATTTTGATTGAAAAAAATATGTAGTTCATTAAAATAGAGACTCTAACTTCATTTCTCTAGCTAAGCTTCTGTTCCAATGCCAAGTTTGTACTTTAATTAGAACAAAAGACCAACATTAACTTCAATACAACATAATAATTCATGATAATGATTGTATATAAATCTCTTGAGCTTGCTTGAATATAGCACATGACATATGGCATCGTACAGGCACCTGTGTGATCCTTTTGGGACTGAGGTGGTACATATTAATTAGCCCCTGGAAAATAAAGTCTTCTTTCTTCTGAGAAAAGCTACTTCAGTGCTTATTGGCTTAAGACATCAAAGGGATACAAAAGAATGTTGTTAGGTTCTCCCTACACTCGTTAGAGCTTTGTCTAGATGTAGGCTCTGCATCTAGAATCAACTGCAATTAGCTGAGTTAATTCTTGACAGAGCCTGCTTNAGACTAGTCATATATTTCTTTGGCCTTGATGATTGTATTTTATCTAAAAAAAAATCAAAATTGCCATTTTGGTTATACAAAACTGCATAACTATTTTAATTCAAACACAAAATAATTAACCAGAACATATTAAAATTTGAAGCAGCTTTTTCTTGAATGCTACCTGAAAGTGCCTCAATTTAATCCTTTGCCTTGTAAATTCATATATCATCTGAGTATGAGATTCTAAATGTCTTTAAGAAATATGCCATCTCACAATAAGCCAGCTCTGAAGATTCTTGATGGTCCCAGGAATGTTCAAGGCACTTCAGTGTACATCTTTGAAGGATAATGGAAAGGTATTATGGAAATAAAATTCTAGCTGATTAACAGATAAATGTACATTGAAAAGACTAGATACTAAAATTACTTTCTTATAGTTAAAAAAAAAAAAAAGCCTAATCCCATTGCTAGAGTATATCTAAAAAGGGAAAACAGAACTGAGTGAACATTGTGGTGACCAAAATAGGCTACGTTTAAGAATTTTCTTTGCAACTCTTTTAAATTTACCTCACTTGAAATTCAAAACTGCATAAAATAAACCCACTTAACTGAAAAGTATTTACACTTGATGGGGAGCTTAAAACTCTCGGAAGTTTAAGTTCTTTCTAAACAGCAATTCTAATGAGACTTTTTTAAGCTAGCAATATAAACTCATGCAAGAAATGCAAATTTACTAGTGCACCTAGGCAGAATATTTCTTTGCTCAAATATCACATGTCTATTTTTTCTCCTGTTACGCATCCATGCTCCTGTAATGGAATCCTTAGTTTGCTGATGTATCTTTTGTAATGTATAGACCCATTTGCCTTCCACTCAACACATGGATTGGCAGTTTAAAATATAATTCTATCAAGGGAACTTGTAGTTAAGGCACATTTAAATGGTCCTTTAAATCAATGAGATGACAATGCAATATCAATGAAAAAGTTTAGTTTATGGAGTAATTAATCACACATACCACAGAATGTCTTTGTCTTGTGAGAACACTTTTGGCTAGGTCTACCAATTATGAAAATAGTTTTTCATTTGAGGCAAAGATACTGACTCATTACTGGATACATGGTAACAATCATTTTATTTTCATAACACCTATCTTTGCAATGGAGAAACCTATTGTTTGCTATACATTTTGAAAGTACATGTAATTTAACATACATGCAATTTAAAAAGTCAGTTAGTTATTCTGAGTGTTAAGTATGATATAAAACTGAGGTTGTAAGTCCCGGCACTTGGTCTCCGCCGCCCCCCGCCCCCCGCCCCCACCAAGTGAATGTATATAGACATTTTGAGGAGGAAATTATGAGATAATTTTTTATCTAGTTGTTATGATATTCTACAATGGTAGACTTATTTTTGTGCTCTTATTTACCTACTTATTTTTGTGCTCTTATTTACTTATCTTCTAATTTACCTACATATGTCCACCATTGTGGGGTGGGCTACCATCATGAGGAATAATGTTGTTGGTTTCTTTAGGCTCCTTAGTTCAACCAGTGAAGTGGCAGATGACATAGTCTGATCAGTTGTGCTGCTGCTGCTGCTGCTAAGTCGCTTCAGTCATGTCTGACTCTGTGCGACCCCTGTAGATGTCAGCCCACCAGGCTCCCCTGTCCCTGGGATTCTCCAGGCAAGAACACTGGAGTGGGTTGCCATTTCCTTCTCCAGTGCATGAAAGTGAAAAGTGAAAGTGAAGTTGTGTCCGACTCTTAGCAGTCCCATGGATTGCAGCCCACCAGGCTCCTCCATCCATGGGATTTTCCAGGTGAGAGTACTGGAGTGGAGTGCCATTGCCTTCTCTGGATCAGTTGTGCAGTAATACATTAAAAATCTCAATAATGTCACTTTCTGTAACTGATTAACTTTCTGTGGCACCCAGCATGAAGAACACAGGTCTGGACCCCAGGGGGCCCAGCAGAGACACATACATCAATCATCTTTATTAGCTATGGAACTTTGGGCAGTCACTTAACTAAATTTCCTCATCTTTTAAAATAAGATGGCATGAGGAGTCAATTAGAAAAATAAAAAAAAAACAAAAAACATTAAATTGAGAAATGTGCCTGACCTGTAGCAGGCACAGACTTAGCTGCATCTGGGTCCTTTTTTGAGAAATACAATGGTTACTCACTCTCTCTTTCTTTAAAATGCCATTATTAGCAAAACTAGAAAGTGAAGTTGCTCAGCCACGTCCAACTCTTTGCAACCCTGTGGACTATAGCCCACCAGGCTCCTACATCCATGGGATTCTCCAGGCAAGAATACTGGAGTGGGTTGCCATTTCCTTCTCCAGGGGATCTTCCCGACCCAGGGATCAAACCCAGGTCTCCCACATTGCGGGCAGACGATTTAATCTCTGAGCCACCAGGGAAGCCCTAGGTATTTCCTAGAGAAATCATTAAGCATAAGGATCATTTGGAAAATCTTACTAAAAATATAGATTCTTAAGCTCCCTTCCCCAAAAACCACATTTTGAGAAATACAGACTTAAATTGCCAATTTAATATAGGGGAAAATGCTCTCTTATAAAAGTATTTTGCTTGATACCCTCCTTCCTGAGCACTGGTATCATGTGGAGACTCTCTCTACCTCCCCACAAGTACACAGGCTTGTGCCCTTTGCATGAACTCCCTGGGACAGTTCTACTTGTTAGGTATATTAAGAGAATGAACTAGTTCCTAATTGAAAAAGCAGTGCTTCCAGCCCATCCAGCACCTGATATAGTGACTAGCTACCTAGAATATACTGGAAAAGACCATTTAGAACTCTATAAGAAAACAAGCAAGCTTAAATTTTAGCAGCCCTTCTGCTACTAACTAAAACTGTGACTCTATCTCAATTCCGTGACCACTTTGTCTGCAGTTACTGTATCTGATGGAGTGCTGATGCTTTCCCTGACTGAAGGTAATGTTCTCAGACTTGAATCAGAAAGTCTTAGGCTTTCTTTTGACTCTGGAATCTGTATTTTTTTCACAAAAAGCGGTATTCCAGGTGTACCCTGCCTGAACCCAAATTGCAGTGGTCCACATCTGCCACCTTTTCTTGGGGGAATAATTATTTATGATTCATTATGGACTGGCACAATGCTATGTATGAAGGGTGGTGAGAAGTACCAGGCACCCAGATATTTCAGATATAACCTAACTACCAATTCATTGAAAATACTTGTTAATAACTTGCATAGGACTTTATTTACTGGGATCATTAGGGAAAAATTTAAATGATATAAATTTCAAGGAACTCTGAGGTAATCAGACTATAGCAGTAATGTTCCTAGTTAAGAGGTTTGTTTCAGTCAAAGATGAGCAGCATTTATAGAACTGGTGGATGTCTATTTCAATTATAATTGCTTCTTCAAATCATCTCCTAAATAGGCTAATAAAAACATGTTAATCCATAGTTAACTTCAGTTTCTAAGTATCAAATATCATAATTTAGAAATAATAGGTACCAAATATTGAGACTTTGATCTGTGCAGTGTGGGTTAGCTACATGCACAATCTTTCAACAAAAAGGTGCAAACACAAATATTCATGTTCTCAACACTACTAGAGTCTAAAGGAGTGAATTTACTTGGGATTTTGTTCTAAAATGATAAACTACCAAATTGATAATTATTTGTCTTTGTCTGTTTTAAATCCAGCTCCAAAGGAAGAATTAAAATGAACACACTGAAACTTGATTCACTATTTTTGATCCTTTGGTATAGGGATTCTATTATTTGACCTGACACAAATCCGTATGTGTATTCCTCCTGCCTCTTTTCTCTTCTTTTCTGTGGAAGGAGAGAGGGCACTGACACCAAGGCATGAGGGAGTTTGATTCTTTGGCCCCTTCCTGTAGCCACTTCTCAACATAGCAAATACTTTCAGACAAACACGTGCATTGGTTAGAAATACATGTTGTAAGGTAGTTTCCTTTCTTATGTAAAATATGTGCACACAAGCAATTCACTGAAACTGAGTTTCTGCTTGAATTATCTAGCTAACTACTTCAATTCTCTTCTTTGCCTTGAGCATATAAACATTACTGACAATAAGAACAGTTGACCCTTATAAATCAGTTAATCAATGCTGACTAATTCTTTCCCTTTAACTTCAGTTTTCCTTTAAACTAAGATTAGGTGTATCTTCATTCATATACAGCAAAGTTTTAGACCTATAGGCACTATTTGTGAAGTTGCTCTTGAGGTGTGTGATAGGGACATGTGTTTGAATGTTGTGTTAGAGAAAAATAACCCACATGAAATATTCTGAAGATATGCTTCCTAAGAGAAATTGCTTTATCCAATACCAAGTCAATTTCTAAAGGTAAGCTCAGAGTTTAAACACTTAATGGAATTCTGTGGTTTGGGGGAATAGTGGATACTAAGGCCATTCAATGGCCTTAGTGTGAAAAGCTTCATTTTCAACATGAGAGAAGAACTGAAGCATGGGAAAGATACACTCTTAAAGTAATACAGTATTTTCTGCCTAGTAGAAGCATGAATATATTATGTGTTGTCATCTCAATCACAAGTAAGGATAGAGAAGGGGAAAAAAAGTTTTTTCATAGAATTAAGGAGATTTTCTGTTGATCAAAACAACTATTTCATTCATCAGAAGTCCTTTTTGTTAGTGGCAGAAATAGCAGTTTGATACTTTTTAAGATATTTGGGGTTTTCAAAGAGAAACTTTGCTACTTTCCTGTGGAAATTATATGGTATTCTGAGAAAACTGCCTTTCAACAAGGAGTTTCAGAAAAGATACATGAATGAGGAGCAAAGTGAGATGCTTTCATTTTAGCGTAGCTCTATTTCAGTGCTTCCAACAGAAACAACACAGGAAGAAACACATATTTTCTTCCTCATAAGACATACATCACTCCTGAAATCTTTACAAAATCAACTGATACAAATGAGGGGTTTCAAAGCTAGTCACCTTATAAGTGGTTGGAAAAGAACTTGCAATTAAATTGCTCTGTGCAGCTACCTTGAGATTTTCCCCTGGAATGTTTATGGCTCTTTTTTTTTAATTAATACTTAAAAAAATACATTTTCATAACCAGTGTATTACTACATCTAGTTGTGTTATAAACAGGCACTTCATTTCATAAAATAGACACATTCAAAGTGGTTTTCATCAACCAATCACTCAGTCAGAATACTTGTTCATATTGAATATTTGATAGTAAAAGTTAATCTGAAACCATATCAACTGTCCATTTCTATTACAGAAGGTAGGTCATTAAAGCTCTAACACAGGGAATAATTTCTATTCCTACATGTTTTATCCAAAAGAACAAAGATTGTCCAGAACTTCTTGGAATTTTTTTTCCCCAAATATTTCATATATATATATATATAAA
>SJYQ01000572.1:475697-503083 GCA_006410935.1 Redunca redunca | reverse complement strand
ATATTGTCACCCTGCTTATTTAACTTCTATGCAAAGTACATCATGAGAAACACTGGACTGGAAGAAACACAAGCTGGAATCAAGATTGCCGGGAGAAATATCAATAACCTCAGATATGTAGATGATACCACCCTTATGGCAGAAAGTGAAGAGGAACTAAAAAGCATCTTGATGAAAGTAAAAGTAGAGAGTGAAAATGTTGGCTTAAAGCTCCACATTCAGAAAACAAAGATTATGGCATCCGGTCCCATCACTTCATGGGAAATAGATGGGGAAACAATGGAAACAGTGTTAGAATTTATTTATTTATTTTTTTTTTGCGGGGGGGAGGGGGGCTCCAAAATCACTGCAGATGGTGACTGCAGCCATGAAATTAAAAGACGCTTACTCCTTGGAAGAAAAGTTATGAGCAACCTAGATAGCATATTCAAAAGCAGAGACATTACTTTGCTGACTAAGGTCCGTCTAGTCAAGGCTATGGTTTTTCCTGTGGTCATGTATGGATGTGAGAGTTGGACTATGAAGAAGGCTGAGTGCTGAAGAATTGATGCTTTAGTACTGTGGTGTTGGAGAAGACTCTTGAGAGTCCCTTGGACTGCAAGGAGATCCAACCAGTCCATTCTGAAGGAAATCAGCCCTGGGATTTCTTTGGAATGAATGATGCTGAAGCTGAAACTCCAGTACTTTGGCCACCTCATGCGAAGGGTTGACTTATTGGAAAAGACTTTGATGCTGGGAGGGATTGGGGGCAGGAGGAGAAGGGGACGACAGAGGAGGAGATGGCTGGATGGCATCACTGACTCGATGGACGTGAGTCTGGGTGAACTCCGGGAGTTGGTGATGGACAGGGTTGCCTGGTGTGCTGCGATTCATGGGGTTGCAAAGAGTCAGACACGAGTGAGCGGCTGAACTGAACTGAGCTTGTATATGTCAATCCTAATCAACCAGTTGATACCACGTTCCCCTTCCCTGCCTGTGTCTACATATCTCTCCTATACATCTGTGTCCCTATTGTTGTTCAGTCACCAAGTTGTGTCCAACTCTTCACCATCCCAAGGACTATAGTATGCCAGGTTTCTCTGTCCTCACCATCTCCCAGAGTTTGCCCAAGTTCACATCCAGTGAATTGGTGATGCCATCCAACCATCTCATCCTTTGTTGCCCTTTTCTCCTTCTACCTTCTATTTTTCCCAGGGTCTTTTCCAGTGAGTTCAGCTGTTCACATCAGATGGGCAAAGTATTGAAGCTTCTGCTTCAGCATCAGCCCCTTCAAAGAGCATTCAGGGTTGATTTCCTTTAGGTTTGACTGGTTTGATCTCCTTGCTGTCCAAGAGACTCTCAAGATTCTTCTCCAACAGCACAGTTTGAAAGCACAATTTCTCAGCACTCAGCCCTTAATGGATTGGCCCCCTCACATCCATATGTGACTACTGGAAAGACCATAACCTTGACTATATGGATTTTTGTTGGCAAAGTGATGTCTTTGCGTTTTAACACACTGTCTAGGTTTGTCATAGCTTTCCTGCAAGAAGCAATCATCTAGTTTCATGGCTGCAGTCACCTTCCGCAGTGATTTTAGAGCCCAAGAAGAGGAAATCTGTTACTGTTTCTACCTTTTCCCCATCTATTTGTCATGAAGTGATGGGACCAGATGCCACGACCTTTGTTTTTGAAATATTGAGTTTTAAGCTGTCTTTTCATTGTCCTCCTTCACCTTCATCAAGAGGCTCTTTAGTTCCTCTTTGCTTTCTGCCATTAGAGTGGTATCATCCCCATATCAGGTTGCTGATATTTCTCCTGTCAATCTTGATTCCAGCTTGTAACTCATCCAGCCTAGCATTTCATATAATGTGCTCTGCATATAAGTTAAATAAAGATAGTGACAATGAACAGCCTTGTACTCCTTTCTCAATTCTGAACCAATCAGTTGTTGCATACAGGGTTCTATCTGTTGCTTCTTGACCTATATTCAGGTTTCACAGGAGACAGGTAAGATGATATGGTATTCCCATCTCTTTAAGACTTTTCCACACTTTTTTATGATCCATACTGTCGGAGGCTTTAGCGTAGTCAATGAAACAGAGGTAGATGTTTTTTTCTGGAATGTCCTTGCTTTATCTGTGATCCAGAAAATGTTGGCAGTTTGATCTCTGGTTTCTCTGCTCTTTCTAAATCCAGCTTGAACATCTGGAAGTTCTCTGTTCACATAATACTGAAGCCTAGAGTGGAGGACTTTTAGCATAAGCTTACTAGCATGGGAGATGAGTGCAATTGTTCAGTGATTTGAACACTTTCTTAAGTACTGCCCTTCTGGGAACTGAAATGAGGATTGACCTTTTCCAGTCCTGTGGCTACTGCTGGGTTTTCCCAGATTTGCTGATATTATTGAGTGCAACATATTAATAGCATCATCTTTTAGGATTTTAAATAGTTCTGCTGAAATCCCATCACCTCCACTAGCTTTATTGGCAGCAGTGCTTCTTAAAGCACACTTGACTTCACAGAATGTCTGGCTCTGAGTGAGTGACTATACCATCATGGTTATCTGGATCATTAAAGTTCTTTTTTGTACAATTCTTCTGTGTATTCTTTCCATCTTTTCTTGATCTTTTCTGCTCCTGTTATGTCTTAACCACTTCTTTCCTTTATTGTGCCCTTCTTAGGATGAAATGTTGCTTTGATATTTCCAATTTTCATGATGAAATCTCTAGCCTTACTCTTTCTGTTGTTTTCCTCTATTTCTTTGCATTGTTCATTGAAGAGGGCCTTCTTGACTTTCCCTGCTATTCTCTGGAACTCTGAATTTAGTTGGGTGTACCTTTCCCTTTTTCCTTTGCTTTTTGCCTCCTTTCTTTCCTCAGCTATTTGTAAAGCCTCCTCAGATAATCACTTTTCCTTCTTGCATTTCTTTTAATTTGGGATGGTTTTGTTCACTGCCTCCTGTCCAATATAATGAACCGCTGTCCATAGTTCTTCAGGCAGTCTGTTTACTATATGTAATGTCTTGAATCTATTCATCACTTCCACTGTATATTCATAGGGGATTTGATTTAAGTCATACCTGACTGACCTATTGGTTTTCCCTGCTTTCTTTAGATTAAGCTTGAATTTTGCTGTGGGGAGTTGATGATCTGAGCTACAGTCAACTCCAGGTCTTATTTATATTGGGTGTATACAGCTTCTCCATCTTCAGCTACAAAGAATATAATCAATCTGATTTCAGTACTAGCTATTTGGTGATGTCCATGTGTAAAGTCATCTCTTCCATTGTTGAAAAAGAGTGTTTGCTTGGACCAGTGCATTCTCTTGGAAGAATTCTGTTAGCCTTTGCCCTGCTTCATTTTGTACTTCAAGGGCAAACATGTCTGTTACGCCAGGTATCTCTTGACTTCCTAATTTGCATTCCAATCCCCTATGATGAAAATGATATCTTTGTTTTATTGTTAGTTCTAGGAGGTCTAGGTCTTCATAGGACCATTCAACTTCAGCTTCTTCAGCATCAGTGATTGGGGCATAGATTTGAATTACTGTGATATTGAATGGCTTGCCTTGGAAATGAACTGAGATCACTGTCATTTTTAAGGTTGCACCCAACGACTTCATTTTGGACTCTGGTTGATTATGAGGACTACTCCATTTCTTCTATGAGATTCTTGCCTCCAGTAGTAGATATAATGGTCATCTGAATTAAATTCACCCATTCCTCTACATTTTAGTTCACTGATTCCTAAGATGGTCATGTTTATTATTGCCATCTGCTACTTGCCCACATCTAATTTACCTTGATTCATGGACCTAACATCCGTATGCAATACTGTTCACTATTGTATTGGATTTTGCTCTCATCACCAGATGCGTCCATAACTGACTGTCACTTCTGCTTTGGTCCAGCCACTACATTTTTTTCTGGAGCTATTAGTAGTTGTCCTCTGCTCTTCCTCAGTAGCATATTGGACACCTTCCAACCTGTGGGGCTCATCTTTTGGTGTCATAGCTTTCTGCCTTTTTATATAGTTCATGGGGTTATCATGGCTAGTATACTGGAGTGGTTTGCCATTCCCTCCTCCGATGGATCACATTTTATCAGAACTCCCCACTATGACCCATCCACCTTGGGTGGCCCTACACAGCATTTCTCATAGCTTCACTGAGTTCCACAAAGCCCCCTCACAATCACAAGGCAGTGATCCATGTCTCTATTCCTGCATTACAAATGGGTTCATCTGTACAAGTTTTTAGGCTGCGTGCACATGCACGCACACACACACACACACACACACACACACACACACACACATAATGATTATATATATATATATATTCTTCTCTTTCATTTCTTATTTTGTTTATTTGGGTCTTCTCTCTTTTCTTCATAGTGAGCCTGGCCAGAGATTTATCAATTTTGTTAACCTTTTCAAAGAATCAGTGCTTGTTTTTATTGATTTTTTTCTCCTATGACTTTTTAAATCTCTATTTCCTCTCTGATCTTTATTATCTCCTTTTTCCTGCTGACTCTTTGCCCCTTTCTAATTTTGTTTGCTCTTCTTTTTCTAATTCTTTTAGGTGATAGGTTAGGTTGTTTATTTGAGATCTTTCGTATTTCTTGAAGATCTATATCATTATGAACTCCCTTCTAGGAACTGCTTTGCTCCATCCCACAGATATTTTATGGTTGTGCTTTAATTGTCATTTGCCTCAATGTATTTCTTGCTTTCTTCTTTGATTTCATCATTGACCCACTGGTTCTTAGTAGCATGTTGTTTGGTGGCTCAGTGGTCAGAAATTTGACTGCCAATGTAGGGGACACAGGTTCAGTACTACAGTTGGGGATATCCCCTGGAGAAGAAAATGGCAAACCACTCCAGTATTCTTGCCTAGAAAATACCATGGACAGAGGAGCCTGTTGGATTACAGTGCGTGGGGCTGCAGTTGGACATGACTTAGAGATTAAACGACGACGACAACATGAAGCATGTTGTTTAGCATCTGTGTAACTTTTTTTTCTTATTTCTCTCTTTTTTTGTGTGGTTGATTTCTAATTTCACTCCATTGTGACCAGAAAAGATTCTTTAAATAATTTCTGTACTCTTAAATTTGTTCAGGCTTATTTTGTGCCCTTGTAAGTGGTCAGTCCTAAAGAAGGTTCCATGGGCACTTGAAAGGAATGTGTATTCTTCTGTTTTGGGATGTAATGTCCTGAAAATATCAACTTGTCTAACTGTTCTAATGTATCATTTAGTCTCTGTTGCCTTATTGATTGTCTGGAAGAACTGTCCATTGACATAAGTGAGGTACAAATATCTCCTACTGTTATTGTATTTATGTCAGTTTCTCCCTTTCTCTCCATTAGTATTTATTTTTATGTTTTTGGGTGCTCCTATATCAGGTGCATATACACTGATGAGTATAATATCCTCTCCTTATTTTGATCCTTTTATCACTATATTTCCATGGAGAAGGAAATGACATCCTACTCCAATATTCTTGCCTAGGAAATCCTATGGACAGAGGAGCCTGGCAGGCTATGGTCCATGTGGTCACAAAGAGTTGGAAATGACTGAAGTGACTAAACAAGCAAGTATGCTTCTTTATATTTCTTTATAGCCTTTGAGTTAAAGCCTATTTTGTCTGATATGAGCATTTTGACTCAGGCACTCTTATCATTTCCATTTGCCTGAAATATCTGTGTCCCCCCTTCCACTTCAATCTATGCGTTTCCTTTATCCTAAAGTGGGTCTTTTATAGGTATCATATTGTAGACTGTTTTTTTTTTTTAATCCAACCTGCCACTCTGTGTCTTTTGATTGCAGCATTTAGTCCACTGATACTTAATTATTGATAGATATGTATTTATTGTCCCTATTGATTTTTTATTTCTTCTTTATCCCTTTCTGTTATTCCTTTTGTGGTTTAATGGTTTTCCTTTTATTATACTTATGTTCTTTTCATTTTGGTTGTAGTGAATCTATTGTATGTTTTTGATTTGTGGTTACCTTGTTTTTCAAATATGTTAACTCCTTCATATATCTACTTGCCTTAGACTAGTAGTCTTATAAACTCAAACACAATCTAGGGGGAAATTATCTACATTTTCTTACTCTTTTTCATCACATTTTATAATTTTGATTTCCTCTTTTGCATCATCACATTCCTTCTTATACTGTTAATTTTGGTTATCATCACCTTCACAGAATATTTTTTTTAATCTGTGTACTGGCTTATTTGAGCTTCCCAAGTGGCACATTGGTAAAGAATCCACTTGCCAATGCAGGTGATGCCAGAGACATGGATTTTATTCCTGGGTCTGGAAGATCCTCTGGATAGGAAATACTGGAGCAACCCACTCCAGTTTTTTGCCTGGCAAATCTTGTGGACAGAGGAGCTTACTAGGTTATATAGTCCATGGGGTCGAAAAGAGTTGAATGTTACTGAGCCTGCACACATGCATACACTGGCTTATTTAAGTGATTTACTTTCCAATTGTAATTTTTGCTTTCCTATAGATTTTTATTTTTTATTTAGAGGAGATCTTTCAATATTTCCTTTAGGATACGTTTAGTATTGCTGTATTCTTTTAATTTGTGCTTGTCTAAGTAATTCTTTATCTCTCCTTCTATTCTAAATGATTTTCTTGCTGGGCTGAGTATCCTCATTTGTAGATTTTTCCCTTTCAGCAGGACTTTGAATAAATGTTTCCACTTCTATCTGGCCTGCAATATTTCAGTAGAAAAATCAACTGATAGTCTCAGGGGAATTCCCTTGTAGTTCTTTGTTTTTCTTTTTCTGCCTTAAGAATCTTTTGCTATTTTTATTATACGTCTTGGTATAGATCTGTTTGGGGGTATCTTGTTCTGAACTCTCTGTGCTTCCTGTATCTGGATATGTTTTCTTCTTTAGGTCTGGCAAGTTTTCCATTTGGCATGCTTTATGTTATCCAATAGGTCTCATATTGCTTTCATTTTTTTCTCCTTTAAGTTTCTACCTGCTGTTCTAAATAGGTGATTTTCATTATTTATCTTCTAGATCACTTATTCTTCTATATTGTTCATCCTGCTATTCATAGCTTTTAGTTCAACTTTTATCTCATCAAGTGAATTTTCTAATTTTTCTTGGCCCCTCCTGGTTTCTAGTTCTTTTTTTATAGTGTTCTGTATTTCTGTTGATAGTTTTCCTTTATTCCTTTAGTATTTTCACTATCTCATTTTTGAATTTTGTGTCTATTATATTGAAGAGGTCTGTTTCATTGTTGTTCTTTTCGGGGTATTCTCTCATTCTTCTTTTTGTTGTTCACATACATTTAAAAATTTTAATTTTGTTGGATTATCATTGATTTACAATATTATTAGTTTCAGCAAAGTGATTTAGTTAAACAATACATATACATATATTCAATATTTTTTATATTCTTTTCTCATAATCGGAAATATTTCCTCTGTTGCTTCTATTCTTTTACTTATATTTCTCTTGCTCTATGAGTTTAGGAGAAATATTTATCTACTGTGGTATTAGAAGGCTATTTTTATGTGGCTAAACCCATGTGTACCCAGCATGGATTTAATATTTTTTGGTGCAAGGGCTGTTTGAGAATGGATTCTTGCCACCTCATTCCTGGTGTGTACTCCTATCCCCTTGATAGGAGGTATGACTGATGTGACCAGAGCCTGCACTGTATATTGAGTTGGGCTTCCTCTTTGTTCTGTGGTTGTCACTGATCTGTTAGGAGTAGGACATGCCCCTAGTTGGAATAGAAACCCCCAAATTATTTTCAGAGGTGTGTTTCTAATCTGGCATGTGAGGTAGGCAGGATTGGAGCACTCTCCCTGGGAGAGGAACCACTGAATATTTCTGCACTGGAGCTGTTCACCTATAAGTGTGGTCTCTTGTGTCACCTTTTACCCATTGTGCAGGCTTACAAAGTACACTCTTGTTGGCACTGCCCTTGGCCCCACCTCAACTGTGAACGTTGGCAATTGGCCCTAGTGTCGTTCAGGCTTTATTTTCACAAGACCACAAACTCAGGTCCACTGACCTCAGGTCTCTGGCCCATAGTAGTAGTCATGTATCTAGGCCTCACTGTGGGAGCTAGGGAGGTGGCTCCAACACTAACCTGATCAGTCCCAAAGTATATGTGCCCACAAAGTCCACAGCTACCACGGCTAGACCTATCTCTGCCACAGGACCACCCATTGTCCTTTCAGATACTTCACAAGCACTGAATTTACAAAACTGGTAGCTGAGTTGTAAATCTGTTGTTCATGCCACCATGAGGAGAGGTTTCAGCTTCCTGAGTCACATGACCCCTAGGAACTCAGCTGTGATTTCAGCCCCACTTCTGCATGGAGGCAACCCACTGGCAGCTGCTCCCAGCATTGCAGAGGTGGTGGCTGTGGCAAGCAAGCCAGACTGGTAGGGAGCCTCTCCTGGAAACTGCAGAGGCAGGGCCTGGAGGTTGCTTAAGAAGACTGTAAAGGCGGCTCTGCCCTTCTCTTCAAATGCCACTTAACAATGGTGCTTAGCTTCTGTGGCAGCCTGGACTTCCACAAATACTCTCGATCGCAGCACCCTAGAGTCCAGCACCTTCAGGCTATCTCCATGCAGCCAATACTACTTCTCTTCCCGGATATGTCCTCTAAATCCCTGTTCCCACACCCAGCCCCTGCCTGTACCACCAGACACGTGTCTCAGGCTGGGACCTGAATGGCAGTGGCATGGACCCTCTGGGTAGCTCTTTCTCTGTCCTGCCTACCACAAACCAGTAGTTGTACTCTTCTCTGAGCCTCTGAAGTTTCTTTCTCTCCTTACGGATGTCCTCAGTTAGGGGCTTCCCAGGGTGTGGGAACCTCTCCTCTCCTTCAGCTCCCTCCCAAGAGCACAGGATTCATTCTGTTTCCTCTTTTTTTTTTTTTTCCTCTCTCTCTCTCTGGTCCTAATTAGTTAGGTAGAGAACTTTCTTTTCCTTTCATGTATCTGAAGTCTTCTGCTAGTGTTCTGAGGGTGCTCTGTGAAAATTGTTAAATTTGTAGATGTATTATTGCTGCATTTGTGAGAAGAAGTTAGTTTGACAATCTACTACTTCACTGTCTTGATTACAATCCACCCATTGCTTTTCTTTAAGATGCTATAAAAATAGAAGTTCTGACTACCCCTTTGAGTTACTCGTCATTGAATTTCTCTTCTGTGGACATGTGCTTCATGTGTTAATCAACTGTTTGTTTTTCTCTTGTTAATCTATATTTACACATCTAGTTTTCAGGGTCCCAGTTAGCGAACCCAGGGAAGACAGAAGAAAAGTTGTTTTTTCCCCTCCCTATACTATGCTGAGCAATATTCTAAGCATTTTGCATATTCTAGCACATTTAATCCTTAAAACAACTTAATGCAACATATACCATTAGTGCTCAGCTGGCAAGTCGTGTATGACTCTTTGCGACCTCATGAACTGTAGCCCACCAGGCTCAGACTTTGTCCATGGGATTTCCTAGACAATACTGGAGTGGGTTGCCATTTCCTTCTCAAATACCGTTAGTAATACCCATTTTACAGAGAAAAGAAAAAGCATAGAGAGATATGGCAGTCTAACATCACACAGCACTTAAGTAGGAGAGGCAATATTTAGAAAAGCAATGGTTGAAAGGATTTTGAGTATAAGTCTCTATTTTGGGACTTATATTAAAATCATATTTAAATTCAGTTCAGTCACTCAGTCGTGTCTGACTTTTTGCAACCCCATGAATTGCAGCACTCCAGGTCTATGGCAACACACTCCAGCACTCTTGCCTGAAAAACCCCATGGATGGAGGAGCCTGGTAAGCTGCAGTCCATCCATTCACGAAGAGTCGGACATGACTGAGCGACTTCACTTTCCACTTTCATGCATTGGAGAAGGAAATGGCAACCCAATCCAGTGTCCTCGCCTACAGAATCCCAGGGACAGTGGAGCCTGGTGGACTGCTGCCTATGGGATTACACAGAGCCGGACATGACTAGAGTGACTTAGCAGCAGCAGCAGCAGGGCTCCCTTTCCATCACCAACTCCTGGAGTTCACCCAAAATCATGTCCATCGAGTTGGTAATACCATCCAGGCATCTCATCCTCTGTCGTCCCCTTCTCCTCCTGCCCCCAATCCCTCCCAGCATCAGAGTCTTTCCCAATGAGTCAACTCTTCACATGAGGTGGCCAAAGTTGGAGTTTCAGCTTTAGCATCAGTCCTTCCAATGAACACCCAGGGCTGATCTCCTTTAGAATGGACTGGTTGGATCTCCTTGCAGTCCAAGGGGACTCTCAAGAGTCTTCTCCAACACCACAGTTCAAAAGCATCAGTTCTTTGGCGTTTAGCTTTCTTCACAGTCCAACTCTCACATCCAGAACTAAAATGGACTGGAATGGGTGAATTTAACTCAGATGACCATCATATCTACTACTGTGGGCAGGAATCCCTCAGAAGAAATGGAGTATCCATCATGGTCAACAAAAGAGTCAGAAATGCAGTACTTGTATGCAATCTCAAAAATTACAGAATGATCTCTTTTCGTTTCCAAGGCAAACCATTCAATATCACAGTAATCCAAGTCTATGCCCCAACTAGTAATGCTGAAGAAGCTGAAGTTGAATGGTTCTATGAAGATCTACAAGACCTCTTAGAACTAACACCAAAAAAGATGTCCTTTTCATTATAGGGGACTGGATTGCAAAAGTAAGAAGTCAAGAAACACCTGGGGTAACAGGCAAATTTGGCCTTGGAATACGGAATGAAGCAGGGCAAAGGCTAATAGAATTTTGCCAAGAGAACACACTGGTCATAGCAAACACCCTCTTCCAACAACACAAGAGAAGACTCTACACATGGACGTCACCAGATGGTCAACACTGAAATCAGATTGATGATATTCTTTGCAGCCAAAAATGGAGAAGCTCTATACCGTCAGCAAAAACAAGACCGGGCACTGACTGTGGCTCAGATCATGAACTCCTTATTGCCAAATTCAGACTCAAATTGAAGAAAGTAGGGAAAACTGCTAGACCATTCAGGTATGACCTAAATCAAATCCCTTATGATTATACAGTGGAAGTGAGAAATAGATTTAAGGGACTAGATCTGATAGATACAGTGCCTGATGAACTATGGACGGAGGTTCATGACATTGTCCAGGAGACAGGGATCAAGACCATCCCGTGGAAAAGAAATACAAAAAAGCAAAATGGCTGTCTGGGGAGGCCTTACAAATAGCTGTGAAAAGAAGAGAGGTGAAAAGCAAAGGAGAAAAGGAAAGATATAAGCATCTGAATGCAGAGTTCCAAAGAATGGCAAGGAGAGATAAGAAAGCCTTCCTCAGTGATCAATGCAAAGAAATAGAGGAAATCAACAGAATGGGAAAGACCAGAGATCACTTCAAGAAAATTAGAGATACCAAGGGAACATTTCCTGCAAAGATGGGTTCGAGAAAGGACAGAAATGGTATGGACCTAACAGAAGCAGAAGATATTAAGAAGAGGTGGTAGGAATACACAGAAGAACTGTACAAAAAATATATATATATATTTCAGCTGGTACTAAACTTGAAACTCAGGACTTGTAGACACAAAATTTCCATAGAAATAACAAAATGAATTTTCCAAACTGACATAAAACAGAAAACCCCAATCTTACAATAATTCATCGCATTGGCAATAAGAAAATAGTAAATAAAAATTCTCCCTACTCCAATAATGATTTCCTTAAAAAAAAAATAAAGTGAGATGGTAATACTTACCTGAGGATGTTTTCTAAGAAAAGAGGGAGGTGATCACACATACTAAGTACTTCTCCACCCACTGTGAACACTTACAATTTATGTCTCTCTTTTTTAATCATAAAATTTTATCTAGACATATTATAACATTTAAATAAATACTATAACTGTTATAGTATAGTTACATATACTTCAAATATGAGATCTGTACTCATTTTTCATGAGTGTTTTCTTTTTTTATTGAACTACAGTTGATTTATAATATTGTGTTAGTTTCAGGAGTAATTCCCTGTTACTTATCTATTTTATATATAATGTATCTATTAATCCATACTCCTAATTTGTCCCTACCCCATCTCTCACCTTTGATAAATATGTTTGTTTTCTGTGTCAGTGAGTATTTTTATGTTTTGATATAATTTTATTTGTATTACTTTTTAGATTTCACATAAAAGTAGAATCTATATTTGTCTTTGATACATAATATTCTCTAGGCCCATCCATATTGCCACAAATGACAACATTCTTTTTTATGATGAAGTAATATTTCACTGTAAACATATACCACAACTTATTAAGCCAATCATCTGCTAATGGGAACTTGGGTGTTTCATTGTCTTGGCTATAGCAAAGAGTGCTGCTGGGAACATTGGGGTACATGCATCTTTTTGAGTTAATGTTTTTGTTTTTCCCATATATATACTCACAAGCAAGTTTGCTGGATCATACATTGGTAGTCGTACTTTTAGTTTTTGAAGGAACCTCCATACCATTTTCCACAGTGGCTGTACCAATTTACATGCCCACCAGCAGTGTATGATGGTTCCTTTTTCTACACATCCTGTCCAGCATTTATTATGTGTAGACATTTTCATGATAGCTATTCTGACCAATGAGAAGGAGTATCTCATTATGGCTTTAATTTGCATTTCTCTAATAATGAGCAAGGTTAAGTATCATCTTATGTGTCTGTCGGCCATCTGTATATCTTCCTTGGAAAAAGTGTCTATTTAGGACTTCTGCCCATTTTGGGATTGAGCTTTTTGTTTTTTTCAGTATTAAGTTTTCTGAGCTGTTTATATATATTGGATATTAACCCCTTATTGTTCACACCATTTGCAAATATGTTCTCCCATTCTGTGGACTGTCTTCTCATTTTGTTGAAGGTTTTCTTTGCTGTGCAAAAGCTTTTACATTTGTCTAGGTACCACTGGTTTATTTTTGCTTTTATTTCCTTTGAGTTGGAAGAATCATCTAAGAAAATATTGCTACAATTTGTCTGAGAATGTTTTGTCTTTAATTTTACTCTGGTTTTTTTTTCTAAATGAAATTGCTTTTACCTTTCTCTTTCTGATATTTTATTATTAGTGTAAGGAAATGCAACACATGTCTGCAAATTAATATTGTATCCTATTATATTACTGAATTAATTTATTAGTTCTAATAATTTTACTTTGGGTCTTTTTTGCTGTTATTATTATTTTTAAATTGAGATATAATTAATGTATAATATTATAAAAAGTTGGGACTTCCCAGGTGGCTCAGTGGTAAAGAATCTGTCTGCCAATGTAGGAGATGTGGGTTCCATCCCTGGGGAGGGAAGATCCCTTGTAGAAGGACATGGCAACCCACTCCAGTATTCTTGCCTGGAAAATCCCATGAACAGAGGAGCCTGGTGGGTACAAGTCCATGAAGTCACAAAAGAGTCAGATACAACTTAGCAAATAAACAGCAACATTATATAAATTACAGGTATACAACATGGTGATTCAGAACTTTTAAAGGTTATACTACATTTATAGTTATTATAAAATATTGGCTATATACCTTATGTTGTACAACATATTCTTGTAGCTTATTTGATTAATTATAGGCTATACCATTAATCTCCGACCCTATCATGCCCCCACCACTGGTAACCACTAGATTTTTGTCTGTATCTGTGAGTCTGTTTCCTTTCTGTTAAAATTCACTAGTCTGTTTTAATTTTTAGATTCTGCCTACAAGTGATATCATACAGTATTGTCTTTTCTGATTTATTTCACTTAGCATAATACACTTCCAGTTCAACCATACCTTTGCAAATGGCAAAATTTCATTATTTTTATGGCTCTGTAGTATTCCATTGTACATGTGTGTATGTGTATGTGTATATATATATATGCTGCTGCTGCTGCTGCTGCTGCTGCTAAGTCGCTTCAGTCGTGTGTGACTCTGTGCGACCCCACAGACGGCAGCCCACCAGGCTCCCCCGTCCCTGGGATTCTCCAGGCAAGAACACTGAAGTGGGTTGCCATTCCCTTCTCCAATGGAGGAAAGTGAAAAGTGAAAGTGAAGTCGCTCAGTTGTGTCTGACCCTCAGCGACCCCATGGACTGCAGCCTTCCAGGCTCCTCCATCCACAGGATTTTCCAGGCAAGAGTACTGGAGTGGGGTGCCATTGCCTTCTCCGATATATATATATATATATATATATATATATACACATATATATCACATTTTCTTTATCCATTCATTGCTTGATAGATAAATTGGGTAGTTACATATCTTTGCAACTGTAAATAACACTGATGTAAACATTGAAATGCGTGTGTCTTTTGAACTAGTGTTTTCATATATGTATATAAAGTGAAAGTGAAAGTCACTCAGTCATGTCTGACTCTTTGTGACTCCATGGAGTGTAGCCCACCAGGTTCCTCAGTTCATGGAATCTTCCAGACAAGAACGCTGGAGTGGGTAGCCATTCCCTTCTCCAGGTGATTTTCCTGACCCAGAGATCAAACACTGGGGTACTGCAGGCAGATTCTTTGCCATCTGAGCCACATATGCAGGAGTATAATTTCTGGATTATACTGTAGTTCTGTTTGTAGCTTTTTGAGAAATCTCCATTCTATTTTCCAGAGTGGCTGCACTAATTTATATTCCCACCAACAATGTATGGGCATTTTCTTTTTTCCATAGCCTTGTCAACATTTGTATTTTGTGTTCTGTTTGATGATAGCCATTCTGACAGGTGTAAGGTGATATATCATTGTGTGTTGAATATGATTTCATATGCTTGTTGGCCATTTTAATGTCTTCTTCAGGAAAATGTCTATTCAGGTCTTCTACGCATCTTGAGAAATGCAGGGCTGGAAGAAGCACAAGCTGGAATCAAGACTGCTGGGAGAAATATCAATAACATAACCTCAGATATGCAGATAACACCACCCTTATGGCAGAAAGCGAAGAAGAACAAAAGGGCCTCTTGATGAAAGTGAAAGAGGAGAATGAAAACGTTGGCTTAAAGCTCAACATTCAGAAAACGAAGATCATGGCCTCTGGTCCCATTACTTCATGGCAAATAGATGGAGAACTAGTGGAAACAGTGGCTGACTTTATTTTGGCGGGTTCCAAAATCACTGCAGATGGTGATTACAGCCATGAAATTAAAAGATGCTTACTCCTTGGAAGGAAAGTTATGACCAATGTAGACAGCATATTCAGAAGCAGAGACATTATTTTGTCAACAAAGGTCCCTCTAGTCAAGGCTATGGTTTTTCCAGTAGTCATATATTGATATGAGAATTGGACTATAAAGAAAGCTGAGCACCAAAGAGTTGATGCTTTTGAACTGTGGTGTTGGAGAAGACTCTTGAGAGTCCCTTGGACTGCAAGGAGATCCAACCAGTCCATCCTAAAGGAAATCAGTCCTGGGTGTTCATTGGAAGGACTGATGTTGAAGCTGAAACTCCAATACATTGGCCACCTGATGCAAAGAGCTTACTCATTTGAAAAGACCCTGATGCTGGAAAATATTGAGGGCAGGAGGAGAAGGGGACGACAGACGATGAGATTGTTGGATGGCGTCACCGACTCAATGGACATGAGTTTGGGTGAACGCCAGGAGTTGGTGATGGACAGGGATGCCTGGCGCAATGTGGTTCATGGGGTCGCAAAGAGTCGGACACAACTGAGCAACTGAATTGAACACATTTTTAATTGGATTGTTTGTGTTTTTTGATGTTCAGTTGTAAGAGCTGTTCATATATTTTAGATATTAACTCCTTATTGGCCATATTTGTTATCAAAGGCTTTGGATTGTTGTCTTTTTCTATTTTCTTCTGGCTCTAGGCATTTTTTTATTTCCTCTTTGATTTCTTCAGTGATCCATTGATTCTTTAGTAACATATTGTTTAGCCTCCACATGTTTGTGTTTTTTTTTCTTTTTTTTGCAGTTGTTTTTCCCTTGTAGTTTATTTTTAGTCTCATAGCATTGCACTTGGAAATGATGTTTCATATGACTGAATAGATATCTACCAAATAATTTTTTGTGGCCCTGTATGTGATCTTTCCTGGAGAATGTTACATTTGCATTTGAAAGAATGTGTATTCTGCTGCTTTCAGATGTAATGTTCTATATGTGTATGTGTATTACATTAATTTGATGTAATATGTCATTTAAGGGCAGTGCTCCTTTATTGACTTTCTGTCTGGATGATATGTCCATTGAGGTAGGTGGGGTGTTATCGTTCCCTATTATTAGTGTCTTATCGTCAGTTTCTCCCCTTTTGTTTATTTGCTTTGTATATTTAGGTGCTCTTACACTGGATGTAAATATATTTACAATTTTTATATATTCTTTTTGGATTGATTCCTCAATAATTATATAGTGTCTCCTTTACCTCTTGTAACAGTCTTTAAAGTCTATCTTGTCTGATATGAGTATTGCTACCATATCTTCTTTGGATTTCCATTTGTATGGAATAGTTTTTACCATGCTATCACTTTCAGTCTGTTGTGTGTCACTGGATCTAAAATAAGTCTTACAGACTTGCTTGACTCCATATATGTGGGTCTTAATTTTGTATCCATTCAGCCACTCTATGTCCTTTGATTGGATCACTTAGTTCATTTATATTTATGGTATTGATGTGTGTGTTCTTCCTATTTTACTAATTATTTTGAGGCTATTTTCAGAGGTATTTTTCTTCCTTTCTTCATCTTTTGTTCTCCTGTGATTTGATAACCATATTTATTTATTTATTTATTTATTTTTTAAATTTTTATTTTTACTTTAGTTTACTTTACATTACTGTATTGGTTTTGCCAAACATTGACATTAATTCACCACGAGTGTACATGCGTTCCCAAGCACGAATCCCCTCCCATCTCCCACCCCATACCATCTCTTTGGGTCCTTTAATGTTATGTTTGGATTCCTTTTTCTCTTTTACTTGTGTATCTATTATAGTTTGTGGTTACCATGGGGTTTTTGTATAGTGGTCTATATGATTGTTCTAAGTTGTTGATCTCTTACTTTCAAATGTGTTTTAATAACTTTGCATTTGTATTCTCCTCCCCTCATGATTCCTATTTTAGATATCATATATTACATCTAATTGTTTTGTGTATCTCTTAAGTGCTTATTGTAGACATAGATGGTTTTACTACTTTTGCCTTTTAACTTTCCTACTAGCTTTGGGTGTAAATGGTTTCGAAGCTTTATGGTTGTCTTTATTCATTAGCTTTTTAACTGTAATTTTTATGTTTCTAGTTGTGGCCTCTTCTTTTTTTGCCTGGAAGAGTTCCTTTAACACTTGTTATAAAGCTGGCTTGGTGGTGCTGAACTATTTTATCCTTTGCTTGCCTGTAAATATTTTTATCTTTCCATGAAATCTGAAGGAGAGATTGAATAGGATATATTTGGTAGAATATATTTGGTTGTAAGTTTTTGTGTCTCATAACCTTAAGTATATTGTGCCACTGTCTTCTGACCTACAGAATTTCTGCTGTAAAACAATCAATGGATAGCCTTTGGAAGTTCCTTTGTGTGCTACTTGTTGCTTTTCCCTTGCTGCTTTTAACGTTATCACATTATCTTTAATTTTTGAGATTTTGATTATAATGTGTCTTACTGTATTCCTCTTTGAGGTAATTCTGTACAGGAGTGTGTACCTCAAAGTGTGTACCCAGATTTAAATGTCTGTTTCCTTTCCAAGGTTAGAGGAGTTTTCAGGTAATATGTCTTCAAATATATTCTCAGCCCCTTTCTATCTCTCTTGTCCTACTAGGATGCCTATAATGTGAATGTTAGTGCACAAGATATTGTCCCAGAGGTATCTCTTAAACCATCTTTATTTCTTTTTATTCTTTTTTTTAAATTTCCTGTTCAGTAGCAATGATGTACACGACTCTCATCTTCCAGCTCACTGATCATTCCTCTGTATCATTTAATCTTCTGAAATGTTTTCGGTGGCTAGGACTTCCAATATCATGTTGAGTAGAAGTGGTGAGAGTGTACATCTTTGTCTTGTTCCTCAATTTAGTAGAAGTAACATTGAGTATTATGCTGACTTTGGGATGTTGTAAATGGCTTTTATAGTTTTATGATGTGTTTCTGCTAAACCCACTTTGATGAGAATTTTTATCATGAATGGATGTTGAATTTTGTCAAATGATTTTTCTGTGGCTACTAAGATGATCAGGTTGTTTCTGGTTATGTTAATGTAGTGTATTATATTAATTTACATATGTTTAACTATCTTTGAGATCCTGGAATCAATCCAACTCGGACATGGTATCTTATCCTTTAATATATTGTTGGATTCACTTTGCTAATATTTTGTGAAGATTTTTGCATCTCTACTGATTAAAAATATGAGCTTGTAATTTTCTTTATTTGGTAGTATCTTTGTCTGCTTTAGTATCTGGATGATAATAGCCTCATATAATGAATGTCAGAGGAGTGTTTCTAAATCTTCAGTTGTTTGGAATAGTTTGAGAATCAGTTCAGTTCAGTTCACTCACTCAGTCATGTCCGACTCTTTGCAAATATTCAGTATCAGTTCTTCTTTGATTTTTTGGTGGAATTCCCCAGTGAAGTTGTTTCCAATGGTTTCTAGTATGCAAATTTTATTCTTAATTTTTATTTGTTCTATATTTGTCATTTACTGTCACAGGTACCAAAAATAGCACCATGAAAATAATTCAACATAGAGATAGTTTCTTTTTACAAAAAGAAAAAGAGATTTTACTACTCTCTTAGAAGTTTTATAAGACTACCCTGCTGTGAGCCAATTCAAATAAATTAGATATTTCATCTACAAGATGTAAAATTCCTGGGAACATCTAGTGTAACATGTTCAATCAAATAATGAATAGATATATGTAATTTTTAATTTAGCTATATTAAACTAAGGAAAAAACAGGTGAATTAATTTTATTCTACTTAATCTCATTTCAACACGAATCAGTATAAAATTACTAATGTGATACTTTTTACTTCATTTCAACATGAATCAGTATAAAATTACTAATGTGATATTTTTCACTTCATTTTTTTCATAAAGTCTTAAAATCCAGTGTATATTTTATACTTTTTATATCTCACTTTGAACTAAGAGCATTTCAGATTACAACTGCCACCAGTTGCTAGTGACTATTGATATTTCTCCTGGCAATCTTGATTCCAGCTTGTGCTTCTTCTAGCCCAGCATTTCTTATAATGTATTCTGCATAGAAGTTAAATAAGCATGGTGACAATATAGAGCCTGATGTACTCCTTTTCCTATTTAGAACCAGTCTGTTAGTCCATGTCCAGTTCTAACTGTTGCTTCCTGATCTGCATATAGGTTTCTCAAGAGGCAGGTC
The DNA here is from genome assembly GCA_006410935.1 of Redunca redunca. Lineage (NCBI taxonomy): Eukaryota > Metazoa > Chordata > Mammalia > Artiodactyla > Bovidae > Redunca > Redunca redunca. Next base: position 483,722 of record SJYQ01000572.1, on the reverse strand, counting down.
AGGTGGTCTGGTATTCCCATCTGTTTCAGAATTTTCCACAGTGTATTGTGATCCACACAGTCAAAGGCTTTGGCATAATCAATAAAGCAGAAATAGATGTTTTTGTGGAACTCTCTTGCTTTTTCTACAATCCAGCAGATACTAGCAATTGGATCTCTGGTTCCTCTGCTTTTTCTAAAACCAGCTTGAACATCTGGAAGTTCACGGTTCACGCATTGCTGAAGCCTGGCTTGGAGAACTTTAAGTATTACTTTACTAGTGTGTGAGATTATTGCAATTGTGAGGTAGTTTGAGCTGGAAGAAGCACAAGCTGGAATCAACATTGCCGGGAGAAATATCAATAGCCTCAGATATGCAGATGACAACACCCTTATAGCAGAAACTGAAGAGGAACTAAAAAGCCTTGATGAAAGTGAAAGTGGAGAGTGAAAAAGTTGGCTTAAAGCTCAACATTCAGAAAACGAAGAACATGGCATCTGGTCCCATTACTTCATGGGAAATAGGGAAACAGTGGGAAGTGTCAGACTTTATTTTTTGGGGCTCCAAAATCACTGCAGATGGTGACTGTAGCCACAAAATTAAAAGACACTTACTCCTTGGAAGGAAAGTTATGACCAACCTAGAGAGCATATTCAAAAGCAGAGACATTACTTTGTGAACAAAGGTCTGTCTAGTCAAGGCTATGGTTTTTCCAGTGGTCATGTATGGTTGAAAGAGTTGGACTGTGAAGAAAGCTGAGCCCCGAAAAGTTGATGCTTTTGAACTGTGGTGTTGGAGAAGACTCTTGAGAGTCCCTTGGACTGCAAGGAGTTCCAACCAGTCCATCCTAAAGGAGATCAGTCCTGGGTGTTCATTGGAAGGACTGATGCTAAAGCTGAAACTACAATACTTTGGCCACCTCATGAGAAAAGTTGACTCATTGGAAAATTCCCTGATGCTGGGAAAAATTGAAGGTTGGAGGAGAAGAGGATGACAAAGGATGAGATGGTCAGATGGCATCACCGACTCAATGGATATGAGTTTGAGTAGACTCTGGGAGTTGGTGATGGACAGGGATGCCTGGCATGCTGCAATTCATGGGGTCACAGAGTCGGACACGACTGAGTGACTGAACTGAACCATGTTGAACAGCATAGATAAGGAGGTTTAGATAACATAATTATGAATTATTTTTAAATAAAATAGATAATTATTAAACTAATTAAAAAAAACTTTTATTTAAGATGCTTTTTATTTCCCTATGAACAAACCAGTGATTCAAAGTCATTTCTACTTTACTGTGTTGTTAGGTTCTTTATAGATATTTGATAAGAGAGTAGGGAGAAGCAAGACTTTTTTTTTTAAATGATGGTTAAAAGATATTCCTATGCTTAATAGTTATTTTTTATCATTCATAAAGTCAAGTACTTGGGGCTAAAAGCTATGTGGTGTATATAGATGTCTTTTTTGAGTTATGAAACTGCTAACAGTTAGCTTACCCTAACTTTCACTGGCTAACATTTTAACAGGGGAAAAAAAAAAAAAGACTGACAAATACTTTACAATCTTGTTAAAAAGAATTTTCAAGATATCCGTTGACAACTGGGGCTTTCCTGGTGGCTCAGATGGTAAAGAATCTGCCTGCCATGCAGGAGACCTGGGTTCAATCCCTGGGTCAGGAAGATCCTCTGGAGAAGGAAATGTCTACCCACTCCAGTATTCTTGCCTGGAGAATTCTATGGACAGAGGAGTCTGGCGGGCTACATTCCATGGGGTCTCAGAGTTGGACACAACTGAGCAACTAACACATTCACTTCACTTTCCTACAGCTAAGGCCTTGGCATCATATAATTCAAGAAAGAATAAGGATAAATGACCATATTATAAAACCCTGAAATAATGGTGTATGTTAGAAATGTTGACAGATCTTTAATTGTAGTGGCACAAAGTGTGCTGGTCCATGTACTATACATCATTGATAAATAGGAATTTAGTATGCAGTTTTCTCCCTTGACCTTCAAGCTGCAATTGTGTTTTGACCATCAAGAGCCTGTAAATAATATAATTTACAATCTGTGAAAAGAGACTATGTGGACACAATGAACCACATATATGTTACATGGGGAAAAGGGAGATATTAATGTACAGTTGGTTTCATAGCCGCAAATTCAGCCAACCTTACACACAAAATTCACTGATGTTAACATGTCAATTTTTAGTCAGTGTCCAATGGCTAATGTTTATTCTTAGATGTATTATTTACAATCCTATAACACAGGCTAATTTTAGAGAACTTCAGACTTTGGCTTAGTGAGTCTTTAGGTCTCCAAGTTTTCTCAGCAAACATTTTTCTGATCATTGTCACTATAGGATGAACACCCCTGACCTACACAAAAGCAAAAAATTACCCTCTTTTTCTAGAAGGAGAAAGCTGAGACAAGGATAAGTTTGTTTATGTATTAGTAATACTCTGAGGCTGTGCTTCTAGAACACAGCAATTAAGCTGAAATAAACTAAAACAGCACCTGCACAGGCAAATACTTACCACAAAGCCCAGAAGACTGCCTATGGAAGGAGATAATACTGAATAACTGAGGCAGTCACCAGCAACTAGACACAATGACATCAGTTAGAAGTAACCAATAAAAACAAAGGAGTAAAAAAGGAACTACCATAACACTGAACTATTCATTCATTTTCAGCAGCAAATCATCTACAGTTACTTCAGTTCAGCTCAGTTCTGTCATTCAGTCATGTCCAACTCTTTGTGACACCATGGGTGGCAGCACACCAGGCCTCCCTGTCCATCACCAACTCCCGGAGCTTACTCAAACTCATGTCCATTGAGTCGGTGACGCCATCCAACCATCTCATCCTCTGTCGTCCCCTTCTCCCACCTTCAATATTTCCCAGCATCAGGGTCTTTTTCAATGAGTCAGCTCTTTGCATCAGGTGGCCAAAGTATTGGAGTTTCAGCTTCAGCACAATGAAAATTCAGGACTGATTTCCTTTAGGATGGACTTGTTGGATCTCCTTGCTGTCCAAGTGACTTTCAAGGGTCTTTTCCAACACCACAGTTCAAAAGCATCAATTCTTTGGTGCTCAGCTTTCTTATAGTACAACTCTCACATCCATACATGAGAGTTATTTAGTCATGGGGCAAATGACTCACTAGTCTTTAAGGGCTTTGTTATATTAGGAAAGAATGCATAATTTTGATGACTTTCAATTGGCAAGATAAGGCTAAATGTTGTTAAAATGATTTTGAGAAACATAAACTTATACCTTTTAGAAAGGTTTTCTTGAGAAATTCCCTTCCATTCTCATTGCGAATGAACAAAACTCTTGCCTAATTTATAGACTCTATTGAAGTATCACTTCCCTCGTGATGCCTACCCAGATCCTAACCAGCTAAGGAGAGCAAAACAAAACCTCTCACTCCTCATAATTAAAAATCTGGTCCTTTTCCAGGATATATTACTTTTAGCCTTATTTGATATTTATTTTTGGAGATATTTTGTATTTATATAAGATTATAAGGACAGAAGAAACACTAAAATTACCATAGTGGTAATAATAGCAGGAAGAGACTACTATCTGCAGGACTAGGAAGCAGAAAAGTTGGAACTATGAAAACTTAGAAGTTTGAAGGAGGTGTCCTACAAAGCTGAAACACAGACCTGTGAATAAGGATTACTGTTTGGCTGTTATTAATATTTCTGAGTGAGATGATGCAATCCTGTGACACTCGGGCCCAGATCAATGAGAAAGGGACTCTACTCAACCAGTGCTGGTGTCCCTGAGTATTATGAGGTTGGTTTAGATAATGTTGGAAAAAAGTGCAAATCAGAATTAACTACTACTACCAAGTGAACTGTCCCTACCAGAGTGAAGCGTTGCAAGAGTGGCAATGACAAGAAAAGCAGACACAGGAAGAAAATGCAAACAGGAAGAAGCACCTGTATATTCATAGCAGCACTTTTCACAATAGTCAAGACATGAAAACAGCCTAAATGTCCATTGACAGTAGAACGGCTAAAGAAGATGTGGTACACATATACAATGGAATATTACTTAGCCATAAGAAAGAATGAAATAATGTCATTTGGAGCAACATGGATGGACCTAGAGATTATCATGCTAAATGAAGTAAGTCAGATAAAGACAAATATTTTATAATATTACCTATATGCAGAACCTAAAATATGATGCAAAAGAATCTATCTAATCTATCTATGAAACTGAAACAGACTCATAGACACAGAAACCAGACTGGTGATAGTCAAGAGGGAGAGGGATTAGAAGAGGAATGGATTGGGAGTTTGGGATTAGTAGATTCAAGCTGGCATATAAAGAATGGATAAACAACAAAGTCTTATTGTAGAGTACAGGGAACAATATTCAATATCTTGTAATAAACCACAATGAAAAGAACATGTAAAAGATTGTGTGTGTGTGTGTGTGTGTATATATGTATAACTGAATCACTTTGCTGTATAGCAGAAACAAACACAACATGGTAAATCAATTATACAACACAAATATATTTTAGAAAATGATGATAGTTTAATGACCTAAATGTATAAGGATTTCCCAGAGAAGAACCAATACGATGGATGAATGGATGGATAGATAAGCAGATAGGTAGATAGATAGGAAAAAGATGTCCTCTTCATTGTAGAGGACTGGAATGCAAAAGTAGGAAGTCAAGAAACACCTGGAGTAAGTTTGGACTTGGAGTACAAAATGAAGCATGTCAAATGCTAACAAAGTTTTGCCAAGAGAACACACTGGTCATAGCAAACACCCTCTTCTAACAACACAAGAGAAAACTCTACAGGTGGACATCACCAGATGGCCAATACTAAAATCAGATTGATTATATTCTATGCAGCCAAAGATGGCGAAGCTATTTACAGTCAGAAAAAAATAAGAACAGGATCTGATTGTAGCTCAGATCATGAACTCCTTATTGCCAAATTGAGACTTAAATTGAAGAAAGTAGGGGAAAACACTAGACCATTCAGGTATGACCCAAATCAAACCCCTTACAATTATACAGTAGAAGTGGCAAATAGATTCAAGGGATTAGATCAGAGGCCCAAAGAACTATGGATGGTGGTTCATGACATTGTACAGTAGACAGGGATCAAGACCATCCCCAAGAAAAAGTAATGCAGAAAAGCAAACAAAGTGGTTGACTGAGGAGGGCTTACAAATAGCTGAGAAAAGAAGAGAAGCTAAAGGCAAAGGAGAAAAGGAAAAATATATCCATTTGAATGCAGAATTTCAGTGAATAGCAAGGAGAGATAAGAAAGCCTTCCTTAGTGATCAATGCAAAGAAATAGAGGAAAACAATACAATGGGTAAGACTAGAGATCTCTTCAAGAAAATTAGAGATACCAAGGGAACATTTCATGCAAAGATGGGCACAATAACAGATGGAAATGGTATGGACCTAACAGAAGCAGAAGGTATTAAGAAGAGGTGGCAAGAATACACAGAACTACACAGAAAAGATCTTCATGACTGAGATAACCATGATGGTGTGATGACTCAGCTAGAGCCAGACATCCTGAAATGCATAGTCAAGTTGCCCTTAGGAAGCATCACTACGAACAGAGCTAGTGGAGGTGATGGAATTTCAGTTGAGCTATTTCAAATCCTGAAAGATGATGCTGCACTCAATATGCCACCAAATTTGGAAAACTCAGCAGTGGCCACGAGTGGAAAAGGTCAGTTTTCATTCCAATCCCAAAGAAAGGCAATGCCAAAGAATGTTCAAACTATCGCACAATTGCACTCATCTCACATGCTAGTAAAGTAATGCTTAAAATTCTCCAAGTGAGGCTTCAACAGTATGTGAACCAAGAACTTCCAGATGTTCAAGCTGGATTTAGGAAAGGCAGAGGAACCAGAGATCAAATTGCCAACATTCGCTGGATCATTGAAAAAGCAAGAGAGTTCCAGAAAATCATCTGCTTTATTTGACTGCAAGGAGATCCAGTCAGTCAATCCTAAAGGAAATCAGTACTGAATATTCATTGAAAGGACTGATGCTGAAGTTTAAACTCCAATACTTTGGCCACCTGATGCGAAGGACTGACTCATTGGAAAAGACCCTGATGCTGGGAAAAATTGCAGGTTGGAGGAGAAAGGGATGACAAAGGATGAGATGGTTGGATGGCATCACCGACTCAATGGATGTGAGTTTGAGTAGGCTCCAGGAGTTGGTGATGGACAGGGAAGCTTGACGTGCTGCAGCCCATGGGGTTGCAAAGAGTTGGACACCACTGGTGACTGAACTAAGATAGATAGGAAGGTAGAAGATAGATAGACTTAAAGAAATTGATTCCTGTGGTTGTGAAGTATTGGAAGTCCAAAATCTGTAGGGTAGGAAGACTGGATATCAGGCAAGGGTTGACATTGCAGTCTTAAATCTGAAATTTGTAAGCCCAACAGTAGGCTGGGAATTAGGATAGACTTCTATACTATAGTATTGAGGCAGAATTCCTTCTTTGTCCCTAGAACATGTTTTTGCCCTTAAGGACCTCAATTGATTAGATGAATCCCATTCACATTAACAAGAATAATATCCTTTAATGAAAGTCAACTGATTGCAAATTTTAATCACATAATGCCTGCATAACAATGTATTTAAATTTTAGTATTTGACCAAACAACTGGGCAGCATAGACTAGACAAATTGATATATAAAATTTATCACTGGAGATCATATCAACAGAAGTATAAATGGAGAGAAGATGAATTTGTAACAATTTTTAGGTAGAATCTATAGAACTTGCCAATGGATTAAATGCAAGGGTATACAAGAGGGAGGAAATCAAGAATTACAGGCTTTTCATATGAACAAAAGATTTTAACCATGATGATCTGGACTAGATGAGTTTCTGTTTTCTAATAGAGGTTGTGCTGATTTCAGCTCAAATACTATGACTGACAAGGTAAGAATACTTGTGGTAAGCACTTTAAATGGCTAATTAATATTGGGAATAAATTCTGTTTGTATCTAGCTGCTTATATTTGGCTAATCCTAATATAGAATAAAAATTCACCTTACCTTCTCTTTCTCACCCAGAAATAATTACATGTAAATAATAATCTGCTCTTTATACAAGAATATGAAATGGAAGGAAGCAGGGCCAAATATTTTTGGAAGGAACAGCCTTCATATGTGCCAGTTAAAGTGTCTCCAATTTTTTTTTTAATTCCTAATTATAGTAGGTCTTATTTTCTAATCAAAGCTTACATATGCTCCACCAGGGAATTTGGAAGATACGCTGTCTCAATCTAACTTTACATAGTATCATTCAAATCCAATAAAATGCAGCCTTGTTGAATACAAAAGTTAAGGAGCAAAGAAAATAATATCTGCTCTAAATATTAAGTATCTTGTCTACAAGTTGCTGGATATTAACTGTGAAATTAAATAGAAAGTTCTGAAAAAATGGTAGACATTTTCAAAAAGCTGGTTCATAGTCCCGTTTTTCCTTTCTAAAGTAGAATCAGTTCAGTTCAGTTCAGTCACTCAGTCATGTCCGACTGTTTGCGACCACATGAATCACAGCACGCCAGGCCTCCTTGTCTATCATCAACTTCTGGAGTTCACCCAAACTCATGTGCATCGAGTCGATGATGCCATCCAGCCATGTCATCTCTGTTGTCCCCTTCTCCTCCTGCTTCCAATCCCTCCCAGTATCAGGGTCTTTTCCAATGAGTCAACTCTTCTCATGAGGTGGCCAAAGTATTGGAGTTTCAACCTCAGCATCAGTCTTTCCAATGAAAACCCAGGCCAGGTCTCCTTCAGGATGGACTGGTTGGATCTCCTTGAAGTCCAAGGGACTCTCAAGAGTCTTCTCCAACACCACAGTTCAAAAGCATCAGTTCTTCAGTACTCAGCTTTCTTCACAGTCCAACTCTCACATCCATACATGACCACTCGAAAAACCATAGCCTTGACTAGACAGACCTCTGTTGGCAAAGTAAGATCTCTGCTTTTTGATTTGCTATCCAGGTTGGTCATAA
>SJYQ01000572.1:448782-470930 GCA_006410935.1 Redunca redunca | reverse complement strand
TGGGAGAGAATGAGAATGGGAAGGACACAGGGTATCTGAGTGCTGGCATGAAGCTGTGACCTTGCAGGTCCTGTGAGTGACTCTTGAGACCTCCCCTAGGGTGTGCAGAACTTTGCACACTTTGACAACTACTGCTTTGGTAACCAAGCCTTGAACAAAGAAACATCAAGGGGCTAGAAAGATGTAAACCTAATTTCAGGCAATAATAGTCAACATTCGTTAAGTACATACTATATTCCAAGCACTGGTAAAACTGAATTACCCTTCTTGAATCCCCCGGGAGTTGTTCTACCCTCATCATTTTATTTAAGATGCGGAAGCAAAGTCAAGAGCAGAAAAGTAATTTGCCTAAATATCATACATCAAGTTAGTGGTGGAACCAGTCTTTTTAGCCAAGCATCTTTAAAAACTATGTTTACTACCTTAACTACTTACATATAAGTGTTTCTGATGGTTTGCATATAATCAATAGTGTGTGTTTTTAAAATAGTCAGATTAGATTCTGTAGCATAATGCACTTTAGAGTTGGGTTTTGATGGGCTATGAACTTCCAAATAAAATATATAAGACAAGAAAAGTTAATACATTTAGTACTAATGATAGAAATGTAGTTTAATTAAAATAAAAGTATCATTAAATTCTCCACCAGTCTAAAGTTATGACTGTGATGTTTAGGAAATTGTTTTCATATTAACTCTTAAAGAATATTTTGTTGGATTTACAGCTTAAGGTAAAGAATTTTTTTTCTTCTTTCATCCCATACATTTTTGTTGCACTATCTGCTAGTCTTTATTGCTTTGGTGAAATATAAGTACAGATCATATCATTTCCTCTCTGTTTCTTTTTTTTAACCTCTGGATATTTTTTAAACAGTTTTCTTTTTATCTCTGAATTTCAGAAGTCTGATACCATTATGCCTAGGTGTAGTTTTCTTTGTGTTTATCATGTGTGGGTTTTAATGAACTTCTTGGATCTGTGTTTAATACTGTCATCAAATATGGAATGTTTCCAGCCATTATTTGTTCAAATTCTTTTCTACTTCCATTTCCTCTCTTTTTTTTCTGGACTCTAAATGCATATATGTTAGGCCTTTAGATGTTGTCTTACAGATTTCAGATCTGTTTGATCACTCTTTGTTCTCTTTGTGGCTTTGTTGGAGTTATTTCTGTTAACTTGACTTCATGTTCACTGATCCTTTCCTCTGATGTTAAACGGAATTCTTTATTTCTGTTGCTGTGATTTTTAGTATTTCCAATTGTTTCTTTTTCTTTGCATTCTGTTTCTTAATGGAAACCCCCTCTTATGGCTGCTATTCAACTATACCACTGGATTCTAATGTATATTTCTCATGGTTGTTTTAAAATTCTGTCTGATAACAGCATCTGGGCCATTATTGGTCTCTTTCTGTTGACTGTTTTCTCTTGATTGTGGGTCATTTTTTTCTTCCTCTCCTTATGTCATGTATCAGGTGGGTGTGTCATATACCACATATGCATCTTAGCTGAGGGGTTCTTGGTGTTCTGGTCTCTCCTGCAGCTGCTAAAAGTCTGATAAAAAGCCTCTGACCTGTGGGAGATTTTGCATCTTCCACCACTTCTTCTGGGATGAAAATAGCACAGGTCTCATCTCTCCTGGGGCTTCTTGTCTATTTACTTTGGCATTTAGTTCATTTAGATTTCTTGTAGTCCTCCACTGAGTTTTTTTCCCTTAAACTTGGCTAAGGTACAACATATATTAATACAAATAACCTCAAATACAAAAAACAGACAATAATTAGATAAGATTTGACAGCTGTACACACTCATGAAACCACCACCACAATCCAGATAAAAATCACTTCTGTCATTTATCCTGTGTCCTTTTCCAATCAGCACCCTGTCCTCTATTTGCAGGAAATCGTTGTCTGTAGGTATAGGTTTGCTTGCAGGGCTTAGATGTTATACAAAGTAATATTTCAGTGTGGATTCAAGTGTGCAGTCCCATTCACTCACATAATGGTTTTGAGATTTATCTTTGTTGCATGTGTCTTCTGGATAGTAGTCCTTTTCACTGTATGGCTATTCAGCATCTTTTTCATTCACTCCCGTGCTTCAAGACATCTCAATTGTTTCCAGTTTTTGACTATTACAAATAAAGCTGCTTAATGAATATCTGTGTTCAAGCCTTTGTTTGTATATATATTTACCTTCCTCATGAGTAATTACCTAGAAATGGAATAGCTGGGTGGTATGATTGGAGAAGGAAATGGCAACCCACTCCAGTGTTCTTGCCTGGAGAATCCCAGGGAGGGGGGAGCCTGATGGGCTGCCATCTATGGGGTTGCACAGAGTCGGACACGACTGAAGCGACTTAGCAGCAGCAGCAGCAGCATGATAGGTTATGTCAGTATTTTCAGAAACAACCAAACTACTTTCCAAAGTGATTGTTCATTTTTTCATTCCCACCAGCAGTTTATGAAAAATTCCAGTTATTTCTTGTCATCATAAAGTCTTTACATTGTCACTTTTAAATTTTATACATTATAAGGGTTTTTGTCTCATGACTAATATTATTGACATAAAGAGATGATAAACATCTCTTTAGTATTAGGTTTAGGTGAGATCATAGGGTGGGAGTGTTATCAAGTACAAGCTCATACAGCTTGCTGCATGACAGGCCAATAAATCCAGCGATGAGTTGTTGGGACAAGGAATATTGGCTTTATTCAGAAAGCGACTAGATCAAGAAGATGGTGGATTCGATGGACTTGAGTCTGAGTGAACTCCAGGAGTTGGTGATGGACAGGGAGGCCTGGTGTGCTGATTCATGGGGTCGCAAAGAGTCGGACACGATTGAGCGACTGAACTGAACTGAACTGAACTGATGAGACCAGATGCCATGATCTTAGTTTTTTGAATGTTGAGTTTTAAGCCAGCTTTTTTACTCTCCTCTTTCACCTTCATCAAGAGGCATTAATAAATTATTGTAAATATTTTGTGGTTCCAGCCAGACCCTGGAGAAGATGGGTTAACTTTTTCTTTCTTGCAGCCATTCACAGGTGGGCCTCCTCAGAATGTTTCTTGTGAGCTGAACAAAGGTATTTTAACTTAATGCTCAGGCATGGGAAGCATTGTTCCCAGAGACAGTCCATTTTGTACACTTTCAGCTATTAGAATAGATATTCCCGCTATTGTACACTTCCATCCCTTTAGAAATTCATTTGTAGCAAAAGCAATAGAACACAAAGGGTAGAGAAAAAGAAGCAGTTCCAATATGGAGTCAGATATGTTCTTCCCTGTTACAGTAACTTGTGATAGGGTTGGTGCCCTTTTAACAAGAGACACCCAAGAATTATCACTCTCTCTGTCTCTCTTTCTCTCCCCTTCTTGTGAAGGCATTGTGAGAAGGTAGGCATCTGCAAGCCAAAAAGACAGCTTTCACCAAAACTCATCCATGCTCACGCCATGACATTGGTCTCCCACATGTAGAACCTGAGAAAATGTGTTAATATTGCTCAGGCCACCCAGTTACCCAGTATGGTGCTGTGTTATGGCAGCCTGTCTGACCACCATACCGTGACCGTCTTCAGACTCGCAACAAACACCTCTTTTTGAATAGTGCCCTCTTCTTTTTCCTTCTCAACACACTTTTTATTTCTGCTTCTGCATCTGAACCATAACACCCTTAAGTATGAATATTCCCCATAATCTTCCATTTGGCTCTTTTCTATTTCTTTTGTTGCCCTTTAACATTGAACAGTTTGAGTTAAAGTCCTGATTTGAGTGACTTCCTCTATGTGGAGAACCACAGATTCATATCTCTAATCTGTTTTATTGCTATTTAATTAAAGACTTGAATTTTTAGATGTATCTCTATCCATATGTCCCACTTAACAGTTCACGATCCATGTGTACAAAACACAGTGGACCATCCTTCTTTCAACCTGGCTTCTGCTGCCAGTTTCTATTCATGGCACATCATCCTCCCAGGCAGAACTTGAGTCATCCTGCTCCTCGGACCTAGTCAGTTGCCACTGATGCCAACTTTAATTTTGGACTATCTCTGGCACCATCCTTTCCTGCACTCCCCACAACTTCCTGTATCCCCTCTGTTCACCCACACTGTCCTTCTTTCATGGCATGCTCTTCTGCTCATGACTTCACGTCCAATCTCTCGTCATTTTCAAATGACCTTAGTGAACTTCATGCATTTCTATGTGCAGTGAGATTTTTTTCCCTTCCCCAAAAGGTAAACATTAAATAATAAAATGGAAAAGGAAGATAATTGACAAATATATAAAAATGAATAGGACAGCTCATACAAAATAATAAAATAGAAAAGGAAAATATATAGGAAAACATTTTCAAAATAATTTCTTCTCCAGTTGTTACATATTTGTGTTTGTGTTGCATGTACAGAAGGACCTAGGGAAAATAAAGGGAAAAGATGGAGTCACCCATATAATAAGGACTTAATACCTCTATATCCCTTCCATGTTTATACCAGATGACTCCAAGCTGATAGTCTTGTCTTTTAATTTCATCATAAAATAACTTACTAGAAGCCTACAGCTGGATAAATTGTGACCTGTACTGGCTTGTTAGATTAAGGCTGGAAACATACTTAACTTTCAATTAAGTGGCAGAGACAGGGTAATGAATAAGTCAGGCTATTTAGAAAATATGTTTGGAGAATTAAAGAAAGACTAAAGATAGCTTCTTGAGAAAGTGCAAAAGGTGATGAGAAAATCATGAAAAAGAGCCTGGGGAAATGTTTTAGAAGCTGTAGATGCCAAAACAGTTTTATAGTGTGCCTTCATATCGGTGTGGTATGAAGATGAAGTGTAGCATGTACAGTAACTTTCAGGTGTGAAACTTGAGCTCAGAGTACCAAGTGTGAAGTTCTTGAAGCCATTGCATCTGTGGTGGGGGGCCCACAGAAAGCGGGGGCTTCCCAGCCTTTCAGTTGAGGAGGCGATCAGAGCGCATGGGAGTGAACTCTGGACTCCAGGTCAAACGGCCTCCCTTTCAGAGTAACCTCTGACCCTCAGCAGCTTTGGGTTTGGGCCAAGTCACAAGAATCTGGATTTCTGTTCTGCCATCTGTGAGTGGGAAGGATTGCAGTAAATAATCTCTAATGTCTCTTCAGGCTCTGAGCTCGTGTTATGTAAATGCTGTGTCTTTGTGTAAACGATACTGAAATGAAGGAGAAGCATTGTTTGGGTTCACTGTGAACAGGAAAGTTTCTTGGAACTTTCCCTGTTTCCAGGCAGTTAGAGGCGAGAAGGCCTTAAAACAATGTTGTTGTGGTTTTGGATTTAATGGGAAAGGACTCACTCTCTCAACATGTCCTTTCCGGTATCCAGATATATACCTGCAAACCCATGCTTAGAAGCCAAGTGTCATTTCTGGTAATGATTTCTTTTGAACCAATGTGGCTCAGATGGTCATAGAGAAACTGCCTGCAATGCAGGAGACCTGGGTTCGATCCCTGGGTCAGGAAGATCTCCTGGAGGAGGGCATGGCAAGCCACTCTAGTATTCTTGCCTGGAGAAGCCCATGGACGGATGAGCCTGGTGGCCGGTAGTCCACGGGGTCTCAAAGAGTCAGACACAGCTGAGCTGTCTTAACACTTTCAATCATAATGGAAAAAATCAGAAAGAATTGATGAATTTCGGTTGGAATTTGCTGCATTTCTTTGGCTGACCTGGTTCCAGCATAAGCTTCAAGCATTGTGTGTCAGTGTCAATGACAAAAGACTGTTTTCTGTCTCAAGAATCAGAAAGAGCTGAATAGAACACTTGAGAAGGCCCCTTCCTGCCAAGTGGCCTCTAAACGGTCGGTGGCCTGTGCCCTGTGGACCTACCAGAGAGAATCTCCTCTGGTATTGCCAGGATGGAGCCCTGGTTGAATGGTAGGGAAGGGGAGGGAGTCTTACTCAAAATCTCTCTTCTGTGTCAGCGTTACTCCAATCCATTTCTATTTTTTCACCTTTTTTAGTCTTTTCCTTAGGATTTTAAAGGAAAATTTATCAGAAAAATATACTTTCCCATAATTTATTCCTCTGCTTTACTATAAAGACCCCTTGAGTATGTCAGAGACACCCACAGACTTTCTAGTTGTCTTCTGACTCTACTTGCTTCCCCAAACCATAGAGATAAAAGCAAAATTTTGCATAAGTGGGTCTCATGTGAGTTCACTGGATCCTGAGAGGGCCACCTGCATTTCTGGAATGTCCCAGCTTCATTCCTTCAGTCCACAGGCCCAGTGGCAGGTGTGTACTGGCGGAGACTGTGTGTACTGTATGTACTGGTGGAGGAAATTTGAGGAATAATCCCTGTGATATAGAAAAGGTCCCCTGTTTATCAAAGGCACCCTAGCATGCTGGGTTTATAATCAGATGGGCCTGGGTTCACTTCCTGTTTCTGCCACTCACTAGCAATGATCAAGGATAAATAATCTATGTTTTAGATTCCTTTTATGTAAAATATATAAATGCACACTCCCCATAGGATGGTAGTGATGATTCAAGGAGATAATGTATATGGTGTTTTACAAGATCAGCAAACTGATTCTATAAATGATCAGACAGTAAATAGTATAGGCTTTGGTGACCTTGGGGGTCTCTCGCAGTTACTTGGTTCTGCCACTGTTGTTTCAAAGTTGCAGCCTTAGGCCACGTATAAATGAATGAACTTGTAAACATGAAAACCCCTGTTCTCCCTGTATTATCAGTACTTCACTTCCAAAACTGAATGTGTGTGTTTCCTCTTCCCAGAAATTTCGACACCAGCTGGGTGTCCTACAGTTCTGAGACCATATCCCTAGAGTTAGTGTCAGATCCCTTAGGTTGAGGGCACAGTCCCACAAGACTGCCCCGGCTTCAGATCCTAATCTCACATTCATGCCTCTGGTGCTTCTGACCAACTAACCGTGAATGAAAGGTCCGCACATGTCCCCTCTTTGTGTTCCATAATAGCTAGATGAGCTCACAGAATTCAGGAAAATAGCTTGCTTACTGTATATGCATTTATTATAAAAGGATACAATTCAAGAACAGTCAGATGGAAGAGACACACAGGGAAGGTGTGGGGAAGGACCTGGAACTTCATGGGCTCTTGGCGCCCCACCCTCCTAGTACCTCTACATGTTCCCTAGCCCAGGAGCTTGCCACCACAGTTGGGGTTTTCTATGGAGGCTTCATTATGTAGGCATGATGGTTAAATCATTGGTCATCATTTGCAGAGACGTGGATGGACTTAGAGACTCACACAGTGTGAAATAAGTCAGAGTAAAACAAATATGATATAATATCACTTATACATGGGATCTAGAACAATGGTACAAAGGAACCTGTTTGCAAAGCAAAAAGAGAGACACATGTGGATACCAAGGGGGTAGGGGTGGGTGGGATGAACTGGGAGATTGAGATTGACATATACACACTACTGTGTATAGAATAGATAACAAATGGGAACCTATTGTGTAGCGTGGGGAACTCTACTCAGTGCTCTGTGGTGACCTAAGTGGGAAGCAAATCCAAAAAAGGGGGATGTATGTATAGATATGGCTGGTTCACTTTGCTGTACCGCAGAAACTAACACAACATTGTAAAGCAACTACACCCCAATAAAAATTAATCAGAAAAATAAAAGCACAAAAAAAGAAAAAGCATTGGCTATTAGTGATTAACTCACACTTCAGCCTCTCCTTCCCCTACCCACCAGAGATCTGGGTGGGATGTAAAGTTCCAACCCTCTAACCCCGGTTGCTTGCTGTGTCCTAAGTGACCCAGGGGCCCTGGCCACCAGCTACCTCATTAGCATTAAAAAAAAGACCATCACTCTGGAGATTCCGAGGGTTTCGGGAGCTGCGTGCCAGGAAACAGAAAAGAGCAAGAGTGGGCAGAGACCAGATATATATTTCTTATTATGGCACAACATGGCCGTGTTCCAGTGAGACTGTATTTATGGACATGGAAATTTGAATTTCATGTTGTGCTCATTTATGATGAAATATTCTTTTGGTTTTCCTTCACTTCATCATATGAAGACCATTCTCAGCACAAGGGCTGGACAAAAACAGGCAGCAGACTGGATTTGACCCACAGGCCATGGTCTGCCAGCCCCCTGAGTTTCCGGGTCTTCCTCAGGGCTGGTTTACCTTCCTCTGACCCTCCCACTATTCCAGGACCAGCATCTCCTCCACCACCCACGCCTCTGTCATGATGCATTTCTTCCTGGTCTCCTTGTTATGCTCTTTGCTGGTTTCCATGTGGCCAGGCCTATATGTCTTGATTAATTTGTTCTTGGTCAGGCTGGAGAAGGTTCCGTCTCCAGCAGAGCTTACAAGTCTTTGCTTATTATGACTGTGTTAGTTTGTGGTCCTTTTTTTTCTCAAGGATCTTGGTAAAAGTTCCAAGGGCTGGACTAGAAGAATCAAGACTCACTACTGTATCTTCTTCCAGAATTTCCCTTCCAGATGTGATAGGTTAGAGCTCAGATAATTTGACTTTCTTCCACTGTAGAGTGACTCCATGCTCATGAGGTCACTCTTCTTTCCCATCAAGAAGTCACTTGGATGCCTCCTCATTGTTCAAAATATTAAATCAGATGCTCCACAGATGTGACAGTCAATACCAGAATTGACTTTACTCTTCTCACAAACCTATTTTAGTCAGATGTTGGGTGACTGATCTTGATTTCACAAGTATCTTAAACATTTTCCTAAGTGTCTCACCTCTCCCTCCTCATCACCTAAACCTTTCTACAAAATAAACCAACTTTGAGAGGTAAATAGATAAAAAGGTTACCACTGAATCAATTTTGAGAAGAACAGGTAACTTATAAAAGCAAAAGCTGGAGATAAGATTCTTTGTATAATAAACATGAGCCATTTGTCAATCTAGCATTCTAGGAAAAGAAAATCAGATACCATGCGATTCCTGTTTTAGCTTGGTTTTAATTTTAAAATGTTCCACATTGGAAATAATTTGGATTTATTGAAAGTAGTATGCACTGCAATGACATAAGATTTGCTTGATTGATATAACAAGTTTGGTTTAATGAGTGGAAAAAGATTTAAAATCTAGCATAGTTCTTCAGTGTTTATTCTAATATTTTATTAAAGAAATTTGGCATGCAACTTATTAGTTAATAGAATTACATAAGATGAAACCAAAATAGAATCTTAATGCTCTGGGTTATGCTGTATACTCCATTATTTTGTAATTCAATAAACAGAACCCTAACTATTGACATAGATACGACTTTCTTGGTATGCTGTAATGTTCTTCAAGTGGAGAATGTTTTCTGTATTTGTGGTACACTAAGTACCTGCTACGGAGAAGGCAATGGCACCCCACTCCAGTACTCTTGCCTGGAAAATCCCATGGATGGAGGAGCCTGGTAGGCTGCAGTCCATGGGGTCGCAAAGAGTCAGACACAACTGAGCGACTTCACTTTCTCTTTTCACCTTCATGCATTGGAGAAGGAAATGGCAACCCACTCCAGTGTTCTTGCCTGGAGAATCCCAGGGACGGGGAATCCTGGTGGGCTGCTGTCTACGGCGTCGCACAGGGTCGGACACGACTGAAGCGACTTAGCAGCAGCAGCAAGCATCTGCTATAAATGAGTTTACTTGGCTTTGAAAAGTGATGATTAAAAGTGGCAGAGGTTTAACATATTACCTGTCTTTCTGAGAAGATAGAATACATTTGTCAATAATTTATTTAGTTACTTCTGTGAGCCTGACTGTCCTGTGGAATGCCTTTGCATAACTTTTCCCTAATCATTCATATACCCCTGTTTCCTCATCATTTTGGGGGCAAGGTAACAGAAGCTCAGTGAAGTTAAGAAAATGATTCAATATCACCCTGTTGTTGAGAAGTAATTGGGATGGTTGACTTCACAGCACATGTAAGAAATAGTTATTAGGATACCTATTTCCATATGGAGAGAGTTGGGGTGAGTTAGCTTAGGAATTTGACTAAAATCACAGAGTTGATAAAGGGTAGAGTCAAGAGGTAAACACACAGCCTTTGGTGCCAGAACCTAACTCAGCCTTTGGTCCGGGAACCTGACTTGGGTCCACATACCTGGTCCGTTTTGAAAGTTTCATCAGCGTTTACTACTTAAATAGTAATGAAATCTATATATAGTCTTAGAGAATGTGACTTTATTGTTTTTTTCCCTAAATACTTAAGTAGGATTTCACCTTACTTGTAAATTTCAATCAGACACTTGAAATACAGGCATTTCTCATACAACAGGATACAAGTGTTCCTAAAAATCTGTATGCTGCACAATTATGCACTAAAAATAAATGGACTTATGGGAAGAAAATGTGTTGAAGTGAAACCAATCAACACTTACAGCACTAGCTGAAGCTATAACAGTCCTAACAAACATACAAGCTTAGTTAAAAAGACAAGCTGAATTCTGATGAATACCGCACTACAGTAATTATAGGACTGGTTTAAGGGGAAGAGGTAGCTTGACGGGAAGGAACTATAGGAAAGTGAAGAGCCTGATGAGTTATTGAGAAAGGGAAGTAAACAAGGAAACTGTAACAAGACAGGGCGTGTATTCATGCTGAGCTGAGGGGACTTGCAGGGGTGAATTGGGGGTCTAGGTGACCCCTATTTTACACTGACATTATCTCCCATTAGTGAATATGAGCCAAACCACATCACAGAAATACACAGTATTTATCTGCAAGTAGATGAAAACAAAATGGCTTTTTATAGGATAAAAAGGAATCACTTGTCTCTTGTAACTCTGCAGAAGAATCACCATATTTTCCGTAAATATATTCATAAAAAGATGAAGTCATTGTAAGGAACTATTTGAGCAGTATAAGTATGATGTAGATTCTAGGAAGAGCTGGAAAGTATTCCACATATTTCTGGAACAAAATATTGGAACATTTATCTGATTTCCTTGTGACCTGCCATTAAGAGGGAACGATATTTAATTTGAGGAGATACTAACTGTATGCACTCAGACTTCAGTGATAATCCTGGTAGAGAGGTTTAAAAGCACAGATATTTAGAATTTATAGTCCCCAAAGTTTTGCTCTTTAATTGGTCATAAAGTATCCTGTAACAGTTTGCTATAAAAATTGAGAATCAGAAAGTGATAATTCTTAAAGTTAAAATCTCCCAGTTCTAGAGTATCAACATTGCTCTTATTTCAAAGTTGTCACTGAATTGCCTGCTGAATCTAAGAAAGGTATGGATCACGCCCACCTTATTTTTAAGAAAGAATTAACGTAGTGTGTTAAGCATTTGTGTCTGGTGCTGTAGCTTTAGCAAGGCAGTTATTTTCAGGAAAAGGAGAGTTCTTGTGTTTTGGGTCCCCAGGACTGAGGTTGCCATGACCTTTAGAGGTAACTTCCTTGTTCTATGGAGGGTGACCAGCATGGGCTCTTAGTAACAAAAACTTAAACTAAGCATCTTCCGCTTGTGCAGAGAGCTGAAACTGCCTTGCACTGTGGAGATCAGTAGCCGGCCTGGAATCTGAACTGCTGTCGGTTTGCCTATGTCTGGGCTTTGGAATAAGGAAGAGCTGCTGCCTTAAAGAAGGCTTCAGAGGATAATTGGAGCAGCCCAGTCCCCATGAATGGTCATGTAATACTGCAAACCCCACATCTGGGCTTGGTTATGACTGAATAACCTGGTCTTGGAAAGTGAGCTGTGGACAAATTTAAAGGGTGCTCTTCTGGATCCTGGCCTCCCCTGGGCTATGGTTTATTGATAAGGTGAGTCGGGAGCCTGTGGGCTCCCTTGCCTTCAGCCCCACGTCCCACTAGGAGACGAAGCCTGTGGGTTCTCTTTCTCGGAGATGCTTCGGGATTGATCTGCTTTTTATCCGCAGGGCCACTCTCTGACCCAACTCAGATCAGCTGCCTGTCCAACTCCGACCTGTCCCTCATCCTGCATTTCAGATAATCTCTTGAAAATACAATGGTATTCTCACTTCTTAGTCACCCAGCCTTTAGAAGAGAGTGGTGGCTTAGGTAGCATGGTTTACACGCCCCTTGATCTGTATGTCCTGACCTCCGCTGGCTTATCTGCATCACCCTCCTCAGGTTCTCCCTGGCCGCATGCTCTAGCCGGGCTGGGCCCATTCATTTTCTGGGATGTGCCCTGGTCTGTCCTCACCTCCAAGCATGCTTGCTGTTTTCTCTGGGGCTCGCTTCTCTCGGCTCACAGTCACCATTCAGCTGGTTGTCTCTTCATCCTGGGACTGGATTGGGATCCCTGGTGTCACTCTTGAAGTGCGGTGTGCACCCCCTTTGATAGCACACATCACACTTGGAGCTGCGTGTCAGAAGTAGTTTTCCTAAAGGAATCTCTTACACCGTTGCTAGGAATTTCAACTGGGACAGCCACTATGGACAGCCACTATGAACAGTGTAGAGATGCTTCCTTTAAAGACTAAAAATAGAAGTACCATATGATCTAGTAACCCCACTTCTGGGCATATATCTGGGGAAAACCGTAATTCAAAAAGATCATGCCTCCCAGTGTTCACAGCAGCACTCTTTACAATAGCCAGGACATGGAAACAACCTAAATGTCCATCAACCAAAGAATGGATAAAAGAAATGTGCTTTTATACAATGGCATATTACTTGGCCATAAAAAGGAATGAGATAATTTCATTTGCAGCAACATGGATGGACCTAGATATGATACTAAGTGAAGTAAGTCAGAGAAAGACAAATACCATATGATATCACTTATATGTGGAACCTACAATATGATACAAATGAACTTATTTGCAAAGCAGAAGCAGACTCACAGACATAGAGAACAGACTTATCACTGCCAAAGGGGAAAAAGGATGGGAGGGGGGATAAATTAGGAGTAAAAAATTAAAAATAGTCTAGTCCTCCTGTTAGATTGTAAGCTCCGCCTGACTATGATGACTTTTGCCCATGGCTCTGCCCTTGCACCGGGAAGAATGTCCCACATATAGGAGGCCACTCAGAAATGCTTGTTGAGTAGACTGGAATGTGAGCAAATGAAGGGATGAAGCAGGAAGCAAGATGCAAGCNACTCTGTGCGACCCCATAGACGGCAGCCCACCAGATTCCCCCGTCCCTGGGATTCTCCAGGCAAGAACACTGGAGTGGGTTGCCATTTCCTCCTCCAAGGCATGAAAGTGAAAAGTGAAAGTGAGGTCGCTCAGTCGTGTCCGACTCTTCACCACCCCATGGACTGCAGCCTACCAGGCTCCTCCATCCATGGGATTTTCCAAGCAAGAGTACTGGAGTGGGGTGCCATTGCCTTCTCCGATGAGATCAATAGATGGGTCTTTATTGTCACTCTAGAGGAATTAATCACTTACCAGTAAAGGGAGAAAGCATTCAGTCGATTTGGAGGCTGTTTAATCATCAGCCTGGGGGATGGCAAATACCTTTTTGAATTTCTGAGAATATCTCTCTCACTGCCTGCCAAGGCCTTGTCACTAAATTTATCACTTCAATTCACTTGTTTTTTTCCCTTCCATGTCACTACCACATCTACACCCAGCTCTGTACTGCATTCAGGAACTGACCCAACCATTTCTGAAGTTGCTGCTGATGTTATGTGAAAGAATCATCACTGGTTCCCTTGAAGAGCATAGTCTGTCTTCCTAGCAACCTGGCAAATGACTGACAAACACGAGTTTCCAAGGTATTGGCACTGGCTGCATCTGTTCGTAGTGTAATTTCATCAGCTGCACAGACGAGGGATGCTAATTAGTTTGTTGATACATATGTGATTTAATGAGACTAAACACTTAACTGATCTTGAAGTAAGCACAATTTGTTTCCTGTTGCTGTTTTTACTTTAATTAAAAAAAAAAAAAAACATGTTAGGCACATTGGCTGGAAATTAGAGCACTGTGTCATCTTGGAGAAAAAAGAATTTCCAGGAAGTCTGACTGGTCAGTTGTGTCCTGCTCTAATGAGATTAAAGAGAAGAGGATAAAATATTGGGTTTGAGAACAAGGGTTGAAATCCAATTTAAATAGAAGATTAAGCATAATGGAAGAATTTTCATAAACTGCATTATATTGGAATCCTGTGGTTCAATACTAAAATTATAATATGTACCAGAATAACTGATTTTAGGAAGAAATTCCAGACCCGCATCAGCTCCAACATATAATCTTCTATTTTTATGGCCTTTTTTTAAGTGCCCTCTTTTCTAGTTATTGTATTATATTTTTATGTAGCTGAAACTATGAAATTCAATTAATACAATTTTTCTTACTAAAAATTCACATAAAATAATGGTATTTTGATTTTTATTAATATTTATTTAGAATTATCTACTAGACTCTTCTTAATTACTTTCAAGTTGTGCAAAACCAAATCCAGAGAGGTTCTCTATTTTGGGAGTGGGAAGAGGTGATGAGGAAGTAACTCTAACCCCATGGTTAAAATTATATTTGTATTAAAATGCTTCACCTAATTTGCTTAGCTTTTTGCAAACACGAGTCAGTACTATGGCCTGTAGAGTCTGTTTTCATGGGACCATGTCCATGCTGTCTCCTCTGTGTATCTGCTGCAGTGGCAGAGTTGAGGTGTTGACCACAAGCTGAAGTGACCCACTCTGCCTTTAGGGGGAGGTTGGACCCCTGATCTACACCATGCCGGAGGACAGGAGTTAATAAATAGTAATAGGTGGCGCTCCTGCCAATGCAGGAAACATATGAGACGTGGGTTTGATTCCTAGACGGAAAGATCCCCTCAAGTAGGAAATGGCAATCAACTCCAGAATTCTTGGCTGGAGAATCCCAAAGACAAAGAAGCCTGGTGGCTACAGTCCATAGGGTCACAAAGACTCGGACAGGACTTAGCATGCATGCTCAATAGCGTTGTTGAGAAACATCAAAGACAAGAAACAGTTACTTGTAGAACTGAATCTTAGACAGATCTTGGTGGAGAGCTGTAGATCTGCAGGTCTTTCAGAATCCAGGAACCGGTCCTCCATCACCAGATCACCTCTAGGCACCCAGCAGCTTCTGAGACAGACCATGCCCTCTTCTCTGCTGGCAGAATATGGTTTCTGCTCCTTAATGCTTCCTTTGTACCTTCCTGAAGATTCATAAATTATGTCTGAACACAGATTTGGGGTTTGACTTTAAGAAACAGAGTCACGTAGGTAAAACCTTTGAAAATGACACAAATGAACTTATTTACAAAACAGAAACAGACTCACAGACATAGAAAACAAACTTATGGTTACCAAATGGTAAAGGAGGAGGGATAAATTAGGAGTTTGGATTAAATGTATACCTATGGCTGATTCATGTTGAGATTTGACAAAAAACAACAAAATTCTGTAAAGCATCTATGCTTCAATTAAAAAAATAGAATTAAAAAAAGATACACACCGAGGGAAAAGAGTCTGAAAAAGAATAGATATATGTATATGTAAAACTGAACTATTTTGCTGTACACCTGAAACTAACACAACATTGTAAATCAACTATACTCCAATATAAAATAAAAATTGAAAAATAAAAAGAAGCAGAGAGTTCCAGCAGTTTCTTCTGGCCTGTCAGCATCTGTCATCTTCCCCAAACCTGGTAACCCAGCAACACCCCAGGGGCTGTCAGGTGTGAATTCAGCTTCCTTGTTTGTCCCAGTTTGGAAAATGAATTGTCCATTGTTCTAAGCCTATCAGTAATTTATCTGTGACAAATTATAAGCTGATGTTATATACATTAGGAACATACTGAGAGCACAGAGGTGCATAGAAAAGACACAAAGTAATTGAACTCCAATTCCAAAGACTGAAGTATAATCCTTTATCCTGGATGATTCAAGTACCACCAGCCAGCAAGCGGGATAATTACATTCTTGTTTACTTTCTAATGTAAACTTATAAACCATACCTTCAAGATAAATTAATTCCAGTGTATACACTAAGCCTGATTGTTTAGAAACAATTGTAATTTGGTAATATATGAATTTGAGTTAATTGAAACCCATTGGCTGTGGAATCAGATGGACCTATGTTTGAACCATAGTTCTTGCACTTTCTAGCATTTCAAATCAAAGATGACACAAATGTTGAGCCTCTGACCCACTGGTGATAAGAATACCTATTTCAAGTGGTTGCTGTGAAGCTTAAATGTAAATACAGGGTTCTTAGCACTGTACCAGACCATGTGTTCTTTTTCCCTCTTTTTTGAGTTTTTTGATTTTCCAAGTATGGAAATAGTTGGTGGACCCAGTTAATCAAAATCATTGTATTGTTGACAAGCTGAATTTACAACCAGATGGTTCCACCGAAAAGTTAACTAATGACTCATGTACATCCGTGGCTGATTCATGTCAATGTATGGCAAAACCAATACAGTATTATAAAGCAAAATAAAGTAAAAATAAAAATTAAAAAAAAAGTTAACTAATGAGACATGGGTTGTGAATTGTGTGAAGACTCCATTACAACATCAACAAAAACAAAAGTGCAGGGGAAAATTGGCCAGAAGGGTCATGCTCCTGACTTTGGGGACTCCTAGGAAGAGAAGCCTTCTTGAATTACTCCAGTGTCATCTGGATTTGGATTCAAAGTCTCCTGTAAATCCAATGGCCTATTCTTAGGAATCAGGAGTCTTTTGAAAAAATATTATTTGTTTTTCATTTTGGTGATATTTTAAAAATATTTTACTATTTATAGAGATGTCTCTTTGATAGTAATCATTTCAATTAATTTTTTTCATGTAAAAGACAATGTTTCAGATCTAACAACGTATACGTGGGCATCATTATATATATTTTTTCTTGGGGTATGTTTAGGAGACATTATACATGCTATTCTGATTTTTTAGAAAATACAGACTGATGAGAATTTAGTAGTATGAGCAGTGATATGACATAGTTTGAGACCCAGCTTCTGTCATAAAACCACAATATTTCACCCTTGTGGAATCAAATGAGACCAAATGGGCTAAAAAAACTGGAATCAATAGTTTGTGCTGAAGACATTTTGGAGAAAATTATATTCCATTTGAAAAATATTAAATACTAAAAGCAAGTATTTTTCTAATATACTAGAATGCACACATAGGAAATAAGATCTTTACTAAACGTTCCATCCATTTTATAACGGACATTTGCACTATATATATATTTTTTTTAACTTGAAAATGATATAGGACTGTGTGGTCTTCACTTTTCATACCTGTATTTTTCTCTTTCCATAGGAATACAGAGTCACTCCTCTTTCTCCTCTGACCTTCTGCAGTCCCTGGACTCCCTGGTCACCAGCATCTGTGGTCCACTAGTGGCTTCTGTGTGTCCATCCTGGTAAGAAGAACCAAGCCCAGGAGCGATCACCATGTTCTGTGCGAAGCTGAAGGACCTGCAGATCACGGGGGACTGCCCCTTCTCCCTGCTGGCCCCGGGGCAGGTCCCCAGAGAGCCCTTGGGGGAAGCCACAGGGAGTGGGCCAGCAGCTACCCCAGGGCAGCCGGGTGTCTGTCCAGGTGTCCCCGACAAGAACCCGCCCGGAAGGCTTCCCCGGAGGAAGACCAGCCGCAGCCGGGTCTATCTTCACACTTTGGCAGAGAGTATTTGCAAACTGATTTTCCCAGAGGTGAGTGCCTGCCCTTTCAAGATCTTAGTGACATTTTGAAAATGGTAATAGGGTGTTTTCCTAAGGAAAATGTGAAACACTTGCTTTCTCACTTTCAAGGCTATAGTAGATGTAGACAATTTGACAATTTTCTGAAAACATTTAAAAACATTTTTAAAAAGCAATCATTTTCTTAAATTGTGTTTAATCTTAAAATGTTTAGTCTTGCATTCTTTTCCAGAGCATCCTGTACTCTGACAAGCTTTATGACTTTGAGCAGCTGTTTCATCCTCTTGGCCTCAGCATCCTTATCTGAAAATAGACATGCTCACAGTCCTGGGTCCCTAGAGTTTGCACCACCCACAAGGACCCATTAGTTACTTATGGATGGCAAGCTATTTTTTTTATGGATTCATTAGCTATTGGTTTAGAGCTAAGTTCCTTGGAGCTGAACTGAACTGAAGTTCCTTGGAGAATAACTTGTTCTCTGCTGGGTTTCTCTCATCTAGTTCCTAAGAGCATCATCTGTTCCTGCCAACTTGCTGAGATGGGAAGAGCCCCCCACCCCCTTATTCTGCTGGGTTGGTCAGGGTCACAGGCCTGTTCATGACACCCCTGTCATCAGTTTGAACATGTCTTGGCCTGCGGGGTGCACAGCCTAATGCTGTTTTGGAATCTGGAGCACCACCCTTAAAGGAATTCAGGAAAGACAAAACACTGTATGGTCTCATATGTGGAATATTGAAAAATAACAACTCATAGAAAAAGAGATCATACATGTGGTCCCCAGAGG
This sequence comes from Redunca redunca, assembly GCA_006410935.1. Taxonomy (NCBI): domain Eukaryota; kingdom Metazoa; phylum Chordata; class Mammalia; order Artiodactyla; family Bovidae; genus Redunca; species Redunca redunca. The sequence continues at coordinate 452,578 of SJYQ01000572.1, read as the reverse complement.
CAGAGGGTGGGGAAGGGGATTAGAGGAAGGTGGTCCAGAGATGCTGGAAGATAAGATAAATGAGTAACATGGGTGTAACTCATGGTCACCCTGCCATCCTGTGTGGTGTGTAGGAAGGTTATCAGTTACATCCTCTGGGTTCTCATCACAAAGAGAAAGTTTTTTGTTTTCCTTTCTTTTCTTTGTATTGCCTCTGTATGAGAAGATGGATGTTAGCTGAGCCTATTGGGGCCATCATTTCACACTATGTGTAGATCAAGGTGTCATGCTGTATGTGTAAACTTAAACAGTGATGTATATCAATTATTTCTCAATAAAACTGGGGGGAAAAGAGAAAACAGGGAACGCTGGGGACAGGCCATAGACCTGATTAGGTAAAATATGTTTGGAATAGACAGGGCATGTGGAAAGCTCCTCACCCCATGGGCCTAAAGAGAAGAGCCACTGAAAGTCTTCATGGCATGTCTTCCTCCTTCTGTCAGTGTTCACAGTTTTATGCAGATTCACTTAGCCTAGAAGATTGGGCATTGAAAAAATCAGATTCTGGCTCTCATAATTTATTGATGATTTTAATTGACTCCACACCAAGCCTTTGCCTTGTGAGAAACACTGAAGGACCACAGGCTGCTGACTTTTAGGACTGGAAGGAACTTCAGAGTTAACCTTGTTTCATTCCCAAGAAGGACCTGAGAGGCTAAGTGACTTGACCAAAGTCACATAGCTTTTGAAGGATATAGCCATTACTGCTGTCAGCAATATGGGCTCAACTGGCAAAGAAGAGACTTGAAGCTTGAAGAATGGATAAGTTAGAATTGGCAGGAAGTTGAGGGAACTTATTTCAAATATAAGATAAGCACAGTAGTAGACTGGCTAGTGGCCTTTGAGATGGAAATATTTAATTACTGTTTCCCCGCTCCAGTCAGCAGCAGCCAGCATTGGCTAGGATGAGGGATGCAGCTCTTCCCAGGCAGTTGGTTGGTGTCAGTCTGGGAAGCGGTTGGCACCCTCATTTCCAAGGGCAGAGCACGGGGATGAGCAGATGGTGAGGTTGGGAAGCTGGAGAGCGGCCATGCTTTCCCCAGGTCCTGTCATTACCCTGTTGGCTTCATTAGTTTGTTTGATAAATTCTGAATTCCTACAATGGAAGTCATGCACATATTGGAATATCTTTTAAAAACATTCAGAATATCAAATATATGCGTTCTTATTTTCCTTTATTTAGGATAATCTGTGTCGTTTGTTTGTAGGCTCATAGCTTTGAGTGTGCCATCATGTAGTAGAGAAAGCCAGGCTGAGGACTTCCAGGAGGCAAGAGGGCTGCCCTTGACCTGAAGAACCAGGACTCTTTCCCACAACTGAGGCCGTTTTCATTCACATTTTAGTGAACATCCCAGAGCTGGATACATTCATGCTGAATAGCAACCAAACTAGATTACTTCATCAACTATTCAAACATCTAGGTGTCTTTGATTAAATAGGGCTTTTTAAAAAACTGATCTTTTTTAAGTGGACAGATTTAATGCTTAGCCTACTGTTTAGTTTCAGTCCCATCGGTAGCCCCAAAGAAGAGACTCCAGATAGCATTTGATGGCATCCTCGTTCTTGTTTTCGATGATTAGATGTAAACTCCAGTTATGTTTTATGGGGGACAAGTATTATAGTTCATTATTCTTAGCAGATTTAGAGTGGGAGATGGGCTACAAAGGTCTTATAGCTCATCAAGTGCAAACTTTTCACTTCTTTGAAGAAATTAAGACACGTAAAAGTTAGATCACTTGCTTTAAGATAGCTAGGGGAGATGGAAAGGTCTCTGCACCTCATTCATAATCTGTTGCTCTTCTGTTATATTATTAGCCGATTTTTCATGGAAATTCTCCCCAATAATCCTGTAAGCTCCTCAAGCAGAGTGTTTTTAAAATAACTGCATCATGATCTTAGCTACAGTTGTAGCAAATCAGAACCCATTTCCTGAACTAAACTGAGTCACATTTGCTTATATGAGGGCTTCCCAGGTGGCACTAGTGATAGAGAACCCACCTGCCAGTGCAGGAGACATAAGAGATGCAGGTTCGATCCCTGGGTTGGGAAGATCCCCTGGAGGAGAACATGGCTAACCCACTCCAGTGTTCTTGCCTGGAGAATCCCATGGACAGAGGAGCCTGATGGGCTATAGTTCATAGGGTCACAAAGAGTCAGACACGCGGCTGAAGCGGCAGTAAAACACACAGCAGCACACGCTTATATGAAGCATATTATCCCAAATCAAACACCTTGTGAGATTAAGGGGATCTGAAGGAACTTCTGAAGTCTCTGAATGTGTTGTGGAATATTGGGTTTCAAGAAGAAAAAAAGTAGTATTCCATTATCCTTATGAGCTAAAATTTCCTTGGTCTAGAAGAACATGAAGAACTATAGAAAACATCCCATCCCAGGTCCTGCCATACTTAAAACCTTTCAATGACTTTTCTTTGCTCTTACATAAAAATAAACTTTCCTAATGTAGCCTCTAGGCAAAAAGAAAAAATGCAGAAAAGTTAAAAATCATCTGAAATAGCAACTAATCCATAAACCAGACCTATGAAATTCCATTCAGTGTTCCCAGCAATACTGGATCAAACGGCAGTTGTAGCTGAAGTGTTAATATACTGGTATCCTCCAGGGCCATCCTGCAGTCGTTGATTCCGTGTCATAAGGGGGGAGATCTCAGGGAAGTTGAGTCCTGCTCCTGACTTTCTTGTGAACTGCATCATCTCAGGGTGTAGGCTCAGGATGTGTTCGAGAAGCCTTAGCGCCAAGGTAGGAAGCTCTAGGCACCAGCAGCCTTTACCAATAAATGTTTTGTCTAAAAAACTTGTGGGTTTTGTTTTGTCTTGTTTTGAATTTATAACAGTTTTCCAGAGGAGCAGTGGTGTATGATGAAAGCAGACACCAAAGCCTGTTAAGCTGTAGTATCACTAACGTATGCTGCTACAGCTTGGCTAGGACTTCAGAACTTTTTACTTAAAAAAAGCAAATTCTTTTTTGAAAAAAGTTTTATTGGAGTAGAGTTGACTTACAATGTTGTGCTAGTTTCAGGTGTATAGAAAAGTGAGTCAGTTATACATATATTCATTCTTTTTTCAGATTCTTTCCCCTTAGAGGCTATTACAGAATATTGAGTAGAGGGCCCTAAGCTCTACAGTGGGTCCTAAGTTCCGATTTAGCATAGAAAGTCAGGAAGACACCTGTTCTAGGAACTCCAGCAATGAGAGAGGGCCCATTTGTCCTTTCTTACAATGACAGCATATATGTTAGGAGGAAAGGACAAGAGAAAGAAGTTCCTGGTGGCATTGGGAAGGAAATGAAAGACCAGGAAGAATACAGACTGAGAATGGTAAAAACGTGTCCTAGTGTTTAACCAAAAGGTCAAGAGGAGAGAAGATGGTGATATTTCCACCAGTACTCGAGGTGAGGAAGGAGAAAGTCTTCAGGGGCAGAAATGGATGGATTTTCTTTCTTTGTTGCCCATCCCAAGTTCCTGGTCAGAGCAATAAATCATGTAGAAGCAAATGTAATTCAAATTATTTTAACTTGGAAATAATATAAATTGTGTTTTTGAGCAAGCTGCAATGGTAACATCTCTGGACTGAGTTATATTGCTTCACTGATACAGATGTTATAGACTAAGCCTTCAGGACTTGGAATGGCTGGCAGGGGAGATGATGTGCATTCATTCCTTTCCTCCTTCATTCCATCAGTAGGTACGTAGCATCTCCTGTGACCAGGTATTTTCTAGGTGCCTGACATGCGGTGGTGA
>SJYQ01000572.1:398104-446099 GCA_006410935.1 Redunca redunca | reverse complement strand
TGTATATTTGGGGGTTTTCCAACATTGATTTGATCTGTACAAGTCACTGCTCCTTTTCTTTAAACTCAACAGTCAAGATTTGCCTCTACAGAGAAAGTAATTTAAATTATTTTTTGTCATCATTTCTGTATGTTATAATCTGAAATATTAGCATTCATTTGTCAGTTTATAATTTAAGATGTTGAAATAATTTCAGGAAATCTTTGGAAAGAGAAGACTTTGAAAAAATAATTGCAGACCAAGCAACTGCAGCAGGTAATAGAATTAAGTATATGAGATTAGAAAATAATTTGCTTATAGAACTGTTTCACCTGCAAAGTAAAATTTTCTATTCCTAGAAAATATTTACCTGGAGAACTAATATTTTCTTAAAAATATTCATGTTTATTTGTTGGTAACATCCAATGTGAAATGTTAAGTATCATGTTTTGTGTTAATGTAAAGAATAACTCTTTTTCATACTTATACCTTTGTTTGACCTCAAACGTTTCCTCTTCTTACAATGTTTATTTGCTGAGAAGCAGATAAAGCTGCCTGGCAGGCTGATTCATAGACATTCATATGCTTTGGTCTTGAATTTAGTAACTAAGTGTCCTTCATTTATGCATGAAAAGTTCTACTCAACATAGTAACATAAATAATTTTTTAAAGGTTGGGAGCAATTATGAGAAATATGTGAGCAGTGCTCACATATTAATACCTAGTTTGGAAGAATCAAGCAGATAAGTGACTTTGTCATACTGTCCTTTTCAAAGTTTGAGTACATGGACCAACTGGTGAGGTTTTTTTTTCTGAAGTAGAAGATTTGAAGAATTTGCTTCTGCTGCTGCTGCTGATGGCTGACTTGCACTAAACCTTCTCTCTGGGTCAGGCACAATTCTAACATGGCCCACAAACACCACAGCAGTTCTGTGAACAGGGCATCCACGCTTTTCCTAAGTTATAGATGAGAAGAATGTGCTACAAAGAGTTTAAAGAATAAAGGAGACTAGTGAAGGAAAAGTTGTGGAAAGTAAATGATATATTCTCAACACATTTTCATTCAGGTAACATTAAACTGCAAGAATGCTATTTTGCTCAAAAATAATGATAATAATATTTACTACTATTATATTACTTTATATCATCTCAGGAAAAATGACAAAATTGAATTTCACCACTAGTGATATAAATTAATTCTATATCTTATGCTTATATTCCAAGGAGGCTAGCTAGTAACCCTTCACAACATGTGCCACTGGTTCTGATGTTAACGGGGTGGGAAAAGTTCTTTTGAAAGAGACTTAACCCTGTGATTCCAATTGCTCTTTTATAGTTAAGTTTCAGGGTGATAAAATGTCATATCTTATACTCAATTGATCATTCTTTCATAATTAACCAATTTGTGTTTATATTTGGAAATACTCGAATTTTAGAAATGAATTTATGCAGATAATTTGAACAAAAATGATTAATTTTGGTTGGAACTCTTATTAACAGATACAAAGCAAGCTAAATTGTCAGATAAGGTGGTATTAAAAATAGTAGTAAAAATACAGCTCTGCCAAGATGATGCATATGATATGGCAGAAAATGTGTTCTGTGCTTTCAGGAGTTCCAGTGGAGATCATCAAAGAATCTCTTGGTGAGGAGCTTTTTAAAATATGTTATGAAGAAGATGAATATATCCTAGGTGTGGTTGGAGGAACCCTGAAAGATTTTTTAAATAGCTTCAGCACCCTCCTGAAACAGAGCAGCCACTGTCAAGAAGCAGAAAAGAAGGGCAGGTTTGAGGACGCATCCATCCTATGCCTGGATAAAGATCCCGATGTCTTGTATGTTTACTATTTCTTCCCCAAGAGGATCACTTCCCTGATTCTCCCAGGCATCATTAAGGCAGCTGCTCGCATACTGTATGAAACAGAAGTGGAGGTTTCCTCGACGCCTTCTCGCTTCCACCAGGACTGCCGTGAATTTGTGGACCAACCCTGCGAACTCTATTCGGTCCACGTCAGGAGCGCACGGCCGCACCCACCCCCTGGGAAACCCGTGTCCTCGCTGGTCATCCCCGCCTCGCTCTTCTGCAAGACCTTCCCTTTCCACTTCATGCTGGACAGAGATATGAGCATCCTGCAGCTCGGCCATGGCATCAGGCGGCTGATGAGCAGGAGAGACGTGCAAGGGAAGCCTCATTTTGACGAGTACTTTGAGATCCTGAGCCCCAAAATCAGCCAGACGTTCAGCGGCATTATGACCATGCTGAACATGCAGTTCGTGGTGCGAGTGAGGAGGTGGGACAACTCCGTGAAGAAATCTTCCAGGGTAAGAACAGTTGTCCTGTTGTGACATGGAATCGATGATTTCACTTTTAAAGCCTGGGTGGGAAAAATGTAAAAATATACTGTATCACTTCAGAATATTTTAAACAGTTTTTAATGTGGACCATTTTTAGAGTCTTTATTGAATTTGTTACAGTGTCGCTTCTACTTTTTGTTTTTTGGCTTTTTGGGTGAAGGGAATGTGGGATCTTGGTTCCCTGACCAGGGGTCAAATTTGCGGAGTCTTAACCACTGGACTGTCAGGGAAGTCCCCAGAATTTTTAATAAAATATTTCTGTTTAAGATAATTCTAAAATACTTTGAAGGCTTAAAACAAGATTCTTTGTGCATTCATTTGCTTGCTTACTTAAGGCATTACTTCACAAATATTTTTTTCATGCAGTCGACATTTTAAAATCTTTGTGTGCTGTGCTGTGGTAAGTCATTCCAGTCGTGTCCGACTCTTTGCAACCCTATAGACTGTAGCCTGCCAGGCTCCTCTGTCTATGGGATTCTCCAAGCGAGAGTACTAGAGTGGGTTGCCGTGCCCTCCTCCAATGGGATCTTCCCGACCCAGGGATGGAACCCACGTCTCTTACATCTCCTGTATTGGCAGGTTGGTTTTTTACCACTAGTGTCACCTGGAAAATATTTATGGAGTATTTTATAGCTGAATTACAAAATTACTTATGTAAAAATGTGGCTTTGATCATCATGAAATAGCTGACTTAATTTGGATAATAAGAGGAATTCTACAACAAAGAAACAAAATGACTTGTTTCTTAGAGGAGGCAACTAAATGGATTCTTAAGTCAATATTTAATAGACTTGGAAAAAATCAATAACTTGTTTGATTAACTGTTGGAAAATGTGGGAGAAAGTGTTCTGCTCTCATCTCATAGTAGAGAACCATGCATGATTTAGAAAAGAAGTTTGGAAACCATAGTCAATAGTATAACTGAGCTCATAGAAAGGCTCACAACGTGCCCCTCTTCTGGACAAGTTAACCCAGAAGACAAACTATCTGTCCTCCCAGATGGAAACAGCTCTTACTTTTTATCATAAACACAGTACAACTAAATGTTTAAAAAAAGGTACTACTTTCAGATGTCCATTGCAAAATCAAAAACATTATGTACAATTTTGTTTAAAACAAAAAAGCTACTTTTTACAGTTCTTTTTTTATCAGTAAATGATATCTGTGTGTGTCCTTCCATGTCATTAGACACGGGTCTCTTTCATAATGGGATAAGGCCGTGTCATATCCCATTGTGTGGTTGTCCTGTACTTTGGTTAACCATTCACTGTTGAAGGACGTCCAGGCTGCTTTTGTGGCTCTGTTTCGTTAACACGTATGTACACATCTGTCTCCTTCACCCACATGAGCTTGTGAATGAACACGTGAAGCCCCCTCGCCCAGGGGTCCTGTGCACCCTTCTGCTGATGGCTGCTGCTGAGAGAATGTTGGAGCAGAAGCATCAGTGCGGCTCGCAGTGAGAAAGCCTTGAAGCAAGAATTTGGGGCATTGTTGATTGAAAAATCATGATTTCTTTTTTTTTTTTAATTTTTATTTTAACTTTAGTTTACTTTACAATACTGTATTGGTTTTGCCAAACATTGACATGAATTCACCACGAGTGTACATGCGTTCAGAAAATCATGATTTCTGTGTAACCTATGATACTGGCAAATATTTAGGGCAGGAGGAGAAGGGGGCAACAGAGGATGAGATGGTTGGAAGGCATCACCAACTCAGTAGACATTAGTTTGAGTAAACTCTAGGAGACAGTAGAGGACAAGGAAGCCTGGTGTGCTGCAGTTCATGGGGTCACAAAGAGTTGGACACAACTTAGCAACTGAACAGCAACAATTCTCCAGTATATTCTCCAGATGTGTGCATGCATTTTAGAGCTCATAGTAAATTGAAACCATAAGAGACCCTATTGTTTTTGTCAACAAGTAGAAAAAGCTCAAGTTAAAAAACAAAGGTGGGGTGAGGGTACTAAGATCCTGCAAGGTGCTTGACTTGTTAAAAAAAAGCGGGGGGATTATCACTGTACCTGTTTCCTCACTTTTTGTCTGTTGGGAACGTGAATAAGCCACAAAGCTTGGTCCTCCTTTTACACAGGTGATGGACCTCAAAGGCCAGATGATCTACATGGTGGAGTCCAGCTCCATCCTGTTCCTGGGCTCGCCCTGCGTGGACAGACTAGAAGACTTCACGGGCCGAGGGCTGTACCTCTCCGACATCCCCATCCACAATGCGCTGCGGGATGTGGTGCTGATCGGGGAGCAGGCCAGGGCCCAGGACGGCCTGAAGAAGAGACTGGGCAAGCTGAAGGCCACGCTGGAGCAGGCCCACCAGGCCCTGGAGGAGGAGAAGCGGAAGACGGTGGACCTACTGTGTTCCATCTTCCCCAGTGAGGTGGCGCGGCAGCTGTGGCAGGGCCATGCCGTGCAGGCCAAGCGCTTCGGCAACGTCACCATGCTCTTCTCGGACATCGTGGGGTTCACGGCCATCTGTTCACAGTGCTCCCCGCTGCAGGTCATCACCATGCTCAATGCACTCTACACCCGCTTTGACCGGCAGTGTGGAGAGCTGGATGTCTACAAGGTAGGGGGCCAGGCCTTGGACGGGGAGAGTTGGGCGTTGGGCCAGGAGCTTGTCCTGGGAGCAGGCATCCTGCCTTTGTTGTATGGGTGTCTTCTGGCTCTGAATCTGCTCAGAGATGATTATTCCAGAAAGGACAGCCACTGTGTCTTTTCACAGAATTCAGGATGACAGTAAGGGAGTGGGTTGCCAGACCCTCAGAAAGGTGACATTTTAAAGTCAGTGAGCCTGACACTTGGACTGTGAAAACCGAGATGAATTGGTTTGGTTTGGTTTTCTGTTTTTTTTTGTTTTTTTTTAAGTATTGATTTTTTTTTTTTTTTTTTGGCTGCTCTGGGTCTTATTTGCAGCATGCGGGATCTAGTTCCCTGATCAGGGATTGAACCTGAGCCCCGTGGATTTGGCAGTTATAGCCAGTAGACCACCAGGGAAATACCAAGATGGATTGTTACGCTGGAGATGTTTCAAAGAGGGAGGATGTGGCCTTTTCATCTGCAAAAGTAAAGAAGCAGGAGGATTACATGAATTGTCTTACAACAGATTCATTCAGTATAGAGTAACAGGATGCTTTTAACGGCCAGGGAACAGAAACCCAAATCACCTGCTTGTCTGGTGACCAAGGGCAGGAGATGGCCTATCTTCAAATCTCGTTTTCTGCCTTGTTTGCTTTGTAAGCAGAGAAAGTTAAACAACCTTTCCCATGTCTGAAACAGAGGATATAATATCCATTCACAGAGTTTATATGCATGAATAACATGCTTTATGTCCTGTAATCTTCATGAACGGAGCTCTTATAAGGATTACGGTAAAAAAAAAATCTGTTATTCATCAGTCAGCAGGGTTTACTGAGTGCCTGAAGGGTGCCAGGCATCATTCTAGGCTCTGGGGATGCACAGAGATTGTCCCTGAAACATAATAAACTATTTTTAATGTAACTATTGTTAATAAGGGGCTTCCCAGGTGGCTCTAGTGGTAAAGAACCTGCTTGCCAATGCAGGAGACGTAAGAGATGCAGGTTTGATCCCTGGGTTGGGAAGATCCTCTGGAGGAGGAAATGGCAAGCCACTGTAGTATTCTTGCCTGGAGAATCCCATAGACAGAGGAGCCTGGCGGGCTACAGTCCATGGGGTCGCACAGAGTTGGACTCAACTGAAGTGACTTAGCACGCATTGTTAATAAGAGAACCAATGAAGAGATTCTGCCTGTTTCTTTAGAAGTAAAACGTTTTCTTACTGATTTAATGTTTTTTACATAGTTTGCAGCATTGGCTTGAAGAATAAAGCATGCTTCTCATTTATGTGGCTTGAATCATGTTTTAATTTGCCACATAAAAAACTGACATTTCAGAGCTTAACCTAACATGAAATAAATAAATGATTAAAGAGGAAACAAAAATTATTTATGGGACAGCGTAAGCCCTGCTTGGTTCCAGTCTAGATGCTCATGGTGAAACTTTCTCTTTAAAACATTTCTAACAGGAAATTCCAGACAGAGCTGTGTTTCCCTTGGGAAAAGAGAGGTCCATGTATAATTACAGATAAAATAATTGGCTTCAGTTAGGTTAAGCCTGATGGCCTCTTGTGGAATTCACTGTATTTATTTGTAGACAGCTGATGTCTTGAGAAGGTCTCCTCTCAGAACTGTGAGGAGGTCTCGCTCTCCTCTGCAAACTGCCCAGCTGCTCACAGAAGCTGCCCACTGCCGCACGGTGCTCCCTGCTGAAATGTTTAAAAATGTTGTCACTCCTCTCTAGCGTTCAGAACCTTACTCCTCAGTAAGGGGATGGGGTGCAGAGTCCCCTGGGGACCTAGCTGCTGTCCCAGCCAGTGAGTCTGTGTCCTCGTTTCACCTGCTGTTCACGTCGGCGCTGTGTGGAAACACTGGCGATGCTGTGAATAAACGGGGAGGGGCCTCCCCTCAGAATACACTTACGACACAGGGCGTGTTCCATCACCGGCTCACCTGTGCCTGGCTGGCTTCTGGGGAACAGCAAGGCTTGTTTATCCCAGTCCCCAACTGGACCAGGACTCCATTCAGTTTCATGTTCTTTCTTTCATTCTTTTGGTCATTTTCCTGCTTGTTTGATTATTTATCTAGTGGTTTAGCATATCCTTACTGGTCCTCCAGAGTTTGCCAGCATGGTGGGGGCTGGAGTCCAGTCCCTGCGATAAGAGTCCCAGAGCAGGGAGGGGGCAAGGGAGGGACACACAGATAGAGGACAGGATAGACTCCCTGTGACACCAGGGACATCATGCCACGCTTACCAGCGCAGGGGCTCCAGCAGGGCTGAGGGGGCCTCTCCCCCTACTGAGTAGCTCTTTGAGCCTTGTGACAGGTTAGCCCCTAGGCTGAGTGCATCTCCGTGTGCGTGGCAGAGGTGATGCTGTTGGATGCCAGGCTCGCTCACTGGTGAATATCCTGGGCCCCAGTGGTGGAGGAGTTGATGAGACAGCAGATTCAGGGAGCTTGCTTTCCACCAGGAAAACAGACAACAAAAGCATGAATTCACAGCACCCCAGTTGGTGTGCTCTCTCTGGAAGGAAATAGAGCAGGTGCAAGGGCGCCAGGTGAGGAGATTTCTCAGAAGTGGCCGGAATCACCTTCCTTGCAAGGTGAGTTTTAGCAGAGCCTGAGGAAACCAAGGACGTGCCTAGTGGTCACCTGCAGGAATACTGATCCAGACAAAGGAATAACAAACGTTTGCTATGTTTGAGGGAAAACAGGAGGCCAGCAGCTTGGGACAAAGTGAGCAAGAAAGAGTAAGAAGGATTAGGATTAGGGGCAGCAGAAAGGCAGGACAAGGGCAGCTTAAGGGCTCTGGCGTTTATTCTGAGTGAAATAAGCAATTGCTGATGCTGTCCCCCTTTCTCTTCTCTCTCAACTTCAGTCCTCCTGATTGCCAGCTTTGGATCAGAACAGTGATATGATCTAGGTTACAATAAGAATTTGGAGGAGAAAACTGCACCTATTACAATTTGGTAGCTTATTTGTGGATTTAAATGAACTGTTAGCTTTCTATATTCAGCATGACAAATGAAAATCACTCATAACAACAGCAATCATGACAATGATAATAACTGATCAATACATGAAATTCACAGAAGAGACTGATTTCCGATAGCTTTCCAATCACCACTGTCTCTGCCTCCCGCTTGACATCTTAGTCTCTGTACTTTATGATTAATATTCATGTAGACAGTTTATCATTGCTATGGCAGCATCAAAAGTTCTTTGAAAAGTTGCAATGTCAGTTTTAACCTTAACTATATCCATAGGACCTTGATTCAGTAGTGACTTTGTTCAAAGCACTGTATTTTAGGCTGAGAGGATATATCACCCAATATCTCAAACATATTATAATAGATTCAAAGTACGTCATTTGCTTCTACAAAGTCCATTTTACATGGTGCAGGAAGAAAGAGGTGCAATGATGTGGGGGAATCAGTGGCAAGTTTGGGAGCAGACACCCCTCCTGACACTGTATTCACAGCAGGGTGCTACCTCTCAGCTTAGAAACCTTGTGAGTTTCCTGGAAAGAAAAACCTTTTCCAAGAGTCTGTGATTGACTCTGATGTTCCATTGGCACATGAAACTGAGATTTCTGCTTCATGATGTAATTTCTGCTCTATGATGTACACTGTGGTGCTTCCTTGGTTTTTGTTTTTTGTGTTTTTTTTTTTGTAACGTGGAGAATCTGTTGTGCATAGGTGGAGACGATTGGCGATGCATACTGTGTGGCCGGGGGCTTACACAAAGAGAGTGACACCCACGCTGTTCAGATCGCGCTGATGGCCCTCAAGATGATGGAGCTCTCTCATGAAGTCGTGTCTCCCCACGGAGAACCCATCAAGGTGAGGCTGCTCATGTGTTGTGCAGGAGACGTCATGAGAATAAATGCTGGTTAGTTAGTCTTGCTGTATCTCACTGTTCTCTGAACCCAGGGTAGGCAAGGTGCCAGCGGGAAACCTGGACGAAAAGTCAAGGAGCTGTAGGAACTGCAGACATGTTTATTCTCTCCTGACTGGCACAGCAGCCGTAGCAGCAGACAAGCTGTATTTTCTCATGGTTGACCCAGTGGACACAGCCATAACCGTAGCCATAACGCAGCCTCAAGGGCTTTTCAGGTGGAACTTCTATATGTTTACAGAACAGAAATGGCCCATGCCCAAGTGGGTACATTGTGACATGCATTCGCAGTGCTATAAGTTAGCTCAGCTGTTACATAACCATGTATTTACAACACGTGGGGCCAGAGTGAGAGGCCATGGGGTGAGAGAGCCTGACCACCACCACCAGTTTGGCTAATTAGCTTTTTCCCTACAGTTAGTTATCAGTAGAATGGTACATCCATCAGGGTTAGTTGCATAGAGCAGATCTCCAGCTCGCTGAAGCAGCAGAAAATCTGTAAGTGGCTTACAGATCACTAGGACCAAGGAAGCCATCCATGGCTTGAGCTCTCAAAGAGTGGATCCTAAAGCCATGCTTCAGAACCATGGCTTCCTCTGTGATCTGGAAGCTGGTTCTAGAACCACACAGCCACAGCCAGGCAGGAAACCATTGTGCTCAGAAAGTAGCTGTCTGCACTACTGGCTGCACAGCAGAGTTGCACCCACTGTAATTGCATCAGCAACGTGGAAATCCTGCATCATGACTCTCACAAATTGAATGACTGGAAACCGGGCTCCCTGCTCAGCCTGGGAGAGGGAGCACGCGGGCTTCTGCTGTGCTCACAAGGGAACTTGTAGGCAGAAATCCAGGTTCCCAGAGCTCATGCAAGGGCGTCTGATTCACCAAAACCTCAGTACATCTAGAAACTTCGAGGGAGTTTGAAAAATGTAGTTTGGGGTTTTCTGAGCCCTGCAGGGGAGGAATTTAACCAGAATGAATGTGGACTGGTAATCTAGTAATATTTTCCAGGACACATAAAATTCCAAAATTTCTGAATAAGCCAGATCCCAGAATAACAATGTCTTATTGCAGATGATAAAATAAAATTAACGTGCCTGGCCTAGATTTAATAGATAACACATGAACAGATATCTTTATTTGTCCCACTTGAAGTGAATCAGCCACTTAACTTCTATAGAACAGTCCTCAATTGATGACCTTCAGAAAGGGGCCTTTGAAATAATATGGAATCCTATCTGGCATGATATAAAATACAGAGAGGAGGAGGAAAAAGTTTAGCCAGAGCTCTGGCTTATACCATAAAGAACCTGCCTGCAATGCAGGAGACCCAGGTTCAGTCCCTCGGTTGGGAAGATCCTTTGGAGAAGGGAATGGCTACCCACTCCAGCATCGTGCCTGGAGAATGCTATGGACAGAGGAGCCTGGCAGGCTACAGGTCATGGTATCACAAAGAGTCAGACATGACTGAGCCGTTAACTTTCACTTTCTTTTTCTCTCCAATGTTAATATTAATAGACGCTGTATGTGTAAGCCTTCACAACTATATTTTAAGAGAATGGTCATCCCAGTTATATACTGATGTGTGACATGCATCCCTAAAGTTAATGGTGTAAAACCACAGAGCTTTTGTGATGCATTGGTTCTGTGCAGTGGAATTTGGATGAGGCGTAGCACGAATACCTTGTCATTTCTCACAGTATCTGGTACCTCCACTGGGAATTCTCAGTGGTTGAGGGCATGCAGAGTAGCTGGGATTACATCACTTGAACCAGAGGACCATTTCAAGATGCCTCACCTGCCTGGTTGTGGTTGGGCATGGCAGAGGGTGGACCCAAGCTGGGATCGTCAGCCCACTGCTTACATGTCCTGCTCCAGCTGGGCAGCCTTGGGATAGTCACACTTCTTACCTGGGGGTGGGTGTCCACTGAACAAGATGGGTATCTGCTGCATGGCCTTTTACACCTTGGCCTCAGGAGATACACGGTGACACGTCCATTGTATTGGTCAAAGCAACCTTAAGCCTGCCCAGAAGGGAGAAGACATAGATGCCAGGTCACAATAGGAAGAGTGTGAAACAGTTCTCCACTGTGTTTTAAAAGCATTGCAGTGTCTGACTTTTCCAGATGGTTAATTTCTGTAATTTTTTAGAAGATAATTATATATATTTTTTTTTTTGATGAGGAATCTCACAGCATCAAAGCAAATACATAAAATATCTAGATTAATAATAAACCTGGTGATTTCCACTTAAATGGGTTCTATAATTAAGATGTGTATGTTTGGGGAAAGGGTTTAGTGTCATGATTTTTGACATTTGTAGGAATGTACTTTTACAGTTTTGCAATTGCAAGAATTATTTATAGCTAATTTCAAAGATGGTTACCTAGGTGATAATAATTTAGTTTTGCTGCTGCTGCTGCTAAGTCGCTTCAGTCATGTCCGACTCTGAGTGACCTCATAGACAGTAGCCCATCAGGCTCCTCTGTCCCTGGGATTCTCCAGGCAAGTTTTACTGACCTATAAATTCAGGTTTAAACATGCCTTTTTATTTGTACTGACCTAGGAAACTTCTGGGAGAAGGCAATGGCACCCCACTCCAGTACTCTTGCCTGGAAAATCCCATGGACGGGGGAGCCTGGTAGGCTGCAGTCCATGGGGTCGCTAAGAGTCAGACATGACTGAGCGACTTCACTTTCACTTTTTACTTTCATGCATTGGAGAAGGAAATGGCAACCCACTCCAGTGTTCTTGCCTGGAGAATCCCAGGGATGGGGGAGCCTGGTGGGCTGCCATCTCTGGGGTCGCACAGAGTCAGACACGACTGAAGTGACTTAGCAGTTGCAGCAGGAAACTTCTGATGGCCTTAGGGGTTACTCATGAAATACCAAAAGTACAGACTATTTTTAGTAGTGAGAAAAAAACACTAATGTGTGTCAAGGGAGCAGTTGTGACTTAAACATCATTTTACTTGGTATATATAGTATATGTAATGTATAATATAGTTAAACCACATGTAGAGGAATCCACAATTCAGTGATGGACAAGGGCAGTCAAGACTCTACTGGATTTGAAGCTGTGTGTTTCTTGTCCTATAATGAGCTTGTCCTATTAAAAATAGAATAACTAGGTACAAGGGAGAAACTGGTTTAGTGAGAAGAGTGCCCAAGGAAAATAAAAACTTATGAAAATATGCCTGGTATTTATAAGCAGAAGATAGCCTTTGTCACCTTTTCTTGGTTTGTTTAAATTGTTCTTTGTTAATTGTTTATGTATAGAACCATATTCTCCTAAGGAAGAAAAAGCTGGATGCAATAGAAATCTATGTTTTTGTGCTTAAAGTAAAACTGATGAAGAAGGGACTTTAAAAGTAATCCAATCTTGAATTTTTTAGGTGAGGAAAGAGTTCAAGGGAGATACGGAGATTTAGAGAAAGTCAGACAACCACACGCAGAGAACAAGCCAGTAGTCACCAGTGAGAAGCAGGTAGAGGGAGAGGGCAGGGAGTGGGGGTCAGAGATACAGACCACTAGGTATGAAATAAGTAAGTTACAGGATGTAATGTACAGTGCAGGAAAAAGAGCTAATATTCTATAATAACTTTGTGTGGGGCATGATCTGTAAAATATTGAACAATTATACTGTACATCTGAAAATAATATCGTAAGTCAAGTATACTTCGATTAAAAAAGTCAGACTGCCAGCTATTAGCAGAATTTTGGTTTCTAATACAAATCCCCTGATTCATGATGTAGTGCTTTTGTTTAAAAATGTTGCAGAATGTATGGTTTAACAAATGATTCTCAGAAGTTTCTAGAAAAGATCTGAAATTAGCCATAAAACTTGGGAAGTTTGGAGTCTCCTGTATTCTAAATTACATCTAAGTGACTAAGTCCTTAGCCTCTGTGTACAATACAGGGATCTAATGGAACTTGTTTTAAATGGTCAACTGAACATAGAATTTGAAAATAGCAAACATGGTGTCTGATTGTCATCTTAAACATCCTTACTCTCACTTGCTTCATTGTAGCAGTGATTTAAAAATCTGTGCCTCCTCTAAGATCAGCCAGTTTTCAGTCTAAAAGATCCCAGTTTAAAACATTGTCTTAACCGCGCTCCAAATTATCAGTAGCTTTCAGAATTCCTAAACATTCACCTCAGTGTATTCTGACTGCCTCTTTTACCCAGATATGGCACGACTCTTGTTTTCCATGGATCCAGATGTTGACTGAAGTGTTATAGTCGCTGCTATCCAGGCTCAGCAATGCCAGCTTTCTGCTTCCTCTGTCATTTTCTGCTTCAATATCACAATTCTTTGTCTCCCCGGGTTGGTCATTTGAATAGTGAGGTAGTGTCTGGCATAAAGTTCTTGTGAGCAAAATACCTAAACACCCACACTTTATATCCTGAGAAGTGACCGCATTTTGGGCAACAGCTTCTGGGCTCCAGAAGTCCTGTCTGTCTCACCCAGTGGACAGAGCAGGTTCACATAGCCTGCAGAGACTTCGTCTGGTCACCGTGGCGACTATGGTAGGTTCGTGGGGGGCTTTGATTCAGATGAAAGACGGGTGAAATACACATTGTGTGATAAGCCCAAGTGCATCCGTGGAGAAGCGAAGATGACCTACTAGTGGTTCTTCCTTGGAAGGGAGGAGTAGAGGAACATCAGCTGGAGGTTTGGAGGAAGGAGGAGGTGTGGGAAGAGCGAAGAGTATAATTTCAACAGGTCCACAAACAGCACTGACAAGCAGGAGTGTTTTTCCAATGACGAGAACACTGACTGACTTTTTGCTTTCAGATGCGCATTGGGCTGCATTCTGGGTCAGTTTTTGCTGGAGTTGTTGGAGTTAAAATGCCTCGTTACTGCCTTTTTGGAAACAATGTCACCCTGGCTAACAAATTCGAATCGTGCAGTGTCCCCCGGAAAATCAACGTCAGCCCAACCACTTACAGGTATGACCCCACTGAGCGCCTGAAATGTACTCTTGTTGTCATTTTTGTCCTTGATTTGTCTCATTCTTCGTAACATTTTCTTGCTTAGATAATATTAGAGAAAAGCCAGAATTGTGTCATCCTCATTTTAACTGTTTTTAAACTACTTGTTAGTTTATGGGAATGACCCTCCTGAGATACCTGTAGCCTGGCTGACATCCTCAATGTATATCCTGTCTCCCCCATTATTACCCTTTAAGCAAAGGGTAATAATGTATTCCTTCGCACGGGCTTGCAAGGTATTCTAACACTGACCAGAGTTACAGAGACCACACAAGTTGATGGGCATGGTCCCCGAAAAGAATGCCCTTAATTCATGGGCCAGGTGTGTATGCATTTTATCTGCTTTGAAAAATCAAATTATAATGGAAATCCTCAAAGAACAAACAGGTTTTCCAGATCTAAGCACGTGAACGGCTATGATGGTTTCATAGCATATTCTTTCTACTCCAAACATCTTTCCTTTCCAGCCCTGATTCTAAGTTGAAAACCTTGCTTTGTTTTGCACAAGAAAGGTTGAAACCTGCTAAGAACCGCACCAGCTTCATGCTCAGATCCAGCGCACCTGGCTCCCTGGCACCCTTAACTGTGTGTGGTTCCTGTCCTGGGGACCAACAGCCCTGCTCCAGATTTGCTGTCCTTTCAAACATTTTCTTTTGAAAATATCAGCCTTCTCTATGATCAGTTCCTCCAATGAAATGATTCTTCCCATCAAAATACAGCCATATCTGTTTACTTACCTCTTTAAAGGTAACATCTTTGTTTTGTTTCCAAGACTGTCTCTGCTGTCTCCTTGTGTTCCTGCTCCTTTTCCAGAAAAACTCTGCACACAGGTCGTCTATGCTCAGGGCCTCCCCTTGCTCTTCAGCTCACTCTGGTCAGTGTTTGTCCCTCACAGGCCACTCCAATGGATCCCAGCAGGGTCATGGGCACCCCTTGCTAAACTCGGGGTCAGTTCTCTCTCCTTATCTTCCTTACCATCTCAGGATGTTTTGAATATCTTCTTCTTCAGGCTTTTGTGCCAACAGATTCACCAAGTTCGCTTGTGGCTGCGCCTTCTCCTTGTCTTGGTTGCTGCTGTCTCCACAAAACCATTGCATCCTTAATCGGTAGAAACTGACTAGAGACCAGATAGAAAATTTAGGCAAGGCTTTATTGGGGCCCCTGCTGCAGCAGAAGGGAGTGAGAACAAGTAACAACAAGTTTCCCTTGCTTGCTCCTGAAGTGGAGGATAAACTAGTTGCTTTCATGGGGTGAGGGTAGGGTGTGTCCAGGGGTCTGGCTGAAGGGGTAGCTTAGGTGGATTCCCCATCCCTCTGGTGGTGTTGAGTGCAGGGGCATGTACAGTACCCTACTTTTGCTTCCAATCCCCTGCTTTTGCTCCTCAGAAGTGGCAGTTAGGTTTTTTGTCTTTTTGTAGTTTTTGGTCCAAAATTTGCTCCAGCTGCATATGCACATAATTATTTCCACTCCCACAGTTTCTTTGTATTTTGTTGCTGGAGGAGAAGTTTGTCCAGGTGCAAGCATTGCAGCAAAGGATCCCCAGGTCCCAGGCTGTCTCAAAACCACCAAACTTTGGAAAATTGTCCTGCCCAGAGCCATGTCTGTATTCTCATGTTTCTGAAATTTTATGATTTACCACTTTTATCTCTAGCCTGACCCATGATTCTCCACTGAGCTAGACTCATATAATTGTGTCCTGTATTTCTACTCGGATGACTAATTGACCTATTAGATGGCTAATGTGATCATATTAGAACAACTGATTTCCAATTCTACTTCCCATGTGGATAAAATCTACTTCCCACCCAGCGAAACTCCATCAGTCTCTTTAAAGAGCAGCAGTGTCTACCTAGTTACTCAAACCAGGGACCTCAGAGTGATCTCTCCCTTCTTCCCATCGTGCCCCACCCCTGCCTCCACACATGTGTCCTGCACATAGCCTTTCTCACCTCCTCCAATGCCACCACCCCAGCCCAGCATCACCCTCACTCTTGTATCTCGTGTGCCTCCTCCTTGGCTCATCCTCCACACAAGAGCCAAGTTCTCTTCCTAAAGCATAAGCAGATCTGTCATCCCCGCCCTACAAGCCCTCCAGTGGCCTCCAATGCAACCAGGATAAAATCAGACTTGTAACCACAGACTCGAGTGGTATCTCTCGTCATAGTCACATCAGCTCTTAACACCTCATTTTCTTCCACTTTCTCCTTATTTCATGGATCTCCTGCAACCCCAGCCTCATTTTTATTCATCAGACTTGCTAAACTGACTCCTGAATGGAGGACGACTGCTTTCCCTTTCTCTCCTGGGTCATCTCCTGTCTTCCTCCTTCTCGTGATCTGACCTTAAGTCAGATGTTGCCTCTTCAGGGACACATTCCTCACCTGCCCTGGACACACCTTCACATGGTCATCTCAGCTCATCCCTGTGCCTGAAATGGTTAAGTTCAGGACAAGGGTAGATTCTATGAGAATTTATGCAGATATAAAAGATGATTGTTTCTTTGCCGAGCTTTAATGATAGAATTTAAATCCTGGAATGGTATTTCTTAACAAAATAATATTAGGAAGCTTACCTTCCTTGAAATATTTATGAAACGTACATTTAGGATACAGACTACATCCCCACACCCCAAAATATCCACTACTTTCAAACTTCTGTTTCCAAATACTAATCAGTAATTTAGAAAGTAGCAATGTAATAGCAGTTATACATTCCTTTCTTTTAAGTGTCATGCGGAGTTTTATTCTCGGGGACAATTTTCTGCATTTTTATTTGTTTTTACGGAAGTGCAGAGAACTCACAGAGACTAGGTTTGGTATTGTTTGAGTTTTGGATCAGTGGATTGATGAGAAGGGTGTGTGATGATCCAAGATCATTTAAAGACAAAACTGGCAGATGGGGCATAATGGAGCCACCCCTGTGGGTAGAAAGGTTGACCTAGGAACTCCTGAGGTGACACAGAAGCAGGACTTGGATTCCATGAGGGAACAAGGAGCGTAAAGGGCAGATGACAGAATTAAGAGAGTTGATGCAGCTGCTTGGAGGACATGGTGTCCAGTCTGGGGGAATAAGAAAACCGTCTTCTGCATGTGAGCATCCGCCCTGGGACTGTTGCTGCTAATCTTGGATTTTCTCCCCTCAAGGTTTCATCTAAATGGTTTTGTATTTCCAACCTGTTTTTCTTATAAATTTGGATCTTTTAAAAAAGGTGATTTAATGGACATTTCTATTTCCATGACACTGTGTTTATCTGTAAGTTTCTTTAAAAAGCATGGGATTTGTAGTCAGAAGACATGTCTTATGGGTCCCCAGTACAGGGCTTACCAGCTGTGTGATCTTAAGAAAGGCTCTTAATACATTCTAATGATTTGCTTTAAAGCCACTTCTAAATGCACCAGATACAAAAATAAAACCAGGGAATAATAGACTCCCACTCAACCTGTCCATATTCTTTGGCAACTTGCCTTGAATCCATTCAATATTATGTTTTTGAGATTTTTTTCTTGATAAAATGTAAATCCAGTTCATATAAATCTAGTTCATTTAGTTAAAGTATTCCAAATGCAGTGGTAAGCTGGTCAACCAGCTTGGGGAGTGAAGTAGATACTCCCTGACTTCTAGCATTTACCATTTCTAAAGTGTAAACACTACGCTGTGGCTGGTTTCAGCCTATCCATGGTTTAATTGGCTTGCAGATTCCTGAGTATCTAACAGTTGGTTCTCCCAGGCAGGTCAGAGATAAATCTAACATGTCACTGTGATATAATATGTATTCTAGGATACAAGTAAGCCACTCTGTCTTCTGTCCATGGTTAATTTCAGGATAGCCAGTTTTTCATTATTATGTAAAATGATTTGATAAATATACTTATATACATGTCTCTAGGTAACATACCTATGAATGATATTCCCAGATCGTGAGCTTCATTACTCAATTTCAGCTTTACTCAGCATCACTCAGCTGTCCAAACCCATCTGTGTTCCATTGTGTCTGAAGGTTTCTATTTCCCAATTCCTGATATTATCAAACTTATTGTTACCAAAATGGCAGGTGTTATGTGACATCCAATTGATGATTAGTGAATCTTGTTTAAACAATTTATTTAATCTTCATAACTGTCCTAAGAGACCTGTATTATTATGAAAGTGAAAGTGAAAGTGTTAGTCACTCAGTCATGTTTGACTCTTTGCAATCCCATGGTTGGTAGCCTGCCAGGCTCCTCTGTCCATGGAATTATCCAGGCAAGAATACTGGAGTGGGTTGCCATGCCCTTCTCCAAAGGATGGAAGAGAGGAAGCTAGAGATGGGGTTCCATCTCCAGGGGATCTTCTCAGCCCAGGGATTGAACCTGGGTCTCCTGCATTGCAGGTGAATTCTTTACCATTTGAGCCATGAGGGAAGCCCTGTGTATTATTATAGTTCCTTTTTAAAGGCTAGAAATCTGACATCTTTGCTGTTATTCAAACTTAGATCTACCACACTTTGAAGCTTACACTTTCACTACTGTGGAATTCTGTAATTTTTCACTATATATTACCAACTACTATGCCTTATAAAAAATAGCTACTTGAAATATTTACAAATCCATGACTAAAACATCATTTCACTTGTTTTATTCTTTTGCAGACTACATATTTATTGATACACTTATAAAATTAGTTAATTGAACACTCTTGTGTATTCTGTCTGAGGTCTGTAATCCTTGAGACCTTCATGTCTATATAGCAGTTTCCTCAGTACATATAGAGCATCACAGTTCTGAACTTTAGCACAGTATCATCACTCTTTTCATTTAGATGTCCCATTGCAGGCTGGGGAGTGGAAGGGAAGATATCAGTAATTTTCTGTAGAAGCTGGTTTAGAGCTTGTTCTCATCCATGGCCTGAATAATAGACCAGAGAGATGCTTATTAAGTTTGCATTTGACAGAGACCTCAGGAAGCAAATGGGAAGAGGAGCCAGTAACTTAATCAGTATGATTAGAATTTAAAATGAGTTTATCCTCATGGACCAATGAAGCAAATAATAAAAGCTGGTAGAACATCTGAATTTAAGAGGAAATTTAATTCTTAAGAATTTAAGAAGAAAACATATTGCAAACATCAGATAGTAAGTAGAGTATCCATATATACAACTAAACCTCACTTTAGTCCAACTAACCTAGAATTCATAAAAACTTTATCCAAAGAGATCCCAAAGTTATTTCCCCATTTTGTGTGTGCACTCAGTTGCTTTGGTTGTGCCTGACTCTCTGTGACTCCGTGGACCGTAGCCCACTAGGCTCCTCTCTCCATGGAATATTCCTGGCAGGAATACTGGAGTGGGTTGCCATGCCCTTCTCCAAGAGATCTTCCCAGTCCAAGGACTGAACCTGCATCTCCTGCATTGCAGGCAGATTCTTTACCACTGAGTCACTGGGAAAGCCCCATTCTCACATTATATGTGTATGTCTGTCTGCCCCTGGTAGCTAAGCTGGTAAAGAATCTGCCTGCAATGCAGGAGATCCTGGTTCGATTCCTGGGTTGGGAAGATCCCCTGGAGAAGGGAACAGCTACCTGCTCCAGTATTCTGGCTTGGAAAATTCCATGGACTGTATAGTTCATGGGATCACAAAGAGGTGGACCCGATTGAGTGACGTTCACTTTCACATATATATGTGTGTGTGTATATATTATATAGAACTTTTCTTCCAAAAGTTCTTGCCCATGATTAGTTCTCGGTAATGTTTACAAAATGAATGGATATAGTGTCTTATATCTTTCAACTCCTTCAGTTCTATAATATTATTTTCCTATATTATTAGACTTTGCATCATTTGGGTTTTTTTCCACTACTATGAATTGCACTGTTGTATAGATTATGGACGATATCTTTACAAAAATATTTTATAGTAATTTTTCCTAATATGAGTGAAATCCATTATCTGGTGGAACTTTCTGTTATTGTGAATTGATTCTTCATTGATCTTTGAAGAACAATGTGTTTGTAAACATCATTAGGATTTTTCTGTCAATCACACTGAAGATGGTGGCTTTATTAACATTCTCAGGAATGTTCCCTTAGTTATGTTGCCTTTTCTTGACTGGTTATGTCAATGTTGAGTTTTATGATCAATATCTGCCTTTTAATCTTTCCAGATTACTCAAGGACTGTCCTGGTTTTGTGTTTACACCTCGATCAAGGGAAGAACTTCCACCAAACTTTCCTAGTGACATTCCTGGGATCTGTCATTTTCTGGAAGCATATCAACAAGGAACAACTTCAAAGCCATGGTTCCAGAAAAAAGATGTTGAGGAAGCCAATGCCAATTTTTTAGGCAAAGCCTCAGGAATAGATTAACCAAACACACACCTGATTGTTAGCCTTTGGGGTTTGACTCCTTGGAACGTGAGTGGACCCTCTGAGAGCACACTGGCATGGTGGTGAGCTGAGGATCAGTATTAACATTTCAGGAGCCAAGTCACCATCTACTTTTCCTTCCACTTAACATGACAAAAATGCATTCACTTCAATATCCAATTTTCCAGTGAAAAACAAAGAAACCTCAAAAAGTGACTTTGAGGGGATATTTCTGTTATATAAGAATCACTTATTACCTGTACTCAGAACTCAGCACCTTGTACATAAATCAGGTAATGTAGTGACCTGTACCACCTGGTGAGCTGTCTGCGTATTCTGCCCTGGCCGAATGCCCTGGTTATCAAAGTGCTTGTGGTAGTGTTGGTTGCCTTAAAAACGCTTTTTGAATAGAAATGATAGTCTTGAAACCATAAGCTCTTTGAACCTTTCAACTGTACATTTTGTTACGTTTCCTCATTTAACAGTTAGCATATATAATAAGATAGACTGAGTTTTTTTTTTCCTGTTGCACTTTTTTCTTTTTCCTTTTCTTAAAGAAAATAAGCCATTATGGGTTAGATGCAATATGAATCTAAAGTAGTTCTCCTGTAAATATCAAGATGATTTTATAAAAATATTCTCTACAACATGTCATAAAAATAAGTATTTCCTTTTTTGACATTTGTAAAAGTCTATACATGGTAAAGGCTATTTTAATTCATAATAGCAATTTCATTTCTATTCATTTTTGTGTCATCTTCAGGGTAAAAGAGGGTTATGGCCTATATTAAAATGCAATAATATCATTATGATTGACTTTAACTGAAGCAACATGGAGTAAAGGCAGCATTCAGGGAGTGAGCCATGAAGTCAGAAGTGAAGTACTTACACGCACAGGAGTGATTTGGACCTATTTCAGCAGACACCCTCCATTGCCAGGCTGAGCCACAGAAAGTTGCATTAGGAAAATCTAAGTTCAGAAGTCGGAAATAAGACTTGTTCTTTTTGCTGATAGCTTATTTTTAAGTATTTGTGTTGAGCACTTTGGTGTGTATATATGTCCTCAGAATCAAGCTTTTGTCTTAAGTACACATCTGTGAATATTTTATTCTAGTGAAATAACTCAATGATAATTTTAAAGGGAATGTTAATGTTGATGAAGAAAATGATGCTGTGATTTCATTCTGGAACTTTCAAAACATTTTTCTGGAACATAAACTTTTATTTTTAGTGATGTTAGTCTAAGATCTCTGCTGAACTAAATGACATACAGAGTTTGGTTGGAGATAAGATCTGATTTTTAAATGAATACAGCTTCAAAGCTAGATAAAGAGGAACATAAAAGTGTTTAAGTCACTATTAGCAGAGCTATAGATACAGAAAACTCTTATTTGCGGATCTGAGAAGTAATTCAGCTTAAAAATTTAAAAATTATCTCCATTGGTCCCCAGGCTAGTCCATGGTGACCTCAGGAATACCAGTAATTTCTGATAGGTCTCTTAGCATCCCTGTGTATTATTATATATATTACAATAATTATTATTTACTCAATAATGATCCTGTGTCTTGAAGCACTGATGTGGCTCATTAAATGCCAATCCTATTATTGGGGACTACCACAGGACTTGGAAAAATATAGTTATAATCTTACAAGCATATGAACTTAATAAAAGGATTTAAAAGTAAAATCAAGACTTAAATATATTTTTCTTTCTGGAACTGAGCCCTTATTACAAGGAAAATATTAGAAATTAAGGAAAATTAAAAAGCATAAAATGTGTGTTATTTATCACTTGTTTAAACAGACCCAAATTTGCTAATAATTTATGTTCCAAAAGTTGTAAGTTATTGGAATTCAAAAAATATTCTCTCTGTGTGTGTATAAACACATGTACACACACAGAACCAGTGAAGGAAAATATAAACAATCTCTTGTTCAGTCGCTAAGTCATGTCCAACTCTTTACAGCCCCGTGGACTGCAACATGCCACATTCCTCTGTCCTCCACTATCTCCTGGAATTTGCTCAAATTCATGTACATTGAGTCAGTGATGCTCTCCAATCATCTCATCCTCTGCTGCCCTCTTCTCCTTTTGCCTTCAATCTTTCCTAGGATTAGGGTCTTTTCCAATGAGTCGGCTTATTGCATCAGGTGGCCAAAGTATTGGCGCCTCAGCTTCAGCTTCAGCATCATAGCTTTGAACATTCTTTGGCATTGCCTTTCTTTGGGATTGGAATGAGAACTGACCTTTTCCAGTCCTGTGGCTACTGCTGAGTTTTCCAAATTTACTGACATATTGAGCGCAGCATTTTCACAGCATCATCTTTTAGGATTTGGAATCGTTCAGCTGGAATTCCATCACCTCTACTAGCTTTGTTCATACTATTACTTCCTAAGTCCCACTTGACTTCACACTCCAGGATGTCCGACTCTAGGTGAGTGACCCCACCATCGTGATTATCTGAGTCATTAAGATCTTTTTTTTGTATAGTTTTCCTGTGTATTTTTGCCACCTCTTCTTAATCTCTTATGCTTCTGTTAGGTCCTTACTGTTTCTCTCTTTTATTGTGCCCATCCTTGCATGAAATGTTTCCTTGATATCTCTAATTTTCTTGAAGAGATCTCTAGTCTTTCCTACTCTATTGTTTTCCTCTATTTCTTTGCATTGTTCATTTAAATAGGCCTTCTTATCTCTCCTTGCTATCCTCTGAAACTCTGCATTCAGTTAGGTATATCCTTCCCTTTCTCCCTTGCTATTTGCTTCTATTGTTTCCTCAGCTATTTTTGTAAAGAATCCTCAGACAACCACTTTGTCTGCTTGCATTTCCTTTTCTTTGGGATGATTTTGGTCACTGCCTCCTCTACAACGTTACGAACTTCCATCCACAGTTCTTTAGGCACTCTGTCTACCGGGTCTAATCTCTTGAATCTATTCATCACCTCCACTGTATCATCATAAAAGATTTGATTTAGGTCATACCTGAATGGCCTAGTGGTTTTCTCTACTTTCTTCAGTTTAAGACTGAATTTTGCAATATGGATCTCATGATCTGAGCCGCAATCAGCCCAAGGTCTTTCTTGTCTTTGCTGACTGTTATAGAGCTTCTCCATCTTTGGCTGCAAAGAATATACTCAATCTGATTTCGGTATTGACCATCTGGTGATGTCCAAGTGTAGAGTTGTCTCTTTTGTTGTTGGACAAGCGTATTTGCTATGACCAGCATTTTCTGTTGACCAGACTCTGTTGGAAACAATCTGAGGGAAATGTAAACAATCTGAGTGCAAGCTACATAGGAATTCCTTGTACTGTTCCTGCAATCTTTCCATAAGTTCGATTAGTTTATCCAAACAAAAAATTATTAAAATGTGTTTTCTCAAAAATATTCAATCACTTGTTATAGATTACCTAGCCCAGTGTGCAAAGGCTTCTTAACTATGGGATGCTACGTAGCCAGATGGACACACATTTCCGTGATGGAATGCACTCAAAATCTGCGATTTGGATGCTAAAAACTTGGAGGAATCCCTTTCTCATCTCTGCCTTATCAATTCTAGAGTAAGTACTTGTCAGAGACACATTCAGGTCTGGATTACTGAAGGTGCCCAGGGACAGAGCCTGAGGGTAAGTTCACAAGAAAAGTGAAGGACCAAGACAGAGGCTTGAGACTGGCGTGGAGTTGGGAATGGAGAAAAAGTGGACACAGAGGGTCTCCGACAGGGTTGAGGGCTGAATCTTACCGCCAAGTCAACTGTTCTGTAATACAATTTGAGTCCCCAGATGCCTATTCCTCCTGAGAATTCCAGGAGCTGTTCTTCTGTTCTGTTGTTTCCATGACTTCTTGTCCCATTATTTTGAGTCCAGTACCCAGAATAAATTCACTTGTCACATATAGTTCTCAAGTGAGCATAGAGTTCCCTTGAAGTCTCCCAGAGATGTCTGCAAAGTGAAATGCATAGAGTTCAAAGATCTGTTCCCATTTTTCCTTCTCTTTCTACTTCCATTTGGACTTCGTAAGAAAACACAAAGTTTTTGAACCTAGCACTGAAGAAACTCATACTGAATGACTACTATGTGCCAGAAACATATAATGCTGTTTTTGGAATTCCAAGTAAGGCCTCTTTTATCAAGAAAGAAAATTGGAAGGTGAACATAAGAAAGATAATCACAAAATGCCGTGGAACCCAAAGGAGGAGACTCAGTGCCTGCAGAATCATCTTAGTCTTCAAGGAAGTAGCTCATCAGGCCAAGGGGAAGGACTGCCAGGCAGGTGCACGTGCACACATGGACACAGAGGCTTGGGGTGCAGGGTGCACTCTGCATGCTCAGGTGCCTGGAATGAGCAGTGGTGGGGGGAGGAGAAAAAGGACAGAAAGTCCATTTGTCAGATTGACTATGATTGTTAATCTTTGTTATTATTAGTTATTATTCATTTCCATGGAGCCCTTTGTTCAAAATGGCTTAAAAAGGAAAGAAAGAAGCAAAATAAGCAGACCATTGGCTTCTGCCTCCATCCCCAACAGTTTTCAAACCACTTCAAGTGCAAAACGAAGGAATGTGATGCTGAGATGTGAGTCTGTGCAAGGATGCTAAAAGCAGCGTGGATGAGGATGGAATTTACCTGCGCAGATGACTAAATGAGCATCCATCTGTATCTCAGAAGAAAATGATGCAGGACCATAAGTGTGGACACAAAGCTGGGATGCCTGGCCTGGAAATTTCATGTCACTCTCACTTGTCCTTCACACTCTTTGGTGGGAAAGAAGGAATGGTTGCTCCAGTAGTTTTTATTTTTATTTTTTTTTTTTTACTACTAACCTTTTCTCCAAATTACCCATCTGTGACTTGGCCAGACCCTCCAGGGCAGCTATGGTGAGGTGAGGAGCAGTTGTGGACACAGAGCAGGCTGCTGGGCAAGGTAAGGGGGAATGAAGGGAGGAGTCACTGGGGGGCATGCACGCCCCCATCCTCACCCTGAGAGCACTAGAGCAAAGCCTGAATGCTGTCTAGGCTGTGTAATGCTTGAAAGACACGCTCACGTCTCTGCTAAAGTGACAGGTAACCGTCCCAGAGAGAATGTGTTAGCGGATTATCCTGGCTGTAAGTGCGTGGGTTTTACCTGGGTAAGTCGTTATTCCTCAGAGGAAAGGACTCTCTCATGGGTATTTGTCAGGGTGGCGTCACAGGGCACTGCCTTCCCTTAACCGTGAAACAAGGAGCTTGTCTGTGTCTGATTGTGGGCCTGGGTGCGTTTCCTTTGGGGACAGTTAGGTAAAGGAGGGTTCGCAGGGCAAAGGATGACAGATGTGGCACACGTGAAGGGGGAGGGCGGTGGGGGGGCGGGGAGTCTGGCCAGAGGCCTTGCAAAGCCTGTCAAGTCATCTCCTGCAAAACCAAACCTGCAGAGACTGCTGCAGAGATGCTAGGGAAGTGCAATCCCCTGGGTCTAAACACAGGCTAAAAGCAGGGACAGCTTGCTTTATTCAGCAGACTTTATAGTGTCACAGTGTACAATCTCTGTTGGAATTCGGCTCCAATCCTGGGAAAACTCTGTTCTCTCCTGAGAAGGGGGAGGATCCCTCCCAGTGTGAGAGGCAGGGAGGTTCTGGAAGTGATTAGCCCTTTGCAGTCCGGTTGCCTTCAGTTTCCTTCTGCTCTTTGCGTGTTTGGTTCCAGATTGTAGGCGAAGTGTGGCTCCCTTTAAATGCTTCTTTTATGGTGTTGGTGATGTGCGCTGACTTGGTGATGTGCACTCTTGCAACATTCTACATTTTAGTGCCACCTATATTTCTCCTGAAGTAGTTTTGCCCTTGACCTGTCACACATGCATGTGTTTTGACCAGCTCACACAATCCACACACTTTTACCTCTAAAATTATACTTCTTGCATTCAGTGCCTGCAAAAAATAGGTTTCATAAATGCATAGATTCCAAGTTAAAAAAAAAAACCTAAGCAAAAGAAAAAAATGATATCCTAAAAGCCAGTCTTTTTTATTATCAATGCAAATTCTTTTTCATCATAATAAATTTAGTGTCAGGAAGATGGGGTAGAAATTGGGGTGACATTTAAGTTGCAGGTCTAGGACTTAATCTCAGGAATTTTGGTAGAAGATTTGCCATAAAGGTCTGCTGCCTTTCCGTTTTTTCAACTATTTCATGTCAAGATATTAAATTGCAACTAAACCTTATATATTGGGAAGAAAATCACTTGGCAGAAAAGGACTTTGCATAATGCCCAAATCTTAAACTGGCAGCTAAGATGTTTGTTTAGTCTGAAATGTTGCCAAACCCATCTGTACTGAAGAAAGAGCAGTGAGGTAGTCTTGGGGGAAACTAAAACAAAGCAAAGCAAAACAAAGATGCTGTTGCAGAAGTTGAACACTCCAACACATTACATATCCAAGAAGAAGGTAAAGCTGAAGGCTTTTGGGAAGTCACAGAGATGAGGTTCAAGAAATTCTGTGCCTTTGGAAGCACTGGTGGCTGGTGAAGTTGTTCAATCACAGTGAGCTGCCTGCTTCCCCAAATAAATTGTATCTTGGAAAATTGAAGTGGATAAAAATATATCAGTATTTGAGAATGTTCTGTTCCTTCACCTCCTCCCACACGTAAGTTAAAGATGCCCTGCAGAATCCTATGACACAGCTTGATAATCACTAATTTCAAGCAGCGTTCTCCAGCCTTTTGGATTCTGCACACCATTAGTATTAATAAAATTTTTAGTAAACTGACAATATATTATGAATCCATAAAAATACGTGTTATCATATATGTATTATTATTTATGATTAATATGCTGTTCTCAATCTGATATACTACAATATAGTAAGAAGCTTATCTTTAAGAGAGCATGAAAATAAAATAGAAATTATAGTATTTTCTTCACTTACCCTAGTGAATTGTCTTTATATTTTACTCTGGAAACTGTTACAACAGGCTGGTGGGTCTCCACTATGATTGAATCACAAATCACTTTGAGAACTGGATAAAAGATAAAAGATAAGACCATCACCCTCCCAAGCATGTGCGCATGCTCTTATACCCCAAGACTGATATGTATTTCCAGAGGTTTGGGGATTCCTTGGAATCTACTCCTGGGCCACCCCAGTGGGGTAGCAGAGACCCTCAGACGAAGAACTTGTTATCTAGAAGGGAGAAAACAGCAAGTCCTTTCTGGAATGAGAGGAGAATGAAGAATCAGAAGAAGTCTGTGAATTTTGGCTTAGATGTGACCAGTTGATTTTTAAAGTACAAAGGGAATAAGTTCTCTCACTGCTGGTTCTGTGAAATGATTCGTGGGGCCTCACATATGAGCAACTAAAGTTTTCTTCTTAGCAAATATTAAACATATCTCTCAGTGTATTTTCTCAAGCTTTTGGTAACTGTGCATTGCTCTAAGTATCTAGCAATTTTTTTTCTGGTTTAAATATTTCTTTTCATTGTTCCTCTATGTGAAATAGGAGAGCCACTGAGCCTTGCACTGAAAACCTCCTTAATACTAACAACACTTCTTTTATTATTACTTTCACAGTTGTTTTAAATAACGCATTTATTTTGAGTTCTACTTCTGGCAGAGTTGCAAAATCTATCAGAAATTTATCCTGTGTCTCAGAAGCTTGTTAAATATTGCTGCCACATAAATATTGTAATAAAAGTGTTGAATAAAAATCTTAAAATGTTAAATGAGTTCTGTTTAAAAAGAAAATGAACTGTCGAATTAAGCAAAAACAACATTTAATACTTTTGTTTTCTTGTGGGTCTTGCCGTTTCAGACAGAGGAAAGCCCCATACTACTAGTGTGACTGAAATATATTTCTTTAGGTATGTAAAACTCCTATTTCTGACAAAACTCATATTCAACTTTTTCAAATCACAAATAAAATTTTTTTAAAAAAGAGAAAAACCTTAAATTTAAGACTAGAACTGTGCTCAGCTTATCCGGGTGCAATGTAACGGTTAGCAGCACCAGCTCTGGGTCAGTTTGTCCTGGCTGCATGCTGCTAGCTGTTTTTCCATCACTCTTGCATTTTGTAGAGAAATGGGACTGACTGCCTTCATTCTGCATGATCTTTTCAAGGATGTCTGCACAACAAGCGCCCTTAGAAAATAGCAATAATGCCTTCCTGCAGAGCAAAAGGCAAGCACAGTTACTCCCCATTATAAAACATTTGTGTTCCTAAGCTGGGGGTTTCTGTCCTATAACTCAAACCTATGTATGCAGAGATCACGTTGTCTTGTGGAAATGGGATTGGGGGCAGGAAGCCAGTACAAGACACTGATTCTCTTTGTCTGCTGGCATCACTGTGAGCCATGAAGTCTTCTGTCCCTGACCCAGAGAATGCGTGTGTCTTCTTCCAGAATTCATGAAACCATGGCAGTTTAACCTGTTAACTCACAAGTAGAGTAAATTCTCACTCTTTGTAGTCTTGACAGTTTGGCAGTGAGGCTGATGGAAAATGTGGCTTCCTGGAAGAGGGTAGGTGAGGGTCTTGTGGGCTGATCAATGGGACTTGAAGGGAGAGTCCATGGGATGTGGTAGCAATGATGGTGACCAAGTTGTATGTCCCACAGGGTGATAAGTGTTTGTCTGTATTGTCAGCTAGTGAGGAAGGCTCATGGGGAGTTTCATGTCAGGTACCAGGCAGGAGGTTCAAGTTCAATTGTCTCAACAGTGACTTGGTTCTCCTCTGGGTGAGAACTTTCTCCTCAGTCAGGCTGCCAGCTCAGATTCACATTGTCACCATAACCAGTACTAAGAACAGTCCTGGACTAGAGTAAGGTTCCAGCCTCTTCAGACCACATTCATGGAAATGGACGTTCACACTCAACACAAAGGAAGACCATCCACATTCCCAGTGAGCGGAAACCAGATGAATCCCGGAAACACTGGCTAGTTCACTTGTGAGGTGCCTGTGCTATGTTGGAAGCATCGTGCCTGTTAGGGAAGAATGCAACTCCTGGGAACTCTTAGGCTTAGCTCTCCTGACAGACTTTCACTTGAACCTCAGATCTTTGCAGAAATGACAGTCAGGGCATCGATGAAATTTTTCAGTAGTCCTGGCTGCCACAAGTGAGCTTGGTTCTTTGGGGGGAGATTTCCCTGAGCAATCTCATGGAAAGCACACACACTCGCATGGAAACCACCAAGAGGGCATTGCTGTGGGGTGAACTGTGTCCCCCCAAAATCCATATGTTGAAGTCCCTGGTCCCTATTTGGGAATAGGGTCAGAGCAGGTGTAACTAGTTGTGATGAGGTTACATGGGGCAGATAGACTGGACCCCTAATCCAACATGACTGGTGTTCTTAGAGAAAGGAGAAATCTGGACAGAGACACTAGGAGAACCCATATGAATATGAAAGCAGAGATTGAAGTGATGCTTTTACAAATCAAAGAATACAGATTATTTCCAGAATCACCAGAGGCTATGTGAGAGGCACGGGAACACGTTCTCACAGCTGTCAGCAGGAACCAAGCTGCTGACACCTTGGTCTTGGACTTCTCATCTCCTGGGCTGGGAGACAGTAAATTTCTGCTGTTAAGCACCTGGATACTTGTTTCGGCAGCAGCCCCAGAAAACTCATGGAGACTTGGTCATGTATTTGAACCTTTTGGGCCCTCAATTGGGTTACAGTGCTGATTAATGTGACTGAAGAGACTGACACCGACAAGTGATGGAAGGGACACTCACACCCTGGAAGACACCCTAGGCCTCACATGTCAGCTGGGAAAGAATTTAAGGATATTTTCTTGGAAACAGGACAACACATGCCCCAGATCAAAGTAATCTCCTTAAAAAGAAGTTGCTGCCTTGCAAGTGGAGCTCTCATCAGCTGGAGTGAGTGAGCCCCACACCCCCAGCTGGAATTCAATGTTGCAAAGGCTGCCGAGCCCATGGTCCCCAGGCTGAGATGGACAGTGTGAGCCCAAGGACTCCAACTTCTTCCCCAGGGTGTTGGGCCCCAACATTGGACATTCACTTTGCTGAGCCATGAGCTGCCTCCAAATTAAATGTGAAGGCTCCTCACATAGCCAGTGGAGTGGGAGCCACCTCCCACCTGCCCCCCACCCTGCATTCCCTGACCTCTCCTACTCAGGCCTCAGCGGCTTTAAGGAGAAAGACAGGGATGAGGTCAAGGTCTCTCTGCCTAGGATGGGATCACAGGTCGTGAGCACTCACCTGAATATTGGGTAGGAGGAGTGGGAAGGGAGGAGGGAACTGAAATGTTATGACTTATGTTTACAAGTCACATCCTAGCTCATTCCCTGATGAGATAGGGCATGTGAATTACATTAATGGGATTTAGGCTAGGTGGCACTAGTGGTAAAGAACCCGCCTGCCAATGCAGGAAATATGGGAGATACAGGTTTGATCCCTGGATCTGGAAGATCTCGTGGAGGAGGGCATGGCAACCCACTCCAGTATTCTTGCCTGGAGAATCCCATGGCCAGAGGAGCCTGACAGGCTACAGCCCATAGGGTCGCAAAGAACTGGACATGAGAGCGATTTAGTACACACACATGTGCATAGTGGACAAGGGAAGCAATGTCTTTGGGACCTTTTAGGCTAATCCACTACTGTTGTTACAACTGAGTGTCCACTTGGAAGTGACCTTTCTGTTTTTCCACTTCCTTGATTCCTGGTGCTGAGGAGATGCTCCTGACCAAACAAGCACCCATGACCTGAGGACCTGAAGTCTTCAGGCTGCAGGACTGTGGTCTGACCATTTTGGTGACTAGAGCCCCTGGCAGAGGGAATCAGCCTTCACCAGAGGTCCCTCTTGGGATTTAGACCTGTCACCTCCCTCACAGCAATGAAAACCTCCTCCTGCCCCCCTCCCTACCCCACCACCGTCTGGCCTAACTGGCTGCTCTGAGGCTTTGGTCAAAACCGAATGCCTGACCAGAAGGACTGTGCTGGTCTCTCCGGCCTGCTCTTCCATCTGGGGACAGCCTGACTCAGTCTCAATGATTAACAAGGTGGGAAGCTCCCACAGCCTCACTCAGTAAGTGGAAATGGTTTGTTTAAGAATGCAGTTGCCTAACCCTGCAGCATCTCAGCTTCATAGGAAAAGGCAGCAGCTGTAGAATTGGGGGCATCATTATTCCCCCCAAAGCTACTGGCTCAGCGGAGCCCTTGGTGCACAGAGACCTCTAACTTGTCTGGGCCTGGTTTGCTGACAGATTGGCCGAGCTGAAACCCAGGGTCCTACTCTATTTTTGCTTATTCTTGGGTTATACTGATGTCCTATGTCCTTCAAAAACTATATACCCACAGGCTAATGGCTCCTTTATTCGGGGTCCTGACTGTGGAAATGAATCATGATGTTGTTTCCTGACTGTGGAAATGAATTGTTGATGTTCGTGTAAATGCCTGCACTAAGGACCTGCTTTCCAAGGACAGTGACAGGACTCCTGGGGATGAATGAGTCTGGATCACTCAGATTCCCACCATTACCACTTGAATGTGTCATTGTACTGAACACAACATAGTCGCTATTGTAGGTCAGCCCCAGCACAGCTCAGATTTAGAGATTCCCCCCACCTGCTAGGCTTGGGACTCCTGCCAAAGGTAGACCCACCTGTCTCCTGGTGAGACTGCCTGCTGGCTCAGAGCATCACCCCTCCCCCAGTCCTGGTAGACAGGCCACATCAGACTTTGACACCACCAGTGTTGACAACTTTTTAGGTCATGATGCTGAGGTTCCAAGCAGATCAGCTCACTGAAGTCATGTTATTATAGCCCTTGAAGCTGTATACTGTTTTCAGGCTTGGGGAACATTTATAATCTAACAATGGTGTAGTTTTATTGCAGAATTGTGCTAATGGTCAAGTTATTTAGCTGACTTTCCATGCTTCCTGTCGCCCACAAACACCTAGGACTGCAGACCATGAGAGCGGGCTTCTGAAAAATAGACTAAAATTTCTATTGGCTCCACCCCCATCACCTCTCCTGATTTATACACCTTAATAAAGAAGTATGTTACTGACTTCAGTTGGTTGGAGAAAGTAATCACCTGCTTCCTGGGTAATGAATAGGATGAAAAGAATAACTAAAAGTAGAGC
The DNA here is from genome assembly GCA_006410935.1 of Redunca redunca. NCBI lineage: Eukaryota > Metazoa > Chordata > Mammalia > Artiodactyla > Bovidae > Redunca > Redunca redunca. The sequence continues at coordinate 413,887 of SJYQ01000572.1, read as the reverse complement.
TGCCATATAATCCCACTCCTGGGCATATATCTGGAGAAGACCATACTCCAAAAATATACATGCATCCCAGTGTTCACAGCAGCATGGTTTACACTAGCCAAGACATGGAAGCCACCTAAATGTCCATAGACAAATGAATGGATAAAGAAGAGGTGGCACATTTTACAATGGAATATTACTCAGCCACAAAAAGAATGAAATAATGTCATTTACAGCAACATGGATGGACCGAGAGATTATCATACTAAGTGAAGTCAGTCAGGAAGAGAATGACAAATATCATATGATATCACCTATATATGGATTCTAAAATATGACACAAATGAACTTACCCGTGAAACAGAAACTGACTCACAGACACAGAGAGCAGATCTGTGGTTACCAAAGGGGAAAGGGGGTTGGGGAGGAATAAATTAGGAGTTTGGGATTAGCAGATACATGCTACTGTATGTAAATAGATAAATAATAAGGACCTACTGTATAGCACAGGGAACTATACTCAGTATTCCGCAGTAAACTATAAGGGAAAACAATCTGAAAAAGGAATACATGTGTGTGTGTATCTGAATCACCGTGCTGTACACACGCAATGCTGAAACTAACACAGCACTGTAAATCTACTATACTTCAATCTGTTGGCAGCCCAGATATTAACAAGAAGACCTAGAAAGCTCAGTTTTAGCTTTGGTTCAGCTGCCTGCGTCCCCTTGCCAGAGTCACAGGTTCCAGATCACAGGGGTGAAGAGCTTTTGGTGGAGCCTCTTCTGCTCCATTCCCCGCTCAGTGGCTCACCCAGGCCTGAGTGGGGAATAGAACTCGTGTCTCTAAGTTTTATTTAAAAACATACCCTTGTCCTTCCTGTACCTGAGTTTTCCAGATGAATGGTATGGGCTAAATTAGGAGAGAACTGGGAAAAGGCTAAAGTCATAGCTATTGAAACAGGTCATAGGTTCACGATGGTAGAAGGGGACCATGATCCTGGTCCCTAGGGAGGGGCCACCTTGACCACAGATCAGCAGAGGAAGAATATTCTTGGTCTTTGTCCTCCAGAGAGGCCAGAGCCTTTCTCATGAAGGAACAGGCCCCGTGCGAGCGGCTCTCCAAACTGTTTTAAATGCCTTAAATTGTATTGATTCTTGGGCCTGCCATTTCCTGCCAGACAACCCTGAGTGTGATCTAATCACTGTTTCCCTTAAACTGACTGATCCCATCAGCACCGCAGGGCCTGGCTCCAGCTCCGGCACAACTGCCTGTTTTCCCACTCTCTCCTGTAGTGGCTCCTTGGCCTTTTCTTGTGCAGAATGGATGCCTTTGGCTGCTGAAGTCAGAGACACCACCCAGGCCCTGAAGACACTGTACTCAGACTCAGCCCAGTGGTCAGGGACCTTAGGAATGATGATAAAATTGCCTGGATTTTCTCCTTGAGGTCGTGGTGGAGGCTGAGCCATCACTAACAGGACCAGTTGGAGAGGGCTGGCTCTGTAAGACAGGTCTGGAGGTTGATGGACTCGTAATGTTGGCTGGGTCCAGAGTACTGGGGGTCAGGCGTGGTTAGGGTCAATCCTGCAGGGTGGTTTCACTGCCACTTGGAGTCAGATGGTAAAGAATCTGCCTACCAGGGCAGGAGACCCTGGTTTGATCCCTGGGTTGGGAAGATCCCCTGGAGGAGGAAAGGGCAAACCATTTCAATATTCTTGCCTGAGAAATCCCATGGACAGAGGAGACTGGTGGCCTACAGTCCATGGGGGGCACTGAGATGAAGCTTAAGCCAAATTGAAAAGAGTAGGGCACAATTTTCAATCAGATTAATCCAAGTTCTACATTTGTAAAATAAACCAAATGCCAGGATAGTGTAGAACTAGGGGTAGATTTTGTTGGGAGACAATGCTCTATGTCCCCTCATACTTGTGCCCATATCATGACCAGAGTCTCTGACTGCCTTTGGTCGACACTGTCTTTCCAGGGATGTATACATGGTTAGCTGCTGTAGAAATAGAGAAAGCACCTCCCTCTGAAGCAAAGGGAGACATGCTGACCATCTAGAAGAAACGATTCAGCTCCTTAAATCTAGGACTCTTGCGTGTAAGTCAGCCTACTACATGCACAGCCATGGTGTGGCCCTCTTTTGTATCCCCCTGGGAGAATTGGGGCTTGGGAAACTGGCCACTCTGGCTACTGCTATTGATGTGAGGAACCTGTGGTCCTCACCACTATCCCAGGAGCCTCAAGTCTTCCATCAGCATTCTTGAGATAGCAGCAGGCTAACTTGTTGGTTTGCAAGGTGGATGTGGGTAGCATAGGATGCTAACTTTAAAAAATCAGACTATTTTATTTCTATTTTGCATAATAATCTAGATCAAAGCCATCACTAGGGAATTTCTCTACATTTGGCATCACTGTCCCATCAAAGAATGTTGGTCCCTGAGTCACAACTGCATCATTTGGGCTGATAAATCTTCACCAGTCCATTGCATTTCCCAACACTCCCTTTTATTTTAAATGTTGCAGAACAAAGAATAGCATTTGTATTTTTGGAGGTTTACAGGAACACTGTGATCTGACCTAGAGGGAACAGCTGCAAGAATAAGGGATTCCCACACCAAGAAGTTTGCAACGACCAACCACACCCCCTACCATTTTAGTATAAAAGAAGCCTGAATTCTAACTTAGGTTAAGATGTTTCTTAGGACATGAGTCCACCACCTCCTTGAGTTTGCTGGCTTTCGAAATAAAGTCTCTATTCCTCACTGCAACAACTTGTCTCTTGATTTATTGGCCTGTCATGTGGCCAACAGTATGAGCTTAGATTGGGTAACAAACCTACCCAAACTGCCTCATCACTTCACATTCCTTGCAGCTCTGTGGGTTTTAGAGCTGTGATTCTTGAATACCTCTTTAGTATAGCAAAACCTGCTCTATGAAAATTATGATAAAAGGATTGTTCACTGTGTCAAAAGTCTTCCTCTAGAGACTCCCGTATTGTGTGTGTGTGTTCAGTCGTTCAGTCATGTTCAACTCTTTGTGACCCCATGGACTGTAGCCCACCAGGCTCCTCTGTCCATGGGATTTTCCAGGCAAGAATACTGAAGCAGGTTGCCATTTTCTACTCCAGGGGATCTCACATCTCTTACATCTGCGAGAGAGAAACACACAACTATCTCTGGCCAGTACTATGGCAGAATTGTATCAAAGTGAACCTCACTTTACAGAACCTGTGTTCTTGACAACTACACTCAGGTCTCAAAACAATGAAATTTAATGCATTCCTACCATGAACTATAGGACTTTTGCATTAAATTTCTTCCCTTGTTACATCTAAATATGACTTGATTCATGGTCTTGACAACTGTGTGTAGTTGTCAAGAACACAGGTTCTATAAAGTGAGGTTTCAGTTTAGTTCAGTTCAGTTGCTCAGTCATGTCTGACACTTTGCAACCCCATGAACTGCAGCACACCAGGCCTCCCTGTCCATCACCAACTCCCGAAGTTCACTCAAACTCATATCCATCCAGTTGGTGATGCCATCCAGCCATCTCATCCTCTGTCGTCCCCTTCTCCTGCTCCCAATCCCTCCCAGCATCAGAGTCTTTTCCAATGAGTCAACTCTTCACATGAGGTGGCCAAAGTATTGGAGTTTCAGCTTTAGCATCAGTTCTTCCAAAGAACACCCAGGACTGATCTCCTTTATTATTATTATTTTTTATTTTTTAATCTTAATTTTTTATTTTATTTTTTTACTTTACAATACTGTATTGGTTTTGCCCTACATTGACATGAATCCACCACAGGTGTACATGAGTTCCCAACCCTGAACTCCCCTCCCACCACCCTCCCCATATCATCTCTCTGGGTCATCCCAGTGCACCAGCCCCAAGCATCCTGTATCCTGTATCGAAACTAGACAAGTGATTCGTTTCTTACATGATAGTATGTATACATGTTTCAATGCCATTCTCCCAAATCATCCTACCCTCTCCCTCTCCCACAGAGTCCAAAAGTCTGTTCTTTACATTTGTGTCTCACAGGGTTATCATTACCATCTTTCTAAATTCCATATATATGTGTTAGTATACTGTATTGGTGTTTTTCTTTCTGGCTTACTTCACTCTGTATAATCAGCTCCAGTTTCATCCACCTCATTAGAAATGATTCAAATGTACTCTTTTTAATGGCTGAGTAATACTCCATTGTGTATATGTACCACGGCTTTCTTATACATTTGTCTGCTGATGGACATCTAGGTTGCTTCCATGTCCTGGCTGTTATAAACAGTGCTGCAATGAACATTGGGGTACCCCAGAGATAAATCCACACACCTATGGACACCTTATCTTCGACAAAGGAGGCAAGAATATACAATGGATTAAAGACAATCTCTTTAACAAGTGGTGCTGGCAAAACTGGTCAACCGCCTGTAAAAGAATGAAAATAGAACACTTTCTAACACCATTCACAAAAATAAACTCAAAATGGATTAAAGATCTAAACGTAAGACCAGAAACTATAAAACTCCTAGAGAAGAACATAGGAAAACACACTCTGACATAAATCACAGAAGGATCCTCTATGATTCACCTCCCAGAGTACTGGAAATAAAAAGCAAAAATAAACAAATGGGATCTAATTAAAATTAAAAGCTTCTGATCTCCTTTAGAATGGACTGGTTGGATCTCCTTGCAGTCCAAGGGACTCTCAAGAGTCTTCTCCAACACCACAGTTCAAAAGCATCAATTCTTCGGCTCTCAGCTTTCTTCACAGTCCAACTTTCACATCCATACATGACTACTGGAAAAACCATAGCCTTGGCTAGATGGACTTTTGTTGGCAAAGTAATGTCTCTGTTTTTAATATGCTATCTAGGTTGGTCAGAACTTTCCTTCCAAGGAGTAAGCGTCTTTTAATTTCATGGCTGCAATCACCATCTTCAGCGATTTTGGAGCCCCCCAAAATAAAGTCTGACACAGTTTCCCCATCTATTTCCCATGAAGTGATGGGACCAGATGCCATGATCTTCGTTTTCTGAATGTTGAGCTTTAAGCCAACTTTTTCACTCTCCTCTTTCACTTTCATCAAGAGACCTTTTAGTTCCTCTTCACTTTCTGCCATAAGGATGGTGTCATCTGCATATCTGAGGTTATTGATATTTCTCCTGGCAATCTGAATTCTAGCTTGTGCTTCTTCCAGCCCAGCGATTCTCATGAGGTACTCTGCATATAAGTTAAATAAGCAGGGTGACAATATGACATACTCCTTTTCCTATTTGGAACCAGTCTGTTGTCCCATGTCCAGTTCTAACTGTTGCTTCCTGACCTGCATATAGGTTTCCCAAGAGGCAGGTCAGGTGGTCTGGTATTCCCATCTCTTTCAGAATTTTCCACAGTTTATTGTGATCCACACAGTCAAAGGCTTTGGCATAGTCAATAAAGCAGAAATAGATGTTTTTGTGGAACTCTCTTGCTTTTTCAATGATCCGGCGGATGTTGGCAATTTGCTGTCTGGTTCCTCTGCCTTTTCTAAAACCAGCTTGAACATCAGGAAGTTCATGGTTCACATATTGCTTAAGCCTGGCTTGGAGAATTTTGAGCATTACTTTACTAGCGTGTGAGGTTTTCTTTGATACAATTCTGCTATAATACTGGTTGGAGATATCTGTGTGTTTCTCTCTTGGAGATGACACGGTGGTGGCCAGTTTGCATCCTAAAACTAGCTGACGTATAGGCTCTAATAGCCCTGAGTTCAGTCCTCTGGTACTTGTATCAATAGCTCGATTATTGTGAGTAATCTACTTGATGACTGTAAGACCAGACAAAGTTCCAACTCATACCTTTGCTTTCTGTTTACAGAAGGAGTAGCCATCTTGTTTGTAATCTGGACTCCTAACAAGAGGGCAAGGCACAGGTCCACTCAGTTTGGATGGACAGGGTATAGGGAAAATAGTTTCTTCAGTTTCCTGCCCTGGGAAGGCTGTATATAGCACAGAAAATAGTGGCATCACTAGGGTGAGCCATTTGCAAGGCTGCCAGCCGGTACTGTGTTAACATAGCTAATCCTCAAACAGAACCTGAGTTTTGGTTCCCACATGCGCAATTTATTTCTCACATAACCAGTCATTCAGGGCCTGACAGACAAAGCTGTCTCCTCCATGATGTACCCTGGGGCGAGGGTCCCCTCCTCCTATCGAGGAGATGGGAATGAAAATGGGAAAGTCCGTGAGGTGGGTTATGTCCAGGCTGGGAGGTGAGCACATCTCTTCGGGGGCTGGAACTCCAAGATGTGGTCAGCCTCAATGCAAGAGACATTAGGAAGAAGTGGGGCCCTTGGGTAGTCAGTGCGAGCTCTGGCACAAGCATTCACTGTGGCCCCACAGGGTACCAGGCAGTACCTGTCCACACCCCGCACCACATGGTATCTGGAAGTTCCAAAGAACCAGGAAATTGAGTGATTTGCCCAGATCAGGCTCATCATCCATGCTGCCAGAAGCAGTGTAACCTTGAGAGTAGGTAACAGTGGGGGAGAATCATGATGTGGCAAAACCCACCAGATCCTCCCCAAAGGGAGTCGGATGTCCCTTTCCCTCTTCTGAGTTAGGACGACCACAGATGGTGCTCTCTGGACTGTGTCCATTATCTCTGGAACCTACTGGACCAGAGCCCAGAACCCTCTAGGGAGAGATGAAACACATCTATTATAAGCCTGGTGGTTCCCAGTTTGGGGGTAGGGCACCCCCGGGAGGGCATAACCAAACAAAGAGCTTGTCATCACCTTGCAAAGGCAGGAAACATCTCTCACGGACAGGCTGTGTACAGTCACGTCCATCTGCTGCAGTACAGGTTGTAAAGGGACCCTGGAGGGGTGCGGTCTCTCGTAACCAGATGCTCTGGACAATCAGGGCTTGCCTGCTGGGGGCTTCCCAACTGCCAGCTGCACATTGAAGGCGGCGTCTTCCCAGATGGGTTTTGCACTAAGAGCAGGGACTAAGTACACTAAGAACACTGCCAAGGGACTGCTAACAGAAGCTCATTACTGCCAGGGCTGGACGTCATCTGTACAGAACTTCCTTGTAGTTACTGCAATCTGCTTGAGAACCTCTTGAAGTTTTCCACCTGGAGTTCCTGTTCATTTTCCAACCTGGACAGCAAGGGAGAGGGGAGCCAGGAGTGCTGAGCATGTGACTTACCCTGGGGACTGGACAGGGGTATCTGAATGTGGACCACCTTTTGTAGAATCAGTGGAGGAAGGGGGTGCTTGTTACAGTTGCAGATTCCTGCAAACAACCACAGACTCATCAATTAGAATGATAGGGTCACGGCCCAGAAAGCTGCACTGTAAAAAATGCCTCAAGAGGTTTTAATCAGAGTTTTCAATTCCAGGAGCCTACTCTAGTCCCCTTCGAAGGGTTGGGTAACTCTTAATGTTTACCCACTGGATGGCAGAGTCTGCTAACTGCAGACACTGCTACAGCCATGTGGATTCCTAGGTAAGTGTTGCAACCCACAGCTCCCTACTTCTTGGACCACAGCCACACTTACAGAAGTGAGAGGAACCTCAAGCTTCCTGGGCCCATCTCCCAGGCTAGATAGGTTAGAGAGTTGATATTCCTGCTCCAGCCCCCTGAGTCTAGAGCAAATGAAATAGACTGTCCATGGTGGACCATGCACCATCAGGAAGACAAAATGACAGTCACTAAGAATCTGTGCCATAGAGAGGCCACTAAGCCACAGACCAAAAATGAAGAAGGAGAATCAGAGTCTAGAAATGCCAGCCCAGGGGCCCACAGGGGTTTTCTGCATTTGTGCTCAGTTATACAATCAGTATCTTCAGCACAATCCGTGATAAATCACAGTTTTGATTTGTATTCCCAGGCTCATCTTTGAAATGTGACTCATTTCCTTTGGGTTTTTTCTCTGCCTCTAAGACGAAGAGTTTCATCTGATTCTCCTCTTCTTTTTTCCCAGCCTCTGAGCTTCACCGCTGGCTCATTCTCAGACCACATTCTCAACTCCTAGGATGAACCACCTCCCTTTACATATTCCTGATGTTCAAATGTGATGAGAAAAAAAGAAAAAAATTAGTGTTGGGAAACAGGCAAGCATTTTGATGGTGGCGGAAGGAGGGTTTCTAACTGTAGAAAGATAGGCAGGAAAATACTGTAGATGCTGTAATGTACTCAGCAACCCAAAGAGACCCCAGTATAAAATAAGGTTATGTCTTGAAAGAAGTCACCCCTCCCCCCACCAAATCCACATACTTATGTAACCGATGCAGCACAACTAACTCTTGGGTCATTTTTCCTGGAGGAAATGAGTAGAATTACACATAAATTTCCCTGAAGGGAATGGCAACCCACTCCAGTATTCTTGCCTGGAGAATCTCATGAACAGAGGAGAGCCTGGTGGGCTACAGTTCATGGAGTCGCAAAGAGTCGGACACGACCGAGCGACTTTCACTCACTCACTCACACATAAATTGCATTTCCTCCGCCATTTTCACAGTCTTCCTCGTGATTCTGTGAGTTATCCAGTATTCCTATGTTTCTTTTCCTTTTAAGTCAGCATGATTTCTGGGGCTTGCAGTGCAGCATTTTGAGATGCACAGACCAAGATCCATTATAATCCTGGGGAAACACCCTTCCTTCAGAGAAGGGTGTGGTTGTCCACTGAAGTGGGAGGTCCTATATCATGTATCAGGTACATCAGTGGGATGTGTGTGAACCACACAGAGCACAGCCAACAGGGGGAAAGAGACAGATATACCAGGTGACAGGACTGCCATCTACACCTTGACCTCTGCTTCTGCTCTCCCAGCTTCCCTGCCTCTGATTCCCCTGCCTCTGCTTAGAAGACACTGGACCCACTCAGAAAATCCGGGGTCCTCTCCCAGTATCAGTATTCTTGACTTAGTGTGCGAAGCCCCTGTGGTCAGGTAAGATGACATATTTCCAGGCTCTGAGGATGAGGACACAGATGCCTTGGAGTGGGGGGAGATGGGGAGGCAGTGGTCTTTCTCCCACAGCACAGCCGATGCTGCAGATGTGGGAAGGACCACATCATAACCCAGGACTCCCCACCTCACAGTCCACACTACTGTGCCATTTTTTTTTCACGTGAGAAAACTCTTGATTTCTCTAAAATCATCTTTACCTAGATTAGATTGGAAAAACCACAGACTTCTGTAGCAAGCCAAAAATGTAGGTTGCACAGCCTTGGAGAGTATATGGTCAATTGTTTGCGGTCTTTTTTTTTTTTTTTTTTAATTGGTTTCTTGGCAAGGATGAAAATGAAAGCAACAAAGTCCAAGAAGAAAGAAACAAAGCAGCTAGATAAAGTGAATGCCCATTATTTTGGTGGATAGTACATAAAAACATACCCCAGGGTGGCTTGAATTTCATTCACTTAGGATAATAGATTGGCATCAGGCTAAGCTGCTTCATTCTGCTTGTGTTGGCTCCTATCTGCGCGGCTGGATTGACAATAAGGGGAAGGATACGGAAACCATGGCTTTTTCTGTAATGCCAGTTTTCTACAATGCCAGCGTGGGATGTAAGCTTTATCTCAAATACAGCACATGTGGACATGGAGTGTTTACATTACATATGTAGAAACACATTCCTTAAATGGATCATGAAGTTCACATTCAGTGAGTATTTACATGTGTCAAACACCAAAATATGTCTTTACATACATTATACATTTCCTCTCCATGACTGCCTTACTTTGAGAGGTTTAGTAAGCTTTCCACAGTAAGACCAAAGCCAGAAGCTCTATGAATCTCATTCTCTCATCCTCTTCATGGCATCTTCTTACAAGAAGAATGTTCAAAATTCATATAATTCAGACAGAAAATTGTTACTGACCAAAGTTCTTAGCTTCCTCGCATGTGTGCCAAGTCGCTTCAGTTGTGTTCAACTCTTTGACCCTATGCATGGTAGCCTATCAGGGTCCTCTGTCTATGGGGTTTCCCAGGCAAGAATACTGGAGTGATTGCCATGCCCTCTTCCAGGGGATATTCCTGACCTAGGGATCGAACCCATGTCTCTTATGTCTCCTGCATTGGCAGGCATGTTCTTTACCACTAGCGCCACCTGGCTTTTTTAATCACTAGAAATTGATCAGGGGTCAGACAAGAAATTCAGGCAAGGCTTTATGGGGGCCCATGTTGCCTGGAAAATTCCAGGGATGGAGGAGCCTGGAAGGCTGCAGTCCATGGGGTTGCTGAGGGTCGGACACGACTGAGCAACTTCACTTTCACTTTTCACTTTCATGCACTGGAGAAGGAAATGGCAACCCACTCCAGTGTTCTTGCCTGGAGAATCCCAGGGACCGGGGAGCCTGGTGGGCTGCCGTCTATGGGGTCATATAGAGTCGGACACGACTGAAGTGACTTAGCAACAGCATGTTGCAGCAGGAGGGAGTGAAAACAACTAACAGGTTCCTTTGCTTACTCCTGGGGCTGGTGCCAGGTGGGCTGGTTCCTTATATGGGATGAGAGTAGGAGTGTGTTCATGGGTGGGGCTGGCGGGGTAGCTTAGTGGTCTCCCCAACCTCGTTTGTGGTATTGAATGCAGAGGGTGTGCACAGCACCCTGCATTTGCTCCTTGCTCTTCAGAAGTGAAAGTTTGGTTTTGGTCTTAATGTATCTTTTGTCCATAATTTGTCCCAACTGCTGCATGCAGGCAGTTATTTTTAGTCCCTTAATGTTTCTTTGTATTTTGTTGTTCTGAGAGATATTTGTCCAGGTGCAAGCACTGCAGCGAAAGGTCCTGGGTCCCAGGTCCCAGCCTGTCACAGAATCATGTAATAAAGATAGCAATTTCAATGTGTAATTAAATTGTACTGTATCTAAAATACATGCATATATGTTGACTCATTCAATCCTTATCAAAATCTTCAGTTCAGTTCAGTCACTCAGTCATGTCTGACTCTTTGCAACCCAATGGACTGCAGCACACCAGGCCTCCCTGTACATCACCAAATCCCGGAGTTTACTCAAACTCATGTCCGTTGAGTCGGTGATGCCACCCAACCGTCTCATCCTCTGTCATCCCCTTCTCCCACCTTCAATCATTCCCAGCATCAGGGTCTTTTCCAATGAGTCAGTTCTTCACATCAGGTGGCCAGAGTATTGGAGTTTCAGCTATAATATCAGTCCTTCCAATGAATATTCAGGGCTGACTTCCCTTAAGATGGACTGGTTGGATCTCCTTGCAGTCCAAGGAACTCTCAAGAGTCTTCTCCAACAACACAGTTCAAAAGCATCAATTCTTCAGCACTCAACTTTCTTTATAGTCCAACTCTCACATCCATACACGACTGCTGGAAAAACCATAGCTTTGACTAGATGGACCTTTGTTGGCAAAGTAATGTCTCTGCTTTTCAATATGCTGTCTAGGTTGGTCATAACTTTCCTTTGAAGGAGTAAGTGTCTTTTAATTTCATGGCTGCAGTCACCATCTGCAGTGATTTTGAAGCCCCCCCAAAATAAAGTCAGCCACTGTTTCCATTGTTTCCCCATCTATTTGCCATGAAGTGATGGGACTGGATGCCATGATATTAGTTTTCTGAATGTTGATTTTTAAACCAACTTTTTCACTCTCCTCTTTCACTTTCATCAAGAGGCTCTTTAGTTCTTCTTCACTTTCTGCCATAAGGGTGGTGTCATCTGCATATCTGAGGTTATTGATATTTCTCCTGGCAATCTTGATTCCAGCTTGTGCTTCATCCAGCCCAGCATTTCTCATGATGTACTCTGCATAGAAGTTAAATAAGCAGGGTGACAATATACAGCCTTGACTTACTCCTTTTCCTATTTGGAACCAGTCTGTTGTTCCATGTCCAGTTCTAACTGTTGCTTTCTGACCTTCATACAGGTTTCTCAAGAGGCAGGTCAGGTGGTCTGGTATTCCCATTCTTTCAGACTTTTCCACAGTTTGTTGTGATCCATACAGTCAAAGGCTTTGGCATAGTCAATAAAGCAGAAATAGATGTTTTTGTGGAACTCTCTTGCTTTTTCAATAATTCAGCGGATGTTGGCAATTTGCTGTCTGGTTCCTCTGCCTTTTCTAAAACCAGCTTGAACATCTGGATCAAAATCTTACAGAAGGTATTAATATAGAATTACTATTTATAAGGTCTTCATTTTACAGACAAGAAAAATGAAGGAAAATGGTGTGAATTGCCCCAATGTACACAGCTATCATGGAGAAGGAAATGCCAACCCAGTCTGGTGTTTTGCCTGGAGAATCCCATGGATAGAGGAGCCTGGTGGGCTACAGTTCATGGGGTCACAAGAGTCAGACATGACTTAGCAACTAAACCACCACCACCACATAACTATCAAGTTGTGGGGGAAGGTGGGGCAGGCAGTGGTCTGTTCCCCACAGTGCAGCAGATGCTACAGGTGACAACTCTTTGGATTCTTATCTACTCTATCAGATAATGTAATAAAGAAACACCACCTGCTAGTTCTTTAGACACATGATGGAAGAGAGCTACATCATAAGGAATGGGCTGTGGTCAAGGGTTGCCCCCCATCAGCTTGTGGGCCCCTCTCTCCTCAGGCCTCAGGTTCACACATCCAAAATGAGCAAACCAAAACCTTACAGATCACAAGATCAAGAACAGGAAGTAATGTGAGTGAAAGTACTTGGTCAACTGCAAAGGCCATTTAAAGGTAAAGCATTTTTTTTTTTAAACTAAAGAGCATTAGACTCATTTCAGTGGAACAAATACTGTTTCACACTCCAGTCTTTTCAATAGGGTATTGATGCTTCTCAAGTGAAGCACCATTAAGGGCCCTTTGAAACTGGTTAAACCAGTTTAGGGCTTTTGTTTCTGCATTTTGGCTTGATTATTTTTTTATCATGTGGAGGAAGGATCCTTCAAAATGCATTCTAAATGCCATTTTAATAAATACGTATGTTTGAGGGACATACTACAGAGTACATTCAATGCAATTATTTTGCTTCAAAAGTCAATGAAAATTATGGGGGAAGGATGGGGGGAAGGGATAGAGGGTTTGGGATGGACATGTACACACTGCTATATCTAAAATGGATAACCAATAAGGACCTACATAGCCCAGGGAACTCTGTTCAATGTTACATGGCAGCCTGGATGGGAAGTAAGTTTTAGGGGAGAAAGAATACACGTGTATGTATGGCTGAGTCCCTTTGCTGTCCACCTGAAACTATCACAACATTGTTAATTGGCTATCAGTTCAGTTCAGTTCAGTTCAGTTTAGTCGCTCAGTTGTGTCCGACTCTTTGCGACCCCAAGAATCGCAGCACGCCAGGCCTCCCTGTCCATCACCAACTCCCAGAGTTCACTCAAACTCACGTCCATCAAGTCAGTGATGCCATCCAGCCATCTCATCCTCTGTCGTCCCCTTCTCCTCCTGCCCCCAATCCCTCCCAGCATCAGAGTCTTTTCCAATGAGTCAACTCTTTGCATGAGGTGGCCAAAGTACTGGAGTTTCAGCTTTAGCATCATTCCTTCCAAAGAAATCCCAGGGCTGATCTCCTTCAGAATGGACTGGTTGGATCTACTTGTAGTCCAAGGGACTCTCAAGAGTCTTCTCCAACACCACATTGGCTATACTCTAATATAAAACAAACAATTAAAAAAAAAAAAGCCAAAGCTGTGGTTTTTCCAGTAGTCATGTATGGATGTGAGAGCTGGATTATAAAGAATGCTGAGTGCTGAAGAATTGATGCTTTTGAACTGTGGCATTGGAGGACTGTTGAGAGTCCCTTGGACAGCAAGGAGATGAAACCAGTCAATCCCAAAGGAAATCTGTCCTGGATATTCAGTGGAAGGACTGATGCTAAAGCTGAAGCTCCAATACTTTGGCCATCTGACGCAAAGAACTGACTTATTGGAAAAGACCCTGATGCTTGGAAACATTGAAGGCAAGAAGAGAAGGGGACAACAGAGGATGAGATGATTGGATGGCATCACCAACTTGATGGACTTGAATTTGAGCAAGCTCTGGAAGTTGGTGATGGACAGGGAAGCCTGGTGTGCTGCAGTCCATGGAGTCACAAAGAGTCGGACATGATTGATTGACTGAAGTGAACTGTGCTATACAGTAGGACCTTGCTTATTCATTCTATATATAACAGCTTGCATCTGCTAACCCCAAACTCTCAATCCATCCTTCCCCTCTATCCCTCCCTTTTGACAACCATCAGACACGACTGAGAGTCTGAACCGAACTGAATGAGAATGGGAAATATTTTATCACATCAGCATAGGATAATTTCAACTATTTTTGTTTCTAATAAAACACTCATTCAGGAAAAACAGCTTATGCTCCATATAAATGGATAATTTGCTTAATTTTCATTATTTTAAACTCATATTTGTTAAAAAATTCATATATTATTTATCTTTTAGTTAGGTTTGGATATTATTTTTAGCAAATGAGAAAATAATAGAATTTGAAAGGTGAAAGGTAGACACAGCAAATGATGATCAGATTGTTACTTGTCATTCAGAGCTTCCCACATGGTGTCTGGAGCTTATGCACTCACTGATCCCAAACAGTAAAGAGCAAAGTTGGACAGGTCTTTAAAGTTTGTGAGATGCTTTCAAATAGGTCTTCTTTGATTTCCCTGGCACCTTAGCTGAGGAAAATGGGCTAGGCACTGTTGTCATGATTATAAAGTGGGGTATTGGAAACCCCAGGTTACTTACCAAGCAGAAAACCGCCAAGGTTGATCCAATCATCAGACTGCCAGGTTTCAATTCTTTTCACTTCGCATTTGCTGCCAGTTGGACACACTGCATTACTGTAAGGTGGACACTGGAAATTTTGTCACTTTAGAGGCTTTCACTGCCCGAAGCATCAGACGGGTTAAGCCATTTGCTGTTCACAATAAACCTGCCAGGCAGGTGATATTTTTGTCTTTGTAGCACTGGAGTGTATTTATCTGTATTTTCCCCATGTGATAAGTGAGAAAACTGTAGCTCAAAAAATTAAGTGACCTTTTCAATGTCACTCCTCTACTAAATGGTGAGAAATGGGCAATCTGACTAAAGAATAGGTACAACTAATGGTACAATACACAATACTGTTCCCATAGTTGACTTTGTTCTTTGCTTTTTCAATTAAGAAAAGATAAAAAGTGTGGTATTCAAACAATTGAATTTGCAGCTCTCATTCTCCCCTATTTCCTTTTGTATCATTAATATTCAGTATCTAACCAAACACAGACTAGAAACTTCAGCACAGAATTGAGAGGCTTCTAAATGCTGTTTAGAAACAGACACATTGAACTTAAGCACTAGATTTCAACCATCTTTGGGTGGGTGAGAGAGGAAAGTATATTTAGCTCTGGCTTCATGAGAATTTTAAATCTTCCAGGGCTTCTGAGAACAATAATTCATGACTTTACTAATTATTACTTCTTAAAAGGCTGAGACGTAAAATTTTCATTGTTCCCCAACAAAGCAAAGTGCTTAGAGGTTTCCTGATATAGAAAAAGAAAGTTTTTACTGAATGGCCTTTAAAATATGTTTCAGACCTCATAGTAGCTGAATCTTTGACGTATTAATGGTAAATCTATTTTTATTAAAAAAGTCTATAAGTGTGGACTGTGGCCAAGGTAAGACCAGTTACTTTTTATTTTAACCTGACTCCAGAAGCATAACATGAGAGCTGAATCTGGTTTTCATAAGTTTCCTCAGGAATAAAATGTATTTAATTATATATATTCCAAATACAGATGATGAGTTCATTTGTCTTAAAGTTTTAAATTATTATAATATCAGCAGGATACATCA
>SJYQ01000572.1:288909-398042 GCA_006410935.1 Redunca redunca | reverse complement strand
ACATCACTTTAAATTCTCTTTTAATTTCTTTCCATTTATTTATGGAGTTCAAGTATTACATATATTTATTTTATATATATATATATTTTATATATAGCATACATATATATCGGAGAAGGCCATGGCACCCCACTCCAGTACTCTTGCCTGGAAAATCCCATGGGCGGAGGAGCCTGGTAGGCTGCAGTCCATGGGGTTGCGAAGAGTCGGATACGACTGAGCGACTTCACTTTTACTTCTCACTTTTATGCACTGGAGAAGGAAATGGCAACCCACTCCAGTGTTCTTGTCTGGAGAATCCCAGGGACGGGGGAGCCTGGTTGGCTGCCTTCTATGGGGTTGCACAGAGTCGGACACGACTGAAGCGACTTAGCAGCAGCAGCAGCATACATATATATATAATGTATATATACATTATATATAAATGCATATATATTCAAATATATATGTGTGTGTGTTTGCATTTTTTTGTTTATTTATAAATTTCGATGGCACAATAAATATTGAAAGGAATTTGGTACAAATGAGTAACTTCAGAAAGTGTTTCTTTTGCTATTCAAAATACCTTTTTCATGTAACTAAATGGCAGTTGATTTGCAAATTAAAAGGAAATCTGAATGTCACTGCTTTAGGAATTTGAATTATTGAATCTCTTTTTTCCATTGATCCAGAACCACGTCAAATAACACGTCATCCAGAACTTACTTTTGTCTTTGCTCATAAGAATTCTGCATTCTCTGCTATAAGTACTGAGTGACTGTATTAGCGAAAATCATGGGAGGGGTGATTACTCTGTGCTTACCGAGCACTGAGCACCAGGAACTTCATGAAGAAAAAAAGAACTGAGCTCTGAGCCATGCAGATGAAAGAAGCATATGAATATCAAGTAAAATGTGTAAGGAATCATTGAAATTAAAGCACATGATGTTCCACGACAGGATCCAAAAACAGAAGGCTTAATTCCCTGGTAGAAAAAATCTGGCAAAACACCAAAGCTCTGAAAAACAATGCACAAACAGGAGAACAACCCCCAAAGGTTTCTTTCCTCTTTATCTCCAACCCAATTACGTATCTTCCCATCACTGGAAAAGCTTTGGGAACAATGCTTACAATGGCTTAATGTTTAACTTACCCAACACATTTATTTTTATTAGCTGAAAATGTGAGTCATTTCAGCTGACACTTTGGAAAGCCACATATTACCTTTTTGCTTATTTGTTTTTCATGCATTAGATTGAACTTAAATAGTTTATGTTGACTCCAGGCAGGCTAAACATTCCTCAAGCGCCTCCTTTTCCTCTGTAGCTGGCTCTCCTCAGTTTGGCCATCCAGACCGGAGTG
Organism: Redunca redunca; assembly: GCA_006410935.1. Taxonomy (NCBI): domain Eukaryota; kingdom Metazoa; phylum Chordata; class Mammalia; order Artiodactyla; family Bovidae; genus Redunca; species Redunca redunca. The sequence goes on along the minus strand of SJYQ01000572.1, from coordinate 396,701 downwards.
CAGTAATAGATTGTTTCGGAGAACACGGACAATCTTCTTGTGACCTGACTGCTCTGCTCCTTTGTCAACAGCAGTGACAATGGGGAAGTGCTCAAAAAAGCCTATAACCCCTTTGGGGCCCCTCATGGCTGGGAGGTTCCCTCTTCCTAAACGTCATGTGCTCTGTATTATTTGTGGGTCAAACAACCATTGGCAAGGTTTCCTGTACACTCAGGTGAGTATAAGAGAATCAGAATATAAAGCATTGTAATTTACTGACAAACGGGGCCATGAAGGGTGAATTCAGAGAGAAGAAATAGTTGGCAGGGGTGCTCATCCCTCACTTCTCCTCATATCTTTGTCTAGGTGAACTTCCCTCATTTTCCATCACAACAGTGCTATATTCTCTCCCTTTTACTTGCAAAGTCTAAGGTATAGGCCACTGCATTGCAGCATGCTCTGGACTGAGACACAACTTTTGTTCAGAAGAAGACAGGCTGAAAGATAACAAAAAGTCTTTTTAACAAGTTACAAAAATATTACATCTGCATACTTTGAGAGTGGCCATTCTGACCGAGTGACGTGGTACCTCATTGTAGTTTTGATTTGTATTTCTCTAGTAGTTAGTGATATTGAGCAATTTTCAAGTGTTTTTTGGCCATCTATACATCTTCTTATGAGTATTTAGATTCTGCCCATTTTTTGATGGGGCTGTTTGTTTTTTGGATATTGAGCTGAATGAGCTGTTTGTATATTTGGAGACTAATTCCTTGTCAGTTGCTTTGTTTGCAAATATTTTCTCCCATTCTGAGGGTTGTCTTCATTTTGCTTATGATTTCCTTTGCTGTACAAAAGTTTTTAAGCTTAATTAGGTCTCATTTAGTTATTTTCTTTTTATTTTCATTACATAGGAGGTGAGTCAAAGAGGATCTTGCTGCAATTTATGTCAAAGATTGTTCTGCCTGTATTTTTCTCTAAGAACCTTACATTTAGGTTTTTAATCCATTTAGAGTTTATTTTTGTGTATGGTGTTAAGGAGTGTCCTAATTTCACTTTTTTACATGTGGCTATCCAGTTTTCCTAGCATCACTTATTGAAGAGACATTTTTTTCTCCATAATTCGAAAAGACAAATGCACTCCTGTTTTCACTGCAGCACTGTTTATAATAGTCAGGACATGGAAGCAACCTAAATGTCCATCAACAAAGGAATGGATAAAGAATATATACAGATATATATATATACATATCTCACAGATATATATATATATATATATCATGGAGTACTGTATGCACGTATGTGTGTTAAGTTGCTTCAGTCATGTCGGACTCTTTGTGACCCTATGTACCATAGCCTACCAGGCTCCTCTGTCCAAGGGATTCTCCAGGCAAGAGTACAGGAGTGGGTTGCCATTTCCTTCTCCAATGCAGGAAAGTGAAAAGTGAAAGTGAAGTCACTCAGTCATGTCTGACTCTTAGTGACCCCTTGAACTGCAGCCCACCAGGCTTCTCCATTCATGGGAGTTTCCAAGCAAGAGTACTGGAGTGGGGTGCCATTGCCTTCTCCATATACACACTATAACATATAAAATAGACAACTGTTAAGGATCTACTGTATAGCACAGGGAAGTCTACTCAATATTGTGCAATGGCCTGTTTAGGAAAAGAATCTTACAAAAGAGTGGATATATGTATAACAGATTCATTTTGCTGTACACCTGAAACTAACACAATACTGTAAATCAACTATACTCCAATAAAAATTTTAAAAAAGTATTTTAAAAAGGTATATCTGCATAGAAAAAATAAAAAGGTACAGGTCATGATACAAAAAGTTAAAATCTTTTTTCCTTCCACCACTGGTTCTAATAACAGATGATAGACATTGCAAAGCTTTTCTATGCATTTTCCCAGGAAGCTACCTTTATATCAATATGTGTGCTCTTATTATACAAATTGCACCTTACTCTATACAAAGATTTTATATACAAAAATTGAAGGTGATCACATACATGTGTCGCTTGTTTATTCAGCAGTGCATCTTTCTGTGTCATTACATATCTAACTTTTTCATGATTGTATGGAGTAATGGTCTATTTTAATGGTTAAAAATTAAGTTAATATTAAAAAACGGTTCAACATTTTAATAATTATGTAAGTATGAAAGTTATATGTATGAAAGCCTCTGATTTATAAAAATTCCACCATTAGTAATAGAAGTGAGTATTTTACAGGTTATTCTTCATCTTGTTTGCTGTTTAGTATTTCTGTATCAATTATGTTTCAACGTAGGCCTCTGGTAACAGAAACCAGTACAACTTTTATTGCTGTGACATTTTTCTCTTTTCTCATCATAAATCTCGTCCTGGCTTCTTGGCTCCACTGACACTGGTGGCTGGAAGCAAGGCTTGCCTTTCCTTCCCCACTCTTGACCTAACCCCAGTCAACCGTGTCCATGCACTTCTGGCACAGAGTTCTCATCAGCAGACCATTCCTGCTGGCTCATCTTTTCCCTGCAGTGGGGCTCAGGGCATTAACCAACCCAAGTACCTGGAAGAAAGGAGATGACGAGCTATATAATTAAAAGTCTGTTCCTTCGGTACTGGGCCTTTTCCAGTTCAGCAGTTCCCTCTGAGAAACAGCAACAGAGGCCAAATTATGACCGGCCAACTTCGGACTCTCTGAGTCGCGGTTCCCCGCTGTGGAGTGGGGTCAGGTGTTCCATCAGGATGGAGCCCCTGGACCTGGCAGGCAGCTGAGTGAGCGGCAGAGCTGATTTAGACAGGCGCTCACCCAAACAATAGTACTGAAAATTTTAGTTGGCTCACTTAGCTCATCTCATTGACGAAAAGTGAAATGTGCTAAGGGGAGTATTATTAGCTTTCAGCTTGCCATAAACTGTTGAGGGAACAAGCCACAAAGGAAATGTTCATCTGCAGCAAGATGATAAAAAGGGGGAGGATGCCGACCACGAGGGCGTATTCCTTTTAAGGCTTGTGCGTTGCAAACGACACACGCACACACACACGTTGCAAACGACACACACACGCACACACCTCGCCTTAGTATGTGCTTCCCCGAGGGCATATCTTTGCGTAACAATACATTTGGTGAGACCACAGCGTCTGCGTTCTCCCCGCCCCAGAATCGGTGCCCGAGCCCGGCTGCGGCCTCTCCACCGTCACTGCTGCGGCCTCAATCCTTGTCACGGAGGCGGGGGCGGGGGCGGGCAGGCGCGGGAGCGCGGCGGCACCGGAGCATCCGAATTCCCTCCGCGGCCGCCGATTGGTCAGGAGCCGGGAGGCGGTGGCAGCCCCTCGGCTCCGCTCGCTGTAGCTGCCGGGAGGTGGCCATCAGGGCGCGCCGGGCCGGGGGCGCGGGCTGGGTGCGGGGTCGCCGCCGCCGCCTGGGTCCCTCGGCCGAGCCGGCGCTGACACCATGGTGAGTGGTCTCGGCCGCTCGGACCGCGCCTCCCGCCAGCGGGGTCTGGCTGCCCGAGGGAACCGGCCGAGCGCCGAGGAAGCGCGCTGGGGGCCCCGGGAGCGCAGCGCTGGCCGCGGGGCGGCCCTGCGTTTTGCCTGCATCCAGAACCGGGAGACCGGAACGTCGGGGGTTAGCTGCGGGGGCGGTTGATGCCTGGCTTCCCGGGTGTCCGCACGGCGCGCGCCTTCCCGAGCTCGGGAAGGGGACGAGCGGCCGAGGCGCAGGGGCGCCCGGCCAGGGCCGGCCCGCGTGTGTGGGTCTGGGCGCTGTGGCCCTAGAGGCGTCGGGCTTGCGCCCCCTCTGCAGGGCTCTCCTGGGGCGCAACCTGCCTTGGCGCGGGGACAGGTGAGCGTGGGAGGTGGTGGCCTGGGGATGGGGCGGACAGTGACGGAGACAAGCTGCCCCTGAATGGGGCGGAGGTTGCGCCCCTGTACTACCCCTCCTTAGCACCTGGACCCCAAATAGAGCGGAAGCAGGGGGCAGGGTATTAGGTTCCCTGGCGCCGTGGCGGCAGCTGCGGCGGCCTGGCCCCCAATCCCCTTCCCACCGCAGCCGGTCCCTGACGCTCGGGTCTTCCTGTCCCGCAGTATGGATTCGTGAATCACGCGTTGGAGCTGCTGGTGATCCGCAACTACGGCCCTGAGGTGTGGGAAGACATCAAGTAAGTGTAGGGTCCCCGCGCCCCGCCGCGCCCCCACTTCCTGCCCGAGGCGCGCATCCTCGGCGCAGCCGCGCTCCCACGCTCCGGATCCCGGCCGGGGGTGGCGGGGTGGGGCGGGGCGGCCCTGGGGGAAGGATCCCCAGGGTCACCGCGGCCTCTCAACCCGGCCGAGCGTGGGAACGCGCTGCCCGCGCCCTGGCGGCTCCCAGGCTCCGAGCCCGGGAGGCTCCCACGAGCAGGGGCCCCGGGGACCGCAGAGGCCTCCGCAGGAACGAATGAAGACGGCTCGCTGGTCGTTCACACACTTTGCAGACTTGTACGATAGATAAATAGGGAAGCCTTTTCGGTCTGCTGAAACTCACTTTTGAGACTTCCTATCGAGCAACTATGAATCGACCTCGTTTATTCGTCTGAAATAAAGTGACTCCCCCGCCCCGTTTATTTTTGGTTTCTATTACTGTGGTGAGGCAGGAGGGTATCCTAGTTTTCGTCTGGAGCTGTGAGCCCAGTGCTTGGGATGTGAACGGAAATACCGCAAGCCACTGGAGGTTTCAACCTGCTGCAGTGACGGTCACCAGCTCTCTGAACACCTTGAGCGTTTCAGTCCAACAGAGATCTTTTTCTCTCTCCTCACTCTGGTAGAATTTGCCTTTCACTTGTACGGTTGACCACAACCGAGCAGCCACATCAAAAGCCACCATTATGTGGACTTGCATTTTGGGACAACACTGTAACTGTCGTGTTCAATTAGAGGGACAGAGAGTGGTACCCGGGTGGACAGAGAACACACTGTTATTATTTACTGTCTTTCCCTGTGCTCACTGATTTCATTTTGTTGTATCAAGTAGGTGATACTTTCATGCATTTTTTTCCTAAATATATTACAGTTAGTGGCGGTGAATTCTAACAGGATCTATTATGAAGTTCCACCACAGTGATTTCTTACACAGATCTGTTTCCATGGAAATTACCAGAATTAAATATAGAGCAGTAGACTGCAACTTTTCCTTCCCTTGAATCAGTATCCTTGAGCATTATTTCGTGTTCCCTGAGCCGTTTGTGTTACCACGGAGTACATCCGCATGCTATAAAGAGAAGTAGGGGTTTTGTGATTATGGGGGTCAATCAAATAAGAATCTAGGCACTAAAGCTTACTTTGGGACTTGAACTCTCTATCCACCTTATTAATACCTTCAAAATTTTTATTTTGCTTGGCAGATAGTTACAGAGAGGCAGGGATCAAGAGAAAGATTTTTCACAATGTAACCTATGTATAAGACTATTTTAAAGTCATTTTCTTTGTGAATTTATGAAGGCATCATGTATACCAACCATGTGGTAATTTCTCATCCATAAGATAGAAATTCCCAAATTACCTAGTGGATGTGTGATGACAATGAACATATTCAGAATTTTCAGAGCACAGGATGGCTCTTGTGGTTAAACGGTCATGCATAATTGGATTTAGAACATGTGTCTTCCCCATTATAGATTTCGATGATGTCAAATACAGAAATGAAAATTTGTACCTCATAGAGAAAAGTGTAGGAAATTTAGAAATGAAGTTATCAAGTGCTTCATTTATACTGGGCATATTTTCCACAGAGGTGGTCAGAAATATCTAACGATTTACAAACTCCCTTGATGTGAAGCCTTAACTCTGCCAAATCACACTAAGAATGTTGTTGCATTCTTCTTAAAAATGTATTAATTTTAGTTAAACATAAATATCTTCTAACTCATGAATTTATTTTTAAGTTGCATCAAACAGTATTCTTCATCTGTTTAAGTGCTAATAATTTAAATCAGATGAAACTTTTTTTTTTTTCTGGTAAAATGGAACAAATCATATGAATCTTTTTCAAGGATTATGTGCCTGTGCAAGAGAAATGCTGTTAGTTTTACTAGTGTTTGCAATTCAGGTATCAAGGTTGACTTTTTTTTTTTGGTTTCAGCATCCCTCCTGATAGAGCCCATTTTGTCTTGGATACAATTTAGTATCTGGATGAGAGAACCTTGCTGAATTTTCTGCATGGAGGGCCTTAGAACAGTTCACTGTTGGGACCCCTGAGGGATCCCTGGAAGAGTATTTGCTTTGAGCCTCAGAGATCCTCACTGCCTGGGCCAGGATGGAAGACTTTGGCAGGGTTTAACTTTGAAATGCTCCCTGGGAGATTCTGAGTTCTCCTCTGACCTCACCACCTACTCCAGGGAGGATCTCTGTAGTCATGGGTCCAAGATACTTTCAGTTGTACCTTTTAATGAAAACTGAATATATGAAAAACATTTTTTTTTTATCTCAGTAAATACCAAACGCCTCTAGCTTCCTTTTTGCACTGTGAAAAGCTATCTAAACTGATGTTTATAAAATTTCATATCATACTCTTTTGGTTTAGGAGGAAATGGCCATCCATCCTTCTTCAGAAAGGATGCCAAACATTTAATGACAAGTAAAATCCAAAGTAACAGATTCCAGACAGAAAATCCTAAATGGTAAGAGCCAGAAATGCTTCACTGTAAACTCCCTATCCATTTATACTCTTACCAACAATATAACCATTTCACAAGAGTTTTAAATTCCACTGTTTATTTTTTATTTTTATTTTACTTTATTTTACTTTACAATACTGTATTGGTTTTGCCATACATCAACATGAATCCACCACCCAATCCTGTTAAAGAAAAAGAAAGATTGTCAAGACGAGGGTCAGCAAACTTTCTCTTAAAGGGCTAGATAGTAAATATTATAAGTGTTGCAGGCTAAGAGTAAATTTTGAAGATATTATGTGTATCATCTTTAAAATGTAACCATTAAAAAATGTAAAAGCCATTCTTAGATCCCAAAGTGGCAAAAACCGGCAGTGGGTGGGACTTGACTCATGGATTGTCGTTTGCCCCTCTGATCTAGATCATAACTGCATTTAAAAAAGCCAGAGAGACTGCTGAATCTACCTCAGATCCTGTTTTGTTGGTTTCCTTTCAGTTTTGAGATGGCCCTTTCTGGAAGCCATGCTAAGTGATGAGAAATATCAATCATTGTTTCAAGAAAACATGAAGCCAGGATATATGTGTGTATATATGTGTGTATATATCTAATATATATATATATGTATATATTGGCAAAGCCCCTAAATATGTAATTTAATAACAATTTATGTCACCCTGCCATTGGCCCTGGCTAGACTAGCATTGATTCAAACTACTGGGTTCAGAATCTTGGTATGAGATTTGGAAATGAACTAATGGCTCTGTTAGTTGATGAGTACTGGAGTGAGTTCCCCTAGAAGACTGTCAGGAAGATGACTCCCCTGTGTAAAGAATGCATACGTGTTTGGTATGTTTTTATGTGATTTACCTATACAGGGCAGCATACTTTTTTCATTCATTGACTCAAGTCTTCTTTCATTCTCTAGTTAAGCTTATTTTTAAGGAGCATAGTCAAGTGTTTGAGTAATGAGGATAGAAAGTTTATGATATGTTAGTTTCTACTGTACAGCAAAGTGAATTAACTATACATATACATCTATTCCCTCTTTTTTGGATTTCCTCCATTTAGGTCAACACAGAGCACTGAGTAGAGTTCCCTGTGCATACTATTATGCATACTATCAATAGTGTATATAGATCAATCCCAATCTCCCAATTATTTCCACCCTCCTTTTCCCCCTTGGTGTTCATGCATTTGTTTTCTACATCTGTCTGTTTCTGCTTTGCAAACAAGATCATTTATATTCCAATAAAAAATAATTAAAAAGACTGCATAGAATCACCTCCAAATAACAGTTGAGAACAGAGTGGCAGGACTTCCATGTTTTATGTATTAGTTTTTGTTTATTTTGGTTTTTCCTTTCTTTTTTAGCATTTTTAAATTGAAGTATAGTTGATTTACAGTCTCATGTTGATTTCAGGTGTATAACACAGTGATTCATTTATACATACATATATGTGTGTATGTATATATTCATTTTCAGATACTTTTTTTCTTACAAGTTATTATAAAATACTGAGTATAGTTTCCTGTGCTCTATCTTTATTTTTCATCTTCTTTTTTTCACAAAGGAAACCCATGTTGATTTGGAAAGCTTTCCCCAAAATGTGTATGATATAATCCTTGCTTTCAAATACAATCTAGAGATATCAGACTGTTTCTAATCTTATTATATCTTGATTTTTTTGCCTGTAACTCAGAGGTGGAAACATTTGGCTGTTGGATAGTATATTCTGATCTTCCAGTTTTGAAAATAATGCTCCTTGGTGAATTTGCTAATCATGAATTAATCATTATGGTTCATGTAAGCAGATGCTTGGCTGTAGGCTAGTTATATGTGACTTTCCCAGTTGCATAAACTTCCCAAGACTAAACTCTATAAGGAGACGGATAATAACTACTTCATGGGGTTTTATATTGAATGATGTCTACAAAGTGCTTAACACAGTTCTTGATGAAAAGTGCTTAGTAAATGGTAGCTGTTACTTGTGTTCCTCTAGAACCAGAGTTTTCAGGTTTTCCCTGTCCAGCTCCCCTGAAAGATAACAAGCACCCTTACATGACAATAATTGATTGATTCCGTATACTATACCTGTTTAAGTGTGCACTCATTGCTCTAGGACAGGTAGTGACTTCTTGTCATTTCACTTTCTCTTTCCCTTTCTCCATCTCATGCAGCTGGTACCTGCCCATTGGATTTGAGGTGCTCTGAAATGCTCATCTTTTCCTTCCCAGCTCTGAGCACTTTCCCTTCTTACTATGATGGCCTTATCGAGTTTTCTGTGTCTGACTGGTCCCACTTCTACCCCTTCTGCACATTATGGGAAGACTTAATCTCATGATGTTGTTTTTCTGCTGAAGCTTTTACTTTGGAATCAATCCTACATTATATTCTTCTACCTCCCAGTCTCTATCTGTTATTTGAAGATGCAGTGTATGTTCTTTTTCTTTTTTTTAATTCATTAGTTTTTAATATTTTGGATCCCATGTGTAAGTCATAACACACAGTATTTGACTTTCTTTGTCTGACATTTCACTGAGCATCATACCCTCCAGTTCATCCATGTTATTGCAAATGGCAGAATTTTATTCATTTTTATGGCTAGTAATATCCCATTGTATATATATTGCATCTTCTTTATCTATTCATCTGTTGATGGACACTTAAGTTGTTTCTATGTGCTCTTTTTTTGATTTTGTTTTGTATTTTAGGCTGTACCATGGAGCATGAAGGATCTTAGTTTCCCTACCAGGGATTGAACCTGTGCCCTCTGCATTGGGTGTGGAGTCTTAAACACTGGACTGCCAAGGAAGTCCTCATATGCTCTTAATATCCATTTTATCAAAACCAAATCGAGTACCACATTTTGCCTTATTTTAATCGGATTTTCATATTCCCGTGGCAATATAATTAAATTTTTATACCTTCCTGTATTCTTGCTCAAGTGGGTTTTAAAATATTAAGTCCTTTTTATTATAAAACCTGTTTAAAATTTCCGAAGTCCTTTCCTCACTAATCTCACATGAGTGCCACAATACCCATTTGAAGTAAGAAAGGCCTTTCTAGCTCATTTTTTCCCCAACTTTATTGAGATATAATTGGCACGTAACATTGTGTAAGTTTAAGGTGTTTTATGTATGGTTTAGACACATTTGTAAATTACAGAACAATTCCCACCATAATATTCACTAAAACTTGCATCCTGTGTCATAGTGACTATTTTCTGTGGTGAGAAGGTTTAAAACCTACCCTCTTAGCAGCGTTTAAGTCTGTGATCCAGTGTTAGCTGTAATCACCAAGCTGTGCACTGATCCCCAGACCTGTTCATCTTGTAACTGGTTGTCTGTACTCTTGGAGCAACACCTCCCTGTTATCCCACTTCCAGCCCTACTGATTGCTCTACACTGTTTCTCTCAGTTTGTCTGTTTTACTTTCTACATATATAAGCGAGCTCAGTGCTCTTTGTTTAATGATATAGTTGAGTCTCAGGAGGTGGAATGACTGTCTAAGGAATGACGTCAGAAAGCTGTAGACTCAGACCAGGCTCTGCTCTTCTGATGGCAGATCTGCTGCTCCTTTTAAGATAGAAAGTGTGAAAGTGTTAGTTGCTCAGTCATGTCAGACTCTTTGTGACCCCATGGACTGTAGCCCACCAGTCTCCTCTCTCCATGGGATTCTCCAGACAAGAATACTGGAGTGGGTTGCCATTTCCTTCTCCAGGGGATCTTCTCAACCCAGGGATCGAACCTGGCTGTCCTGCTTTGAAGGCAGATTCTTTACTGTCTGAGCCATGGGCACGATACCAAAACAGGAACTAATGAAGTGACATACAAACATGAAGCCATATTCATTTCATCCCCAGAAACTTCCTCAGTACAAATAAATGAATACATTGATTTTAAAAATAGGTGAACTGGATAATTGTTACAATCACGACCTTTTTAGAAAGACCTGCTGGTCAACCTGGAAGGTGGATGGAGGCCCAGTACATCCACTGGAAGCCACCTATGCCTGTGGAACTGGGTGCTTAGGGCAGACCCCTTCTCATGACCCCCTAGGGAACCCGAGTTCCTTATCTCAGGGCTTTTCTTTGATGGTCTGAAGTATCTCCCAGCCAAACAATCTGGGTTTTTGTTTTCCTTACATCTATCATCTTTGCGAAATTGAAAAAAAATCTTAGATGCATATTACTTAATTACGTGTGGGAGGAGGAGCTTTGTCCATTAACATGCGCGGCTGAGGAGTGGCCTGAGGATCTGTATTCCCCTCTCATTCCCAGAGATGCATGGATGAACACTGACTGGCCCTGGCCCTGGGCCCCACCGACAATGTCCTTCCTGCCCTTGCTGCTCTCCAGAGTGAGAAGGTCTTGTGGATGTTTCTCGTCAGTATGTCAGAAAGTGATGGTCATAGTTCATACTGTGCAGACATCACCAGGAAAGCACACTTAAGGAAAACTCTAGAACCGGCCCCACTCAGAGGCTGATGACTGCCAGGACATAGGGCCGGGGGGCTTTTCCATCGTTGCTTTGTTTCTTTGTTCATTCAACAGAAAACAGGGGAAACAGTGTCTCTGTTTATGTCTGGCCAAGTGGAGTGGCTTTTTCTATACTGACACTGAGATTAGAGGTATCTACTATATGAAAAAGGGGAACTTTTTTTTAATGTGTAAGAAATTTTATTGTGATACAGAAACTTTTCTTATAGGAATGTAGCTTGAAGAGTAATTTAAAGTATATAGAAGGATTTAACCATAACGATATTGAACACAGCCCCTTATAATAGCAAAGTAGTAGAAACAGTGAAACTAATCAAAGATAGAGAACTGTTTATTTGTATACTGGTTTTAAAAGGTGTTTCAGAGAAATATAAGACACAACAAGGAAGAGGTGATCTGACAAGCATTTTAAAAGGAAACGGATCAGTATTTCTTCAGTGGTCCGACAGATTTTTTTCATTGAAAGTTTATTAATGAAATTAATTCAGAGTTGAAATTAAAGTTAATTTCATTGAAATTACTGGGATAATTATGGATTCAAATGCAGTACTAAGAATTGATGGACAGAAGCCATGAACCTTGACCTTCTTTCCCCTAGTATGTTTCAAACTGTAGTCTAATGACATTGATACATCTATCTTATTCATATTTTTCAGTTTTGCTTAAAACCCTTTATGTGTATCTGTTTGATTTTATCACATGCACAGGTTCACATATCCACAACCACAGTCAAGATACAGAACATTTCCATCACCACAAGGATCCCTCATGTTGTCCTTTATAACCTGGAAAGGGAAACATTCTGACATGTTTATTGTCCCTTTTTGTTACTGTGCATTTGGTTGTGCTGGAGAGTCTGATCAGTTGCCACTTATGTTGAGTCAAGAAACACTGCCTTGTTCCTCTATTGAGATTCTTTGTGGTCAGTCTTCAAATCAGCCAAACATGGGAACGTTCAGCCCTCAAACCCCACTTGCTCTCAGCACCCTAGCCTCCTGGGCAACTTTTCAAGCCAGTTTTCAAGTTCCTCAACCAGGCTGACCTTTCCCATCCAGGGAGGGTGACACCTGTGCTCAGAAGGGTCTCACTCCATGCTCCCCACTCCTGCCTTCAAATGAAAATATTTCTCAGTCTTAAGAAGGTGAGAAAAAACCTTACTTTTTTATTTTTTGTACTTTTATTTTTAAAATTGAGGTATAGTTGCTTTACAATGTTGTGTTGGTTCCTGCTGTACAATGAAGTGAATCAGCCATATGTATACATACATCCCCTCCCTCTTGAGCCTCCTTCGCCCCTTGACCCCTGCCATCTCGTCAGAGAGTGCCAGGCTGGGCTTCCTGTGTTATACAGCAGCTTCCCACTTGCTGTGGTTTACATATATTGGTGGAGATATGTCAATCCTGCTTTTCAATTCGTCCATCACCCCCGACCCATGTCCACATGTCTGTTCTATATGTCTGTGTGTGTGCTCAATCATGTCCGACTCTTTTGCAACCCATGGATGGTAGCCCACCAGGCTTCTCTGTCCATGGGATTTTCCAGGCAAGAATGATAGCATCGGTTGCCATTTTCTACTTCAGGAGATCTTCCTGACCCAGGGATTGAACCTGGGTCTCCCACATTGCAGGCAGATTCTTCTACCACTGGCGCCACCTCTACAGATCTTACTTAAGGGACAGCTTCTTTCACCTCCAGAACTGTACTTTTCCTTCATAGTACATGCACAAGTTTATAATTACTTATTTGTACTGTTATTTGATTGCTCTCTGTCTTATCTCACTAAACTGTAGCATCTATAGCTAGCAGAAAGCCTCTATGTGTATGTGTGTGTATAATATATATGCATTAATTATCTTTCTGATTTTCAGAGAATAGAGCACGTCTGTATGTATCACACATATTTCTTTCCTGTAACAAGGATTTATTATGTCAGAATGGTGACATCTTCAGCTTCTATTTAATAAAATATAAGCTCTGTTGAAATGGGCATTTCTTATATAAGCAATAGCAGAAGATATAGCAGTAAATTATAACATCTCTGTTTGGAAGGATCAGAGTTCACACATGGATATAATAAAAGGATTAAGAACACTGCTTTTGGATTACCAGTTGCATAAACCTTCAAGACACTGGGTTGGATTCAGGACAAGACTGACTCCTTTATCAAGTGTCTCAAAGGCAGGCCTGTGTGGTGCTGTTTAAAGCCCGTGTCTAGACTGTAGAGGGGCGTCCCTGGTGGCTCAGCTGGTAAAGAATCCTCCTGCAATGCGGGAGACCTGGGTTCAAACCCTGGGTTGGGAAGATCCTCTGGAGAATGGAAAGATTACCCACTCCAGTATTCTGGCCTAGAATTCCAAGGACTATATAGTCCATGGGGTTGCAAAGAGTCGGACACGACTGAGCAACTTTTGCTTTCACTTTCAGACTGTAGGTAGATGTTTATGATGCTGAAAGTAAATTTTGAAACCAGGTGAGGATGCTCCCTAGGACCTGCAGTATTGACTGTAACAGCTCATGTATGTCGGACACTCATCATGTGTTCCGCAGTCGTGGTCCTTTTTAGGCTTTGTTCTTGTTAACTCACATAATCCTCACGCCCACCCTAGAGGACAGATTTGTTCTTTATTCTTATTTTAGAAATGAGGGAACTGAGGCTTCATGACTAACTCCTACCTAAAGCCACCCATGTCTTCATCATCAGAGCAGAGATTGGGGCACAGGTGGGCTTGTAATGATAGTAATATGTGCTTTCCCATAAACACAAAGGACTCAACAAACTTCTCTTTTCCAAAGACGATTTAGCATGAGGATGGGCAGCATACATGTGTGTTACTACTTCCGTCTTTGTTTTTGTTTTCCTATACTTTTCACGCGCTTGTTCAGGTGCATGTGGCTGTTACATTTTTAAAGGTGGTTTTACTCAGAAATAGGGCTTCCCAGGTGGCATAGTGTTAAAGAACCCACCTATGCAGGAGACGTAAGAGACTTGGGTTTGATCCCTGGGTTGGGAAGATCTGGAGGAGAGCATGGCAACCCACTGCAGTGTTCTTGCCTGGAGAATCCTCATGGACAGAGGAGCCTGGCAGGCTACAGTGCATAGGGTCTCAAAGAGTCGGACACGATTGAAGCGACTTAGCACTTACTCAGGAATAGAACGTCTACATCTACAAAGAATATCAGAGACTCAGGACTTTTGAGCAGCTTGTGCGGTTTTGGAAACACTCTGAGCTGCGGTGCTTGTGAGGGGAGTTCAGGATGAAGGACACACTTGGCTGAGGAAGTCATTTGTTTTATGAAGCTGCTGAACAGGGCTCCTTTGAAATGTTTGAGATTGTGTTTTCAGAACTGGGACAATTTACTTATGAGATTGTCTTGTGCCACCACTGGACACAGTCAGAAAAAATACTGTTACGTATCCAGAGTGGGTCTTTGGTTAAACCCGTGTTACCTGTGAAAGGACGACTGTCACCACTTACAGGACTTGGATGAATGAAGACGCTGGCCTTGGAGGACTGACCTTCACCATCTGGTGAGTGGTCAGAGCATAAGGCCTCTCCTCCAAATCCCCCCAAATTAGTGTCTTCTTTAGGGATTCAGACTTTCTGGGAATCTTCAGATCATGCTATTGAAAATGGAGGGGCCGTTAATGCTTTCACAGCCACTCCCAAAAAAGCTATGTATATTTTTAATTTGTAAATGACATAAATAGTTATTATCTGTGCTTCATGGTGGGAGGTTTTGATTTTAATGATTGGACACAACCCAGCCTTGAGGATGTCCTTACCTCTCTGTAAATTAGACAGGCCATCCTGGGATTTATTGTCAAGACTCTGCATACTGTCTTTAAATACAGCTTGTGATGGGGTAACAGTGTTTACAGGATCAGCAGCCCTGGGAGCTGTCATGAGTCGGGTTGATTGATATGAGCTGATTTTTCTGCCTGAGACCAGACTTTGTGACTCCTGTATTCAAGACGCCTGTGTTTAGCCTCTCCGATATTAGAATTCCTAGGAAGCTTCTTTGCCTACTAGCCAGCAGTTTCTGTAGTATACTCAACTTACCTGACAGTTTATAATAGCAGGAACTCAGTGTCAGAATATGAATTCAGTTTCTGTCCATTCACATCCCTTAGGCAAGGAAAATCCCTTATGTATGAGTTCTGAGAAATGCTACCTGGATATTTCTCACAGCTTTTGTACCTACTTAAAAAAGATAAATAGTAAAGACATTCCTCAGTTTGAGAATAAATTGGACTTCTGCCAGTAATGTTTGATTGTTTGATTTTTGGTAGGAAGTTTGGAAATGTGTGGAGGATATTTAATTAATTCATTTATTTTAAAACATGCACACATTCACTGAATACATACTCTAATCTAGGCACCTGTGTTTAGACATTAGTGGTTAAAAAACAAAACCAAAAAAAACCCTACCATAATAAACATGCCCTTGTGGGAAAAGGTAATTTGTGTAAGTAAGTGATCAATTTAAATTCCAGCAAATAGCCATCTCTAAAAGTAAGTAGGAAATCAGTTGCTACTGGGAAAATTTTTCATGGGTACAGGCTCGATTTTCAAATACTTTTTATGGCCACAGATGGATAGAATTGTTTCCTGTTTTGTCTCCAGGTGAAACTCAGGACTTTATTTTTAAAGCTCTTTGGAGAGATGGAGCTTGCTTTGTTTTGGCTGCCTGAAGTCATGCATCTGTCAGCTAATGACATATTGCGTGCAGCTTTGGTTTAACCATTTGCCTGCTGAGTGGACCCTCCCCCCTTCTTCTGCTAGCGGTTTCCTTGTCCTCCTCCTGCTGCCCCCTCCGTCTTCCCCACCTTCTCACTCCTGCCAGATGGATGTTTGGGGCACTGAGTGTGTGAAGAGCCCTCTCCCTAGATGGGTTGCGCTGGCGTTGCTCGGTTCTGCCTATGAGGAATGAGCTTGCGCATCCTCTGGGGACTTGGGTGAGCCTGGTCCTTCTTCCCCCTGCTGTGCAAGCGAAGGCTGTGACCTGAGATGTGGACGAAACCAGGTCAGCGTCTTTCTATCTGGGTTTACTTGGTTGAAGAAAATGCCCTTTTACCTCATCTGGACTCACTTAGGCCAGCTTAAAACAAAGCTTTCTCTAAATATTTATCACTGTCTGTAGATTTCTTTCATAGAATAATGTGCCAACCAGAAAGAGCTAATGCTTAACCCCCAAACAATTGTTAAGTATACAGGTAAAGATAACACACCCTGCTGTTAGTCACACTGGAAGTTGTGGAAACCTATATTTGTTTGGGTTTATCCAAGGGATTTTTATAATTATAATGGGAAACAACAGAATGTAATCACACAACCCCAGATCATTTGATGATAGCAGTTTCATTGGTTGCCATTTGATAGATGAACAGTATGGAATACATTTAAATCCAATTTGCCTATGGCTTGATATGGCACTTTTTTGTCACCTAAAAATCTTTGGAGGAAAAAAAGTCTTTCATTTTCAGGAAAATTTTCTATCATATTTCTCAGAGAAGCCTGTGTTTTCCTCACATGTAAAAAAAGGTATGCTTTAAAATGTATCAACATATAAAACAAAATTGGTGCTCCAAAAGATATTCTGAATAATGAATGAGTCTAGAAAACTTGGTCAAGGTATATGGCTGAATTTGGGTAATTTAAGCACAAAAAGAACTCTACGTGTAAAAAATAAATCAAATATTGTTAGAAATGATGTATCTATATATTTGATTGATCCTTTGCTTTTAATGAGAAACACACTTCAAAGTTGTGGGATGAGAAAGTGAAGGACAGAGAATTATAAGGTGATATTACCTGGATTATGGATGGTGTTCATGTTATCTGAATAGTAGCTCACATCCCAACTTTTCCTACATTTGTTGGTTACCCTCTGTGATTCTGGGTAGCTGGTGAAAACACATTTTCTTCCCTCAGGGATCAGGTACATCTGAGGGATTGTTGTTATCACATCTGTGCTCTCTGGAGGCCAAAATGTTTGGCAGCATAGAGTCTGAACAAGCCTAAATTTACCTTTAAGTTAGAAGAAAAGCAGTGTTGAGAATTGAGACATTCTCTCAAAATGTCTACTGGCTCCAGTGGCCAAGTTGCTGGAGAGTAATTTTTTGGATATTTACTTCTTTTGCACTGTAAATTCTCCTGCTGAGTATAATGGAGGAAACCAATTATCAATGAAATGTTTGTAATATCCTCAATTAGCTTTTACTCCGAAAAGGGAAGAATTTGAAGAATTGGCTACAGAAAGAACTGATTTGGGTCCAGAGAGATTAGGTCCTAGACGTATATGGTCTCTTGGAGCCTCTGTTCGGACATAACTTCAGGATGCCTCGTGTGGTCACTGCATACCCTTGCATTTTCCCCCTCCTCCTACATCCCCACTTGTCCCTTCATGCTGATCTCATAATAAATTATGAAATTTGCATATATTATGTAAACATAATAATTTATACAGATTGTAATAATATATGACCTTAATAACATATGCTTATTGTTTGTTTCCACCAGCTAAAGTGTAAACTCTAGGAGGGCAGGGATTTTTATGTTTCATTCACTGATACATTAAACATGCTCAGAAGAGTGCATGGAGCATAACAGATATTCAGTTATTTGTAGCAAGACTTCTCCCCCAGGGGAAAAAAAAGAATAATTAAAGGGTGGCCCAAAGATTTCTGAGACGAAAGCAAATAAGGAATACTAAGCTTATTGAATAATTTATCAGAATTCAGTGTGAAATTTTTGAGAGGGCGATTATTTCCTTTCATGTACTACTCTTTATACTTTAGGCTTCCTCTAGGGAGCATGTTGGGCTGATTATTCCAGGAAGTAAAGCTTAAAAGATAAGGGCGCTTATTTTATTAATGTAAGAGAAAGAAGAGGGATGCATTGACTCATGGTTAGGGGATTTCTAGGGAAATGGCCATTTCTCTGCTTTATGCAGAATTTTGTATTCTGTTTAACAGTTATGAATTGATGACTGTTTCTGAAAATCTAAGTGCATTACAAAAATTTATTTTGTTTGATTTATTCCAGTTGGAAGAAAAAAAGTAGGGCATAGTGAGAGCATGAGTTAATTTGTTCTTTATTATATACTTAATTTAAAATTTTTTATATTGTATTAAATACCCTAAATCAGAGTCTTCAGAATTCCAGTGTGTTGACCAATGCTATTTCATAATAAAATGTTAGTTGTAAAATGAGAAAAATTAGACTCTGTATATCCTGCAAATCAGCAATTCCATTTCTAGGAATTTATTCTAGAATAAATTAGAATTTAATTTAATTCTAAACCTAGAATTTTCATAGAGAAATAGAAGTATTAGCTACAAAGGTACTGATTGCAAGATTTTGTTTGGACTTGTGGAAAAAAGTATTTAATGTCGACTAAAACTTCAACATGCCTAACCAAAGCAATTTTATGTAGTCAAGGTATAGAAATATATTGATTGACATGAAAGGATGTCCATCAAATACTAAGTCAGAAAGGAGGTTTAAAAACTGTATGATCTGGTATGTGTTATATACAATTATTTTCAAGCATAAACAACTTGAATATAATATTAGCAGTGAGTGAGTGAGTGATAGTTGCTCAGTTGTGGCAACTCTGTGACACCATAGACTGTAGCCTGCCAGGCTCCTCTGTCCATGGGATTCCCCAGGCAAGAACACTGAAGTAGGTTGCCACTTCCTTCTTCAGTATTGGCAATGTAGACACATAATGCTTCAGGAGCATAGAACATACTTTCATACTCTCTCTATAGCTGTGGAAGGAGGATTATATTATTGGTTTCATTTTAGAAGAGAGGGGTTTTAAAAAATTTATTATATTGAAGTATAGTTGAGTTACAATGTTGTGTTAATTTCTTCTATACAGCAGAGTGATTCAGTTATATATATATATATATAAAGTGTCCATTCTGGTTTGTCACAAGCTATTGAGTACAGTTACCTGTGCTGTACAATAGGACCTTGTTGTTTATCCATGCTGTATAAAATAGTTTGCATCTGCTAATCGCAAACTCCATCCCTCCCTGGAGAGAGATGCTCGCGTGCTTTCTGTGATTTTTTCATTTGACAGGTAAGTCCTGGCTCTGAAATTCATATCTCCGTGCCCACCAAAATCATGCATTTCGCCCTACGTGTACTGTTATGTGGAACTGCAGGTGTATACATGGTCCACTCTGCAGAACACAGTGTCTGGGGGCATCTCCATCCTATCTGAACATCAGCTGTCCTGCTGTTTGGAGCACATACTGTGTCATGGCCACAGGTGGCTGCTGTGACAGCCCTATTTCGAGGAGGAGAAGGCAGTGAGGCTGCGGGGTGGCACGGAGCAGCCGTCCCAGCTCCTGAGGTGACAGTTCACCCAGTTTCCTTCTCCCGGAGCTTTGGGGCTGGGACAGCTGGGTCGGGCATCAGAGGTGCAGATGCATGCTCTGCCTGTATTTGTGCGTCTCACCCAGACAAGGTGTCTGACACCTCAGGCAGTGTTTAGAACGATGGATTTTTCCTCCTCTTTAGATGCTGGTTTGAGAAAAATGGGCTTCCCTGGTGACTTAAATGGTAAAGAATCCTTCTGCAATGCAGAAGACCTGGGTTTGATCCCTGGGTTGGGAAGATCCCATGGAGTAGGAAATGGGAACCCACTCCACTATCCTTGCCTGGAGAATCCCATGGACAGAGGAGCCTGGTGGGCTACAGTCTATGGGATTGAAAAGGGTCAAACACGACTGAATGACTAACACTCCACTTCACTTGAGAAAAATAATCCCAACCCTATCAAAACAAATATATAATCATTTGGCCACTCTTCAAATGATAATTCTGATTTCCTTTCTCTAACCCCATGTGCATTTTGAGCTGCTGCATTTATTATGCGACAGATGTGATGGAAGATATTATCTCTCCACTGGGCACCTCAGACTCACATGTTTAATACGAAGCTCTGGATCTTATCTCTTGGTCTGCATCCCACTGTCTGTCCTATTTCAGCTCCTGGTGACTGCTACCTTCAGCTGCTCCAGCCAAAACCTGTGTCCTCTTTCCTTTCATCGTGTGTCCAGTTCATCAGGAATGTGTGGAAGCTGTCTTCAGATTAGCTGGGGTTGGGGCCACTTGCTCCCTCCACTGCTTATACCCTGAGTCCTGTTATCAGCCTTTCTCACCTGAATGTCCCAGTGGCCTCTTAGCTGGTCTCCTCCTCTGTCCTGCTCTGTTCTTGCTCTGTCTTTTCTCTGACCTTGCTCTGTCTTTGCTATTACATTGCTATGACCTTACTATGTCTTGCACTGACCTTGCTATGACCTTGCTCTGTCTCTGATATGATCTTGCCCCGTCCTTCTCTGACCTTGTTATGGCATTGCTATGACATTGTCCTACCTTGCTCTGACCTTGTTCTGACCTTGCTCCATTTTATACGCCTTCAGTCCATGCCCAGTGCAGCTGGAGGGTCCATCCCCTCATTGAGGCCTCCCTTGTTCCTCCCGCACCCTGCTAGTGCTTTGCACCTGTGAGCTTCCCAGGCTTCTCAGGGCTCCCTGCAGAGATTCTTCACAGCTGACTTCACTGCCAGCTTCTCCATGATGCTTCTGGTTTTGCACTTGAGCCCCCTGCCCCCACCACCTTGACCAGCTTTACTTTTCTCCAAACTAGTTACCATTATCTATCATCTATGTATCTGTCTGTCTATCTATCATCTGTCCATCTATCATCTGTGTATCTGTCCATCTACAGTTCAGGGTTTCAAAGAGTTGGACACAACTGAGCAACTGATTGAACTGGACCTATCTATCTAATATATATCTTAGCTTTATGCCTCTTCTGTCCCCTGTTCTAGAATACATTTGTCCCAAGAGCTCCCTGCTTTATCCCACTAAGGGTGAATCTCTAGGGCCTCTATCTGCCTGGGACACATAGGGACTCAACATATATTTGCTGACTGTTTACTTAATCAAAAGCTATTTCTTGATTATATTCATTATCGGGTATAGTTTTGGGCATTAGAGTACTATACAAATGTTATTCTTATTAAAATTACTTAAATATATTATTTTTAATTTGGAGAAGGAGATGTGAAATAAGATTTTTTTGATAGGTATGTGAAATTGATTTAAACAAATTTGCCAAAAGTGAATTCTCTTTCAAATAAAAAATCATTTTTATATGATCATTGTAGGTGTAGTATCTATTCTTTCCTTTCAACTTTTCACCCTGTCTGCCTTGCTTTTGTTTTCTAGAAAAGAGGCACAATTAGATGAAGAAGGACAGTTTCTTGTCCGAATAATTTATGATGATTCTAAAACGTATGATTTGGTTGCTGCTGCAAGCAAGGTCCTCAGTAAGTTGAACGTGACTTTCTTTCTTTGGCTAAGCTGCACGTTGATGTCCAAGGGCATGCATGGTCCAAGGTCACATTGTATAGTTGCACAGGTTGTGCACTGTACAACCCTGATGGGAGGACAGTCACATATTGAGCCTAACACTAAGTTGTGTTATTCTTTTTACAAACTCTTTAGAGAATAGAGGAGCTCTCTGCCCCTCCCCACAAAAAGCCATGCGTTGAGGAAGCAAAAAATTGTTGATACTTAATGTAATAAGTTAATGATGTAATAATAACTTAATGTTGCAGTGTCAACATCCCAGTAATTACAAAAATGTATTATGTAGAAAATCTTATCTCCAGATCTCTTTTGTAATCACAAGTTTTGTTAGGTAATGGTAAAAGAAACAAGAAACTGAGATTTACATGAGACAAAACTCATGCAAAGAAGGCAAAGTAAAAAAAAATGCTTCATTGGAAAAAAGTTGTTCTCAAAGTAGTATCTCTTATCATTGTAGTACTTAATTTATAGCGAAGCTACAGTTTGCATAGACTAGATGGATACTTTTTAGCTTTGTCAAAATAGCTAGAGAAGAGAAAAGGCTACCTTTTGCAAAATGCAAGAGTTACCATAAAAGTATAGTAAATTGTTAATAATAATAAGAAAAATATCCAGCATCACTAGTAATCAAAATTGACACAAATATGAAATAATTTTTACATAAATTTGGCAATTAAAAAATTAAAAATCTAGTGTAGTCAAGGGTAGAGTTAAAGGGGAAATCATACACATTTAAAATTTGATGGGAAAATAAACTGTTTTGGAGAATAATTTTGCATCATCAGTCAAAGTCTGTTTAAAAACGTTCAAATTTTAGAAATATTTAGAAAATTTTCATAAAGAAATAATTAGAATTATTTGCATTAAGGTGTGTGTGTATTTTCATTTCAGAGTTACTTATATTATCAAAAGTTGGAAAAGCCTGCATTTTGAGCAAGTGGGCATTGGTGANGGAGGTGGGAGGAGTTTCAGGATTGGGAACCCGTATACACCCGTGGTGGATTCATGTTGATGTATGGCAAAACCAGTACAATATTGTAAAGTAAAAAAAAAAAAAAACATAAATTGGACTTCACTGAGTAAAAATATTTTGAGATTTGGGGGGTTAGAATACATTCCTATTTTTAATATTTCTGTTGACTCCTGGTCACTTTCTCAACTAAGTTCCAGTTGCAGCTCCTTTCTCTTAATTTTATCTTTCTCTCTCAATGGTCACATCTGTGTTGACAACACAATCATGCAAATAGTTTACTTTTACCTTTACTCATTGTGACTGTCTGCTAAGTGTCCAGTGGCTCAGTTGAGAACTGGCGACTCCTGGTGGTTTCTCCTGGTTCTAGAGGCGTCCTGCCTGCAGGCTTGCCTCTAGGGTAAAATGCACACTGGGCTTCAAAGAGAATGCAAATAGCTCGGGTGTGTTTAATATTTGATTACATGATAAAATGATAACATTTTGGGAATACTGAGTTATATAAAAATGTATCATAAACATCAATTTCACCTGGTTCTTTTTCCTTTTTAAAATGTGCCTACTAGAAAATTTAACATATATGACTGATGTTCGTGACTTGCTTTAATGGCTCCTAAAGCCTTTTATTTTCACTGGACAGCATTGTTTTAAATAGTTCTGAGTCCATTTTCATCAAAGTCAACAGGCAGTTTTAAAATTGCATGCAATTTTATTATTATTTTTTGGTGCAGGTATGAACAGTGAGGAAATTGGAAAGATAGAATACTGTAAAGTTTTCATTCTCATTAATATTGTTTTTGTTTGAATTTCTTCCTGGTTTTGAAATTGAATATCTTGATGGCAAACTGGTTGTATTAACATATTGCTTTCCTGAAAAGTAGATATTTATGGTATGAGTAGGCTAATTTCAAATAAATTAAATGGACTTTTTAAAAAAAGTACCTATGAAATAAAGCAACTGATTTTCATAAAGTTTTTTAAGGTTCTAGCTCACATATAAAAATCGACACTTTTCCTTACATAAAATAATAAAACATTCTTTATGGTAGACAGCAATTCTTTGTAAAAGAGTGGGATAAACTAGGCCTTATTTTAAAGATATTTAAAAGATTTTTTTGTGTCTTTCGCCACTTGATTTTAACTGATCATTAAATCCTTAGAGTCTGTTTCCTAAAAACTGAATTTTTCAGAATCCTACCACTTGTCTTCATTTCCTCTAGCCTTCCGTGGAACAGTCTACCATTCTCTACAGAATACATTGGTTTCCTCATCTCTCTGCATGACTCCTCCATCTTCTTGCCATTCTGTAACTAGTGATTTTTCTTAAAAGCAAATATATCTCATTCCATCATTTACTTGCTTAAACCCTTCAGTGATTCCCAGTTACTCCTTGGAAATGTAAAAAGCAATTAAAATAATTGAAACTACTTACACCCCCGTCTGTCTCTCTTCCTCTCCTGCAGCCCAGCCAAACAGAATTTCTTTCAGACCATATTTTTTCTAACTAGCTTTCTCCACCTTCTGAGCTTTTGCACCTGCTCTTCCCTTTGTCTGGACAGTCTTCCTGCTCCTTTTCACCGAGATTGATCTTCATCCTGCTGGTCAGATTACTTCTTCCGGGAAGGTTCCACTTGGAGTCAGGGAACTGACATTTCTCATGTTTTCACAGTGTGGGTATCTCCCTACCAACAGGAGTTCTCACTGTAGATCATTTCCTGTGTGGGACTGGAATGTAAATCCCACGAGGCTGGGGGTTGTGTGTAGTCCCTTAATGATTGTATCATCACAGATAATATCTGGGAATGAAAAAAACCTATTTTAAAAATGAATAGTTGCTGTTTATACAAAAATAGGAAGCACATACCCCTCAAGATTATTTCTGTTAAGGGTAAAAGAAATTCATTTTGAGTGAGGCTATATAACTTTACTAAGAGATTGATTATAGATTGAAATATAGAAGAGTAGACATACTCTAGACCAATTTCCTTTTCATATGGATATGGCAAATTACTGTTTATTAATTAATATGCAACTGACATTACTTATATCTATTGAAAATTTCAAAATGTTTACCCTGACGTTTCCATCTGATGCTTTCAGGTAACAATAAAATAGCTACTGAAATTCTAACATGGGAGACCACTGGCCATGCCTTGGGCTGGGCACCTCTGTTCACTTGCATCCTTCTAGGGGGACTTCCTTGGGGATGTCTCTCCCAGCCTCTCAGTTGGATACATTATTAAGAATTACTGTATTAAAATACATATTTTCTGCTTTTCTTGAAATAATTTTTATGTTTTCTGAGTACCAGGCATAGTATATAATAGGCGATCAATAAAGAGTCTTTGAATGATAGAATTAGTTAATTCTGAGTTATATGTATATATATTTTTTATTTGGCCATTAATAGGCTATTTTATCTGGTTAATAACAATATTCCTTTATAAAAATTTTATAATCAAGTATATGCTGTGTAGATAGTATCTGTAGTTCAGTTCCAGAAAAATATTTGTTTCTCACTTAGCTTTTGTCGTTTTCTTTGATTCATGTATTTAAACAATTTGACAATTTAAACAGCTTAAATAATGGACGATTCTCCTTTGAAAGGTTTTGCTGCCAATATAAAATTCCTGGTTCTGTTTACCCAATCTCCCTTGTGTTTTCAAAGTCAATTTAAGAATTGTTACATCATGCCTATTTTTAATCTACCTCAAGACTTTCACAAAAAATAGCTAAAAATTCTAAGCAGGCAAAGTAATAAAATATAAGAAACATTTTTATAGGAAGTTTTTTAGAAAATTACTCTTCTCTATACATTATACAATTTGGAATTGGTTTTTCGTAAATGTTCTGTGAAACCATCAGTTTGTGGACTGTTGATAAAAATAGATAATCCTTGTAATTAATTATTATCCTTTTCCTGATTTAGTAACCAGAAATATGATTTATTATAAAAAGATAAACAAAAGTGGAAAGACGTTTTGATTTAGCTTTTTGGATTTTATAGATTTTTTTTTTCTGGATTTCTTGTCTTAAAGGTTAGATATTTCACAAGAATTTTTTTCTCTATCTTGCCACTTTCTTATTCTTGAATTAGGAATAAAATGTGGTTTCATGCTGCTTCTGTAGTAAACTTCTGTGTGAAACTTCTAGTGTATTGATTAAAATAGTGCAGAGAATATATCAGATTTGAAAGTTCAATAAAATGCTGGTAAGGAATGTCTAATCTGATGGTATTCCACCCTAGTCCATGCTCACCTTGGCTTTTGATATCCTGTTGCATTATTGCAGGTTGTATTTTCCCAAAATTGCTGCGATATGATTGTACTTCTCCCCCATGAAAAGTTAGAGCTCACCCGTGTCCCCTATGACAAGGTAGAGCTCCCATCCCTTGATCTGGGGTGACTTCAGTGATTATTTGATCAGAAGAGTATAGCAGAAGGAACATTCTTAGTACTTCCTAGGCTAGTTCATAAGAATGCTTGACATTTCTGTATCTTGAAGCACTTGCTCTTGGGATGTTCCCTGGAGGTACCTACGATGAAATGAGATGCTTCAACCACCGCAGCGGTGCTGCTGGCTGAGCCCTCGGGTGTCTGGGTGACCCATCTTGGGAATCAGCCTGGTGGAGCATTATGGTGACTCCATGGCAAACGTCCGTGTCACTCCACTCTGAGAACTTCCCACTGAGTCCAGATAACCCATAAAAACATGAGAATAATATCATTGTGTTAAGCAAATAAGTCTGAGGTGCTTTGATATGTGGATAATTAGAACAGTATTCTGTGTGCTATTTTTCCCTTTATTTTTTGTGTCTGTGTTAGTAGGTATGTGTCCATATGCACACATATTTACAGAGAAGTTGAGCTTTGATTAATCTGAGTTTGAAAAGATAAGATTGTATATGGCCTCTGGGACTGTAATCCAAGTCAGTTCACAGCTGAGCTACTGATCCACTTTCAGTGGTGTTATGTTATTATCATGTAACATATTCTTTACCTCCCCAGTAATTTTACAGATATAAAATGAAGCCTAGATGAGTGTGGAAGGCTGTCAGGTTGACTACTGAAAAATAAAGGAGTCATATATAATCTTAGAGGCCAGTTAGGATTTAAATTATGAACCTGCTTAAATAGCATAGGAATCTCAGTAGAAAAGCAAGCCAACACGCTCCAATCATTAGCTGGAAACCTCAGCTTCTTCCACTTTTACTGTGGGTTTGAGGCTGTTTCACTCACTCTCCCAATTCATATATATCAGAGTCTTCTGCCAGGGCCTGTTTGTTCAGCCTGTAATGGGATTTCCTTAAATCTGTGTTGGCTCCAGGTTTTGGCTTCTAACAGACAACACTGTAATTTGGCCAGCCTGCTAGGAGCAATCTGGGATTGATGGCCCATCTAAAATTCTTAAATGTTTGTGCAAAGTGTTATTTTGGGAAAGCTGAGGTTATTTCCTGAACAGCTGTGAAATTCTAATACTTCCCTAAATTATTTATAATATTTTTTAGAAAAAAATGCACCATTCATTTTATTTTTAACTTTTGAATTTCAAAAGGAACTTTTCTCAACATCCAAATGCCAATTTCTGTAATCTGTATCTACTTGAAGAACATGCATAATGTGAAAGCCAAGAATTGAGTTTAATCAGTGGCTTTCTGAGGACTATGGCCGGGGAGACAGCGTTTCAGGAGCCTCTGAGAAACTATCCCAAAGACCTGAGGGTGGAGGTCAGTGTGTGTGTGATGTTGGCAGAGAGGGGCATGCAGTCAATCACACATCTCCGTAAAAAGCTGCTGCTGGTCACAAAGAGCAGGTATCATAGTTAATGTTTTTAGTGCTTCTCTAAGTGTGGAAGATGCAAGAAGCCAGGTTCATGAAAACTTTCTCCTGAAAATGTCTGAAGGCCTGTTGTAGCAGTTCCCCTCATTCTACATCCTCACCCTGACTTCTTTCTGGGGGGAGTTGAAGGTCAGCGGCTAAAAGAATTTTTCTTTGAATAATGTATATATTTGCACAGTTTTGCAAAATATAGTCAAATGAATATAAACAAAATATTTTAACATGAATTTAAAGGCAGTATAATAAGTGAAATAGTTTACACAGGTAATTTTATGACTATTTTCATTTTTTTCTTTAATTAAAATTTCTCTTGAGATGATAGTAATAATAGGTAGTTTTAAAAATACCATTTAAATAATTTTAGTGACTCAAGTATAATTTCTTTTTAAGTAAATCCTTGTGCTAAGTTGATTCAGTCATGTTAGACCTTGTGAACCTGTGGACTGTAGCCCACCATGTGCCATGGAACTTTCCCAGCATGAGTACTGGAGTGGGTTGCCTTGCCCTCCTCCAGGGGATCTTCCTGACCCAGGGATCAAACCCGTGACTCTCACATCTCCGGTACTGGCAGGCGAGTTCTTTATCACTAGCGCCAACTTTACGTTATTTATTTTAGAAAAGAGTCTCTGTATCTTTTCAGTTGGAAAGCTACTTCTCAAGGAGTTGCTTGAAGCAGAAGAGACAAAAGTATCATGAAATATTGAGTCTGACTCGTTCTGACCTCATACCCCTCACACCCTGACCTTGGCGTTTCCCATTATTGGGGGTGAGTTTCTGCTTTACCTAGGTCCTGCTTGCTTCAGTTTTTCACGTGAAAATTCTGACATGACATCTTTCTTAAAAACTTGAAAAATGATTTTCAAATTACGTGACTCTCACAAGTAAATACTGTTGTTGGGCTTGCTTTTCAGAAGTGTGAGGAATCAAAAGAAAGGAAATACTGTGCCTCATTCCTTTTCTAGCGGAGAGAGATTTGCAATGATTGATTTTTAAGGCTTTTTCCTGATATTAAACTTCAGTAACGCTCTCAAATAACACAATGGCTCCCTTCTCTCCATCCATTAGAATAAAGATTCATTTTTTAAAATTAATTAATTTTGGGAGGGGCTGTGCTGCTTGGCTTGTGGATCTGTTTCCTGACCAGGGATTCAGCCTGGGGCCACAGCAGGAAAAGCCTGGAAGCCTAACCGCTAGGCCTAGCCTAATCATCACTAAGGGGACTCCTTAGAATAAGGATTCTTTAAAAAAATTATTTACTTGTCTATTTTTATCTTTGGCTTTCTTTAGCTGTGGCAAGCAGGGGCTACTCTTTTGCTGCAGTGGTGGGCTTCTCGTTGTAGGGGCTTCTCTTGTCACACAGCACAGTCTCTATAGGGCTCGTGGGCTTCCGTAGTTGTGGCTCACGGGCTTAGTTGCAAGTGGAATCTTCCCAGACCAGGAATTGAATGAACCCTCTCTCCTGCATTAGCAGGCAGATTCTTAGCCCCTGGACCACCAGGGCAGTCCTAACTGAAAAATCTCTTTCTCAAAACTTCTAAGGCAAGGCCTTACTACACCTATTTATGTGCATCATTTAGGAATTTTTAATTAGATACCCTGGAAACAGGGGAATGAGGTACTTAATTCTACGCAACTTCCTCTGTACATATATATATAATGCTTATGTTTACCATATTAGAAAGAGAAAATTTGCATTTATTTTGAAACATTCCAAAATCTTTAAAAATGTGAATCTTTGGAGTATTTCTCAAAGGACTAGTAAATCTCTTCTGTGTCCTAAATCTGTGGTGTGTACTAAATGTAGAACTTGTTTCCTAGGATGCTAGCATTGGTTTTTCTGCTATAAATGAAAAACCTAGGAGACTTAGAGTAACAGAATTCCTGAGAAACAGTTCTTTCGTCTTGCATGTAGAAAAAATGGTAAAATTATATCAGAACATTAAGAGAAATGAAATGAAAACCTCAGACCAGTCTTTTAATATATTGAGGCAAAATAGATGAACGAAACTCCTCTTATTCCCTTCCTGTTTTCTAGTGTCATAAAGCTAAGAAGAATGATGTGAAAGCATATTTGAGGTCGGCTTTACTGTTTCCTGGGAATCTACTTGTGCTGAAATACATGTGTTACCATTCAGCCCTTTTCTTTGTATACCCACCTCCATGGTTATATTTAGAAATTAAAGAATACCATTTTCAATATGAACTCTTGTTCTTCAGAATATATTGCTACAACCATGTGGGCGAATAATTAGCTTTGTATGGATGGTATTATAAAATGTAGACAGACAAGGTTTTCTCTAGGCTATTTTGAGTGTCTTTTCTGTGACTTTTGAGGTTGCTGCAGACAGTTGGAGTCTGTGAAGAAAGCACATTTTTGGCAATACTAATGTACTCAGTTGGAAATAATTTATTTTAAATCATGAATTCTATTTTTCATAATAGACAGGCAGTGGTAATAGCTTTAATTTTGAGAGATTAAAACCCCGTAAGGGAAGCTGTAACTAAAGAAATCCCAAGAGTATTTTTATGGTTAGATACTATCTAAAGAAAATCAATATTACATTAAGTGGTGTTAAATCTTTTATGCTCCAAGAAAGCACTTTAGTTGTCCATTTAATTAACAGCAAATTCACCAAAACAGTCAGTCTCTGGAGAATTGGTTACCACAAAGACTTAAAAGATTAACATTTGACTTCCTGTGTTTTGGTTTCCCACTTGCTTTGAATTGATAAATTTAAGTAATGTTTTGTTATTAATACCTCAGTACCATCAATAACTTTATTTAAAGTAAATGTTAAATTAAAAAGGCTTTAGGTAACTAAATTATTTAAATTAAAATGGCTCCATATTTAGGGAGCAGTGCCAGTCCCTGTGTGACTCCTGACCTGAGTTCTGGGCTGTTCTGGCCCATCTCTCACTTTCTTTAGCATCAGTGATGCATAGAAAGTAAATGGTACCATGGTTACCACCTCCTGCCGTCTGCTTAGCTGCACATAGAAATGTGCACATGTAATATGACTGAAGATGAAAATAGATAAGTGTGAAAGTGATATGGGCATATTGACCTAAGATACACTGTATTTGAATATTTCATAGAAGAAAAAGTAGAAAAGAATTAAACTGTATATTTCAAGTTAGTGTTTGACTCATTTGAAATTTTTTTTCTGTAAAATGAGCCACAATCCAGTACCTAAGCCTGACTACATTAGGAAATTTCTTAAGAAACAAGAACAACAGTTTAATTTAGCAGCAACAAGCTGAATTTTGACTTTGTGGGAAACAGAGATATGTATAGAACCCTTCTGGTGATTTCCTTTCTCACCAGATTTTTGCAGCATCAGCAGAGGGGTGTGAGGGGTCTGGCAGGGTTATGAAGAGCAGGCCTCATGTCTTCCCTTCCCAGGAAGGGATTCCCAGGGGAAGAACTCGTCATAGGAAAACCCACTGTGTTACTTACCAAGTAAAGTGACTTGCTGCTGCTGCTAAGTCACTTCAGTCGTGTCCGACTCTGCACAACCCCATAGATGGCAGCCCACCAGGCTCCCGCATCCCTGGGATTCTCCAGGCAAGAACACTGGAGTGGGTTGCCATTTCCTTCTCCAATGCATGAAAGTGAAAGTGAAATTGCTCAGTTGTGTCTGACTCAGCGACCCTGTGGACTGCAGCCTACCAGGCTCCCCCGTCCATGGGATTTTCCAGGCAAGAGTACTGGAGTGGGGTGCCATTGCCTTCTCTGAAAGTGACTTGAGGCTTCTGTAAACTGACCAGCCTCAATGCCGGCCACATGGAGTTCCTTTCCCATGGCAACAGCCGTCTCTGGCGGAGTCAGGGCCACGATATTTGAGTTAAGAATTGGCCTGGCTTAATTAGAAGAGGTGTAAATTGAGGGAAGAAAACAAGATCTTAGCACTAAGCGTGAATGCATTTCAAAAAGAAACCAGGGGCACCAGTTGAGGAGACAAGATGTTCATCTGAGTCAGAATGCCAGTCTCTCAGGCCTCAGCTCTCACCTGTGCTCTGCGTCTTTGGACCCTGGCTTCACTCTGAGGTCTTGCTCCCTTTCATGCACCCAAAGCCACTGTGAACATTGTTGGGTGATTTCAACCACAAACTGCTTACAGTCAGGGACTGTGTCCTGCAGATCTGATCTAGCTCTGTACCCTGCCCCCACCTGCACCGCACACTCTGCGAGACATGCATACACATGCTTTATACAGTGGACATGTGGTGCACATACAGCGCACATACAGTGAGGAGATGGGATGAGCCCGGTGGGGGCCGGGCTGCAGTGCCCTGATGGAGTCACCTTTGTACCATACTCGATCCACCTCCTTTCTGATGTCTTACTGGATCCTGTTTCCCTAAACTGGCCCCTTTGAAATGTTCAGAATGCAAACCATCCTTCAGTTTTAGCCCATCTCTAGCACCTCCTTTTCAGATGTGCTCCTTTTTCCCCCCCGAGAACACCGTGCATGCTAAACCTCTGCAGTCGAGTCTGACTCTTTGTGACCTATGGACTGTAGCCCATCAGGCTCCTCTGTCCACGGGATTCTCCAGGCAAGAATACTGCAGTGGGTTGCCATGCCCTCCCCCAGGGGATCTTCCCCACCCAGGGATCAAACCTGAATCTCTTATGTCTCCTGCATTGGCAGATGGGTTCTTTACCATTAGTGCCACCTAGGATGCCCCAAGAATACCGTAACAAATCTTTATTGCAAAATTGTACTTAAGTATCACATTTCTTACTGAAATCAACTCTATTATGAAATTTACAAACCATTTAAATATGAGTTTGAAATCTCTGCATACTGAGTAATACTTATATGTGAAATACTATATGAAATGATATTATTTTTCCCAAACATGTTCTTTATTTCTGGTATTTAATCCTAGTTTTAAATGCCTTTTCATTTTAAAATTGTTCTGTCTTTTTAAGAGAAAATCTGAAAATTTGATTATTTTATTTCTTATTGAAAAATCATTTTCAAGCTGTAACTCAGAGGGGAAATAACTCTGAAGACAGGTCCAGCTTGCTGCCTTCTGTCAAAAAGATCCCAGCACAGAATCCTGTCCCCATATTCCCCTCTGAATTGGCCTCTTGCAGAGGTGAGAGGAGTCTGTTGGGGTATCAGATGTGCTCCTGAGGCCTTTGGTATTCTGAGATCATTTGCGTTTCCCATTCTCTTTAGCAATAACCACCAGTTGTTGACGGATTACTATTTGATCAGTGACTTAGCTTTTTTATTGTTACAGTAACGAATTACCACATGCCTAAGTGCTTAAAAGAACACAGATTTATTATCCTACAGTTTCCTAGGTTGGGAGTCTAAAAGGGGTCTCCCTGGATTATAATGTAGATACCAGCAGGACTGGGGCGGGTGGCATTTCCTTGCTTATTCGGGTGTTGGCAGAATTCAGCTCCATGTAACCACACATAGACCCGCGGACCAGTTTTCTTACTGGCTGTCACGGGGGGCTGAGTAGGGCCCCAGAGCGCCACCCCCCAAGGCCCTGCACAGGGTGTCCTGCATCTCAAATCCTGCTTCCTTCTCACCTTTCATCCCTCCTTATAGCCAGGAAACGTTCTTGGCATCTAAGACTCAGTCACTCATGGGATTAGGCTCGGTCCACCCTGATAATCCAGGATAGTCTTCCCAACTTCCCAACCCCACTTTGCCACATGAGGTAATGGATTCAGAGAGACTAGGTCTGGAAATCTTTGGGCCAACATTATTTTGCCTACTACACCTGAGCGTGCTAATGTTTTATCTACATCATTTTAGTCCTTTCTCTTTTATCAGAGGAAATCAAGTGATAAATTGGCCACATTATCACGAGATGACACTTACTCAGTCGCTCAGTCGCATCCGACCCTGCGACCCCATGGACTGCAGCAAGCCAGGCTTCCCTGTCCTTCACTATCTCCCATAGTTTGCTCAAACTCATCTCCATTGATGGGATGATGCCATCCAACCATCTCATCCTCTGTTGCCTCCTCTCCCTGCCCTCAGTCTTTCCCAGCATTGGGGTCTTTTCCAGTGAGTCAGCTCTTCGCATCAGGTGGCTGAAGTGCTGGAGCTTCAGCTTCAGCATCAGTCCTTCCAGTGAATGCTCAGGGTTGATTTCCTTTAGGATTGACTGGTTTGATCTCCTTGCAGTCCAAGGGAATCTCAAGAGTCTTCTCCAGTACCAAAGTTCAAAAGCATCAATTCTTTGGCACTCAGCCTTCTTTATGGTTCAACACTCACATCTGAACATGACTACTGAGATGACAGTGGCATGATTTAAATCCAAGTCTGCTTGATTCTAAAGCCACCTTCCCCATGACTCCAACACTGTGCTGTGCTGTGTGTGTGTCTACTATGTATGTGTAGCACATACACACACACAAAGAAGTTATGAATGTGCTGAAAAGCCAAGTCAAAAGTATGGTTTGCATCATTTCTTATGGTGATCTTAGAGGGTGATACTAGATAGTGGGAGTTCGGTATATTCTGAATCACAAGGCTATAAGAACAGAAAATATTTATTTGCAAATTTATTAGTTTTCCAAGACTTCAGTTCTGAAAGGTTCAGTTTCACAGGTTTGCTGTGAAGGCTATACCTTGATTGGAAACTCTGAAGAAATTAGACTGATTTAATTTCCAAAGTTATTTTAATTACTAAAATATTATTTCACAAAAGAATATACTAACATTTTCATATGCTTATAATTCTGATATAGTTTTTTGAATTAATAGTTAAGGTTTAGTATTGTTAGAGAAACAAATGGTAATATGTGATCACTTTGGGAATTCCATAGTATTTATCATAACAAATATACAGCTGTTCAAACTCCTATAAATATGCATATCTTTGCTTTAGCTCATAATTGTGTTTCTTTTTTCTGTTTCAGGCATCCTTTTATATCCCCCTTGTTTGTTTACCCTTCCTTAAAATATTTCTATTGTAACAATCAAGATGTTTCTCTTTTTTAAAAATCTACTTTATTAAGTATAGTTGATTCACAATGTGTTAATTTCTGCTGTACAGCAAAGTAATTCTGTTATACATATATATATACTTTTTCATATTCTTTTTCATTATGGTTTATCACAAGATATTGAACATAGTTCCCTATGCTATTATATAGTAGCACTTTGTTGGTTATCCATTCTGTATATAATAATTTGCATCTGCTAATCCCAAATTCCCCATTTATCTCTCTCCCACTCACTTCTCCCTTGTTAATCACAAATCTGTTCTCTATGTCTCTATGTCTGTTTTTGTTTTGTAGGTAAGTTAGTTTGTGACATAGATTGGATTCCACATTTAAGTGAAATCATATATTTGTCTTTCTGTCTATCTTACTTCAGTTAGTGTGACTATCTCTATGTCTATCCATGTTGTTACAAAGGCTGAGTAGTATTCCATTGTACATATGTACCCCATGTTCATTCATTCATGTAGATGCTTTGCTTAATTGCATTTCCTTAGATTCAGGCTCTCTGGGTTCTGGCCTTGTCAGGATGCATCCAGGGAAGGGTGTGCCCTGGGAGCATTCATGTGACCTGTCCATCTGCCCCCAGACTTAGCTCTGAGTCTGTCTGCTCTCTCAGCCTGCTCTCCTGAGAGTGACTGCCGCTCAGAAGCAGGATTTACTCATCACCGTTTCCTCTTCCCCGCAGAACCTTGATGCTCTGCACGACCACCTTGCTACCATCTACCCAGGCATGCGGGCACCTTCTTTCCGGTGCACTGATGCGGAGAAGGGCAAAGGACTCATCCTGCACTACTATTCAGAGAGAGAAGGGCTGCAGGATATCGTCATTGGAATCATCAAGACAGTAGCTCAGCAGATACATGGCACTGAAATAGACATGAAGGTAATGGGCAATAAGGGGGGCTCCTCTGAACACAGGTGACATGTGACATGTTAGAAAGACGCCCAATTTGCCCTTGGACATTGCTGTTAGTAGACTTCAGCGGAGGTATAGAGCAGCCATGACAGTGGTGACTCAGGCGATCTTCTATGCTTGGCCTTGGAATGCCTCATACAGGAGAGTTTTCCTCGTGGGAGCAGATTTTTCTTTCCATTTATACATTGCTTAAGGCAATGAGAAATTTAATTTGCAATTCCTGGGAGTCACACTTGCTGGGAAGCAGGAGAATCTGTGACTGGCTTAGCCGTGGCCTTCAGAATACAAAAACCCATGGGCACATTCTAAAATAATAGGAAGTATTATTTCACTGTTCATGGCTTCTTTGTGGATATTTGTTTTTTGGGTCTATCCCTGAAATGTGGTTATAATATCTCATTTTGTGAGCCAGAAGTTTTGCTTTTTTTTTTTTTTAATTAGCCTGTTTTGTAAAAACCTGGTCTCATACTTGCTTTGTTATAGATGATACCCACTGTTTTGAGTGATGATTTTAAGGTATTTACTGTGCAGTAAAAGGAACCATTGTTTTCTATATTTCTGACCCAGAGAGCTGCTCCCAGGCAGCTGTGTTTTGTGTGTCTTCACATTTAAACACAAGAGCCATTTTTTAGTGGCCCTTAATTTGACAAAAGTGGGGAAAGGGGTACCCTATTACTGTTTAGTTTTTTCACAAATGATAACATTTTATTATATAAAAAACATCCCAAATATAGGATTTTATAAACACTGGTTGGTGAACAAGTGCAACTTTAAATATAAATACAAAGTAAAAAGGCAAAACCTACGAGCCTTTTACTTTTTAGAGAAATGTCATGTTCTCCAGCAGAGGTGGTCTCACCAGAGCACAAATGCGACTCCATCTCCTGTAGAGGCTTTAGGTTCACTTTCTGAACTATGCCCAGTTGAACAGTTTCAAAATGATGGCAAGAAGTGGTATGAATAAATCACTGAGACTGATTCTTAACTTTCTCTTGACTTTTACTTGGAAAAGGCTCCCCATCACATTCTGACAATTTAAAGCCTGTGCTCTGATTGTGTTTATTCACAAAAGCACCTCCTGGAATACTAGCCATCCTTCCTAGACTTACTCCACAGTATTTTCACAGACCTGTGTACATTAGTTCAAGATAGTACTGGCTGTTGCACATCAGGCAGTGAATCCAGCTACTTTCTTCTAGTTTCCTTACCTTTTTTTTTTAAACTGTCATTCTTTCTTTATGGAAAATCTAATAGTCAGTATACTTTCTTACATATACAGTTACATTGTAACATATGTGGGAAGCCCAAACTTTAAGTATAGTATTACACAAATAAAACTTGTAGCATTTAGGTTGATTATATTAGGAAAGTATCCTGCATATTTAATCTAGTAACATTGAATTACATTTCAATTTTTTTTTTTCTTTTCTGGAGTTTCTGTTAATTCTGGCATGATCCCCAGGTGCATTCTTTGTTTTTCTACTACTAGAAAGTAGGAAACATGGAACATGATGTTTTCAAATCCGGAGACATTTAAAAATGAAAAAC
Organism: Redunca redunca; assembly: GCA_006410935.1. NCBI lineage: Eukaryota > Metazoa > Chordata > Mammalia > Artiodactyla > Bovidae > Redunca > Redunca redunca. Next base: position 359,945 of record SJYQ01000572.1, on the reverse strand, counting down.
TTAGGTAAAGGATTGAAATTCATCCATGATTAGGAATCTCACCGGAAATCAATTAAAATTCAATATGCCTTTCATTTCCAACTTTGGATTCTAACACCAAACTAACACCTCATCTTGAGTGAGGGAGCCTGTGTCAAGGGGGTTGTAAACACTGGTCTGCTCTTGGTTTGTTAATTACTTAGCCAAGCCGAGCAAGAAACAGGTACATAGAAACTTCAGGAAAGAAACATTAACTGGTGCACACTTGGAAACTGCAGTTGCCATGGTGATTAGAGTCTTTGCTTGGGAGGTTGACAGCAGAAGCACTCTATATACAATTCAAGTTTTTACTTAGTCATAGTAATCACTTATAGACACTTTATATAATATGGGTTGTTCATTGATTCCAGTACTCCAAAATAGATGTCTAAAATATTTGTCGTTGGTATTTATATTTGGTGTATTCAGTTTTTTCAAGGGCAATGTTTTAATTTCCTGAAGTATTCTTTTTTTAATTAATTTATTTTTTATTGAAGGGTGATTGCTTTACAGAATTTTGCTGTTTTCTGTCAAACCTCAACATGAATCAGCCATAGGTATACATATATCCTCTCCCTTTTGAAACTCTCCCATCTCCCTCCCCATCCCACACCTCTAGGTTGATACAGAGCCCCTGTTTGAGTTTCCTGAGCCATATACCAAATTCCCATTGACTGTCTATTTTACATATAGTAATGTAAGTTTCCATGTTACTCTCTCCATACATCTCACCCTCTCCTCCTCTCTCCCCAAATCCATAAGTCTATTCTCTATGTCTGAATCTCCCATTGTTGCCCTATAAATAAATTCTTCAGTACCATTTTTCTAGATCCTGTATATATGTGTTAGAATATGGTATTTATCTTTCTCTTTCTGACTCACTTCACTCGGTATAATAGGTTCTAGGTTCATCCACCATCCTGAGGTATGCTTAAGTATGTAAGTCTCATAAGTGTGGAGCTACCAGATAATTTAATTACTTAAGAAATAGTAGACCATGTCATGAAGTGATAAATGAAGGAGAGGTTACAAATATAATCAGAAAAGCTGTTTGGCAAATTTAAGCACAGCAGAAGAGTAGAATTGAGGAATTCGTAAACTTGGCTTGCATATAATTCAGTTCTTCTAGCTGAAATGGAAAGAGCAAAACATCAAAATTTTTAGATTGCTTTGTGTTGTTTTGGAGACTTTAGGGAATGAGTCTTCTTGGGGCAAAATTTTCCCAGCATAAAGAGAATACTGATCTTTAACCAGTGTAGATTGGTGTGGAAGTTTTAATAGTAGTACCCTGATTTCACCATGAAACAATATGTGGGAATATGTATACAAGAGTCCATATTAATTGCTATTTGTTCCTCAGTGTCAGAGTTTGGTACAGTGAACTAAGGAAAAAGGGGGGAAAAGAGCAGTGCTTTGCACTTATTTGGCTGCTACTGAAGAAATACTCTCCCAGCTGCCTCCCATTTTGATCTGGCTGCAACTTGATATATGTTTTTCCCTTTTTAAGAGGACATGTTGGTTGCAGTTTCTTAAACCCAAAAGAAAAAATCTTTTTTATACCTTAAGCATATATTTGCTTGTAAATAATATTTAGAAATGTAGTTATTTTTTAAATTAGAGAGTTTCGCTCATAGTCAGGATTACTCCCATAAATATAAACTTCTAGATTTGGAATTAAATCAAAGAATATAATTTGGGGAGGGGAATTTTTATGCACATTGTCAATCTATCCTTCAGAAAGGTTAATCAGAATACCCTTCCATTAGTGATATATGAAATGACTCTTTTTTTCTGTATCCTACCTAATATGGCACTGCAGTTTTATATACTTGCCAGTTGATAGATAAAAAAGACATCACATATATTTTAAGATATGTATTTCTGTCGTTTAATTTTCCTCTGTTTCTACACAGCATTTTTTATCATATTAAACAGTACTGCTCTGTCTGATGTGTAGGTCGCTTACCATACGTGTGTGCCTGGCTTGAGTGGTTCTGAGCCTGTGGGGACAGGGGGTGCTTTACTCCAGATTCTACCAGAGATGCTGCATGGACCACTAGGGGACTCATACCAGATTTGCCGTTTTACTGTGAATAAGTATTGTCTTCAAATTTCCTAAATCAGTATTCAAAAATAGTTTTCTATATTAGGCATATATAGTATTTGCATTGGGCTTCTCTCATAGCTCAGTTGGTAAAGAATCTGCCTGCAATGCAGGAGACCTGGGTTCGATTCCTGAGTTGGGAAGATCCCCTGGAGAAGGAAATGGCAACCCACTCCAGTATTCTTACCTGGGGAATCTCAGGGACAGAGGAATCTGGCAGGCTACAGTCCATGGGGTTGCAAGAGTTGGACATGACTTAGTGACTAAACCACCACCAGTATTTGCATATTTAAACATTTTTAAATTAACCTTCTAAATGTGGTTCTCATTACTAATTTCTTAGGTGTTTAAATATTGTAACCAAATGGAAATGTCAGGACAGTTAACACCATTCACCTCTTTGGCATCCAGGTTATTCAACAAAGAAATGAAGAATGTGATCATACTCAATTTTTGATTGAAGAAAAAGAGTCAAAAGAAGAGGATTTTTATGAAGATCTTGACAGATTTGAAGAAAATGGTACCCAGGAATCACGCATCAGCCCGTATACGTTCTGCAAAGCGTTTCCCTTTCACATCATATTTGACAGGGATCTTGTGGTCACTCAGTGTGGCAACGCCATCTACAGAGTCCTTCCCCAGGTAAAGGACATTACATTCCCTGGAAGCCTGAGATGAAAGGCCACAGAAATGCTACTGTTATACGTGGCCACTGATTCGCTTAACCTTTGTTTATCTGTCAGGGAACATGGAGCACTTGGTACATCACAGAAGTACTGTAACTGTAAATTCAGTATGTTTGCGCATATGTTTGCCTAGGACAGCTACTTTTTTTTCCCTCTTTTAATTACAAGAGCAGTGGGAGAATTTTTCAGAAATAGTGGTCTTGTTTTCATGAGAAAATGACTTTCCAGTAACAATCAGCTTTCACTTAATTTATTCACCATTGAGCAAATAGTCACTGTTTATCTGCTGTCTGAAAATAATGTTCAAAATCAGTTGACACTTTAAGGCAAAAGAAGGGAATTTAAAATACACCAAAGTACTAATTAAGTGCCCTTTTCTTTTCATCTGCATTTTAGCTCCAGCCTGGGAACTGCAGCCTCCTGTCTGTCTTCTCCCTGGTCCGTCCTCACATTGACATCAGTTTCCATGGAATCCTCTCACACATCAATACAGTCTTCGTGTTGAGAAGCAAGGTAATCAAGATGTTATTTCACTCAATATGAAGAAGTAAGATCTGTTACAGTTTAGAAATGTTCCACAGGGATAATTAGCTACAAAAACATTCTGTGAGATTCAGAAGGTGTAGAGAGAGCAAAACTAGACCCCGAAGGGAGTCCTGTTTCAAAAGCAATGGTGCTAAATTGGGGGTTGTCTGAGGAGCAGTGGGATTCGAGTCACGGATCAAAATGAACAGAAGTGAATTTTGAAAATGCCTTGCCTGGATGGGCCAGTCACACATGAGTGAACCAGTCATGCTTAGTAGCTCAGTTGGACCCATCTGTTTGTGACCCCAGTGGACAGTAGCCTGCCGGGCTCCATTGTCCATGGGACTTTTCAGACAAGAATACTGGAGTAGGTTGCTATGTCCTTCTCCAGGGGATCTTCCTAACACAGGGATCAAACCCAGGTCTCCCACATTGCAGACTGATTCTTTACCATCTCCTCCATGGAAAATCAGAATGCGAGTCACAGAATCTTCCCACAAGGATGTCAAAGTAGCAAAGCTCCTATCTTCGTGGGTTCAGTTGGCATTTCTGCAGTGAGGTCGGGTTGTCTGGTTGTTAGCTGGCAGACTCTGGTGAAAGGCCTCTTCTGTTCTGCCTGGGTCCCTGTTCTCCCTTATGGTTTGGTGGGAATGAGGTCCCTGTGCCCTTCTTGGAAGAGATGCATGTGTTGACTGTGTGTCTTGCCTTTTCCAGGAAGGGTTGTTGGATGTAGAGAAATCAGAGTGTGAGGATGAGCTGACGGGCACTGAAATCAGCTGCTTACGGCTCAAGGGTCAGATGATCTACTTGCCTGAAGCAGACAGCATACTTTTCCTGTGCTCACCAAGGTAATCACTTTTAGATGAATTATAATGGATATAAGCACCCATCTTTTGCTAAAAGGAAATTCAATAACATTTTATTCAATTGTTTCTACAAAGTATACTTAGATTTTGCAACTCTTCTTAGACATCTCTCTATAACAAGGATAATTTTGTTGAACTTGTATAATAACTCAGAAGAAATCATGTATTCTCTTTTATTTGCCACATCTTAATCAATCTGTTGAGTGTTTATGCCTTAGGTCAGTGGATATGTAATCTGAAGTTAGCTAATTCTGTAGTCTTGTACCTTCCAGAGAGGCATCATGGAGAAAACAAGTCTACAAAGCATTTATTAATAATATGTGGCATAAATACACAGGTGTATTTGGCACCAAGAAATTATTTTTCTAATGATTTCTGGATTTGAGCTATTTTATGTTAAAAACATTTTTCTACTTTAACTGAGATACACTATGCACAATGCAGTATTAAGTTAAAATTTATGTGAATTATGTGACACAGTAAACATCAGAGGGAAGTACAACTGTAGGCTGGCATTTTTATAGTTTGACAAAGCACTTTTCTAAAAGATACATGGGAATTCAGAGTAAGTAATGTGTCTAAATTTATGTTAGAACAGTAGAAACAGATGATTATAAAACTTGTTGTTGGNAAATAAGAGAGACCAAATTAGGGCATATAAACTCATATTTTTTATTAATAACCTCCATTAATCAAACTCTATCTGCATCTGCTATCAATAAATATCTTTTCCTTCTGCCTTTTTCCAAGTTGAGCATTGGTAGAAAGATAACTTTTAATTAGAGACAGTTCTTATTCATGGAGAGAATGGTTTCTTTGGAAGTACAGGCAGAAATTTGGAGTCTACTTGCTAATTATCATATGCAGAAATAGGATACATAGTAATATAATCACCAGTTGTTACATGGGACTTGTGTGTGTGTGCGTTCACTCAGCTGTGTCTGACTCTTTCCTGCCCTGTGGACTGTAGCCTGCCAGGTTCCTCTGTTCATGGGATTCTTGAGTAGGTTGCCATTTTCTCCTCCAGGGGATCTTCCCGACCCAGGGATTGAACCTGAGTCTCTTGAGTCTCCTGCATGGGCAGGTGTAGTCTTTACCACTGAGCCACCTGAGAAGCCTTCTTATATGGGAACTGCTCGTATAAAAAAACTGGTACTCACATTCCATAAGAGAGCAACTGAAAGCACTTTAACTTGTAAAATGTATAGTTCCAAGAGGATAGGGTAGTTTGGGGCTTCCCTGGTAGCTTAGCTGATAAAGAGTCCGCTTCCAGTGCAGGAGACCCAGGTTTGATTCCTGGGTTGGAAAGATGCCCTGGAGGAGGGCGTGGCAACCCACTCCTGTATTCTTGCCTAGAGAATCCCATGGACAGAGGAGCCTGGCAGGCTACATACAGTCCATGGGGTTGCAAAGAGTTAGACACAACTGAGCAACTAAGCACACAGCTTATTAAGATAATAATAAGTTTTTTGAACAATGACATGATTTGATTTTCTCTCTCAGTATGAGCATTTTAATGATTCATTTTCAGTTTAAACTTATAGACATTTTTTTCTCTACTAATTGGCCAGTCTTGAAACCACTGGTGGGTGATCTGGCTTCTTTCCCGAGGGGTGTGTGTCAACAATAGACTCTTTGATTGTTTTATTTTCCTTTATTGGTGTGCTCATTTTTGCTTTTTTAATGGACATTCTGAGAATATATTTCAGGGAGACATTTTATTAATCCAAAATTCTTCAGTAAATTCACAATTATGTCAGTTTAGAGAAATTATTATTATGAATGACTGGAAATAGTTATTTGTCATTTAAATAATTAAAGCCAATAATGTAATCTTAAGATATTTTAACCAAAGACTAAATTTGTAAAAAACAGGCTACTTTTTATTTACCAGATCTTCACTGAATCAGTAAATATTACATTTTCTAAAAATGACAAATCACAAAGACATAAAAGTCAGCAAAAATAAATAGATGAAACAAATAAGCCAAAGAAAATAAGAGTAACAGAAGAAAGTAGAGCCAGAAATTAGAGTAGTGTGTAAAAATACATGTTAGAAGTCAAGAGTACAGAAAATTCCTGTTGAAGATGGGTCATAAATCTGGTGTCAACCTCCAGTCATTGTGTCTGAAAGAGAAAACAACTAGTTACAAGAATCATAGATTCCATAAGATGACAATCAACTAGTTTTGTAGAAGAAGCCTTATTATCCTTGTAAAAGAGAGAAAAGGTAACTTTTTTTCAAGACTGTTTTTTTGATGTGGACCATTTTTAAAGTCTTTGTTAAATTTGTTACAACATTGCTTCTGTTTTATGTTTTGTTTTTTTGGCCTCAAAGCATGTGGGATCTTTGCTTCCCAACAAACTCGCACCCCTGCACTGGAAGGCGAAGTCTTCACCACTGGACTGCCAGGGAATTCCCAAGATAACTTTTTCTTCATTTCTTTATAGTGAGGAAAACCTCTGGCAATATAAACAGCCTTGAGATAAAAACCTGAGTGGATTTTATAAGGCAACTTTTCACATTATCTTTCAATTTAGGCTGATGACATAAAAAAATGCAGTTTTGCAAAACTGCATTTCAAGTTCACTTCTCTTTGATAGATGTGTACATATTAAGAAGAATGAAGTCATATTCCTCTTGCTTTTATCCGAGTTTTCTTCAGCCTGTCCTTTTGAATGGCAGGCAGTGGCAGGATTAGACTCCTTGACGGAAACCAGGGTGGTGTTGCTGTGGGAGCACGGGGTCTGACTGTGTGTCCTTCTCCTTATGACAGTGTCATGAACCTGGATGACCTGACCCGGCGAGGGCTATATCTGAGTGACATCCCTCTGCACGATGCCACTCGGGACCTCGTGCTCCTAGGAGAGCAGTTCAGAGAGGAGTACAAGCTGACCCAGGAACTGGAAATCCTTACAGACAGGCTGCAGCTCACGTTACGAGCCCTGGAAGATGAAAAGAAAAAGACGGACACGTAAGAATGTAACCTCTGGTTACAGATGACAGGCAGGGCTGTCCTGCATGGTGGATTCACTGGCTCTCCTGCAGTTAAGACTGACAGACTGTGACTGGGTCCAAGCTCAGGTTACTTGCTGCGTGGCAGGCCAGTAAATCCAGAGATGGGGTGTTGGGGCAAGGAACAGAGACTTCATTACAAAAGCCAGCAGATGGAGAAGATGGTGAACTCATGTCCCAAAGACCTGTCTTGCCTGAGTTAGAATTCAGGCTCTTTTAACTGAAAGGGGAGGGACTCAAGCCAAGCCTTTCCTGGTTCCCAGCAGCCTCCAGAGGGGGTGTTAATTTCTTCTTGCCTGCAGCCACTCACAGATGGGCCTTGTCAGGACATTTCCTGTGAGCTGAATAAAGATATTTTAGCTTAATGCTTATCACCTGGGAGGCAAAGTGTCCAGAGATTGGACATTACATATAATTTACGCTTCAAGGCAACATCACTTTAGTGATTAAATAGTAATAACATACAAGGGTTCTTCTCTGTACAAAGACTCCAAGTTGTGGAACCTGTTGCAGTTACGGAGTCCTAAATAAACTCTTCCACATCACTTAAATCTGTCAGGTACACAGAAAGAAATCAGTCATAATAGTAATGGGGATATGTCTTCTAATTTTACAGATGAACCTGAAAGAATATACGACAAATCATGTTTCTGCAAATCATTAGAATAACTCAAGTGCATGTTTCAAGTCTGACTGCCCGTTCATCCATTTCTTCACGCAGGAGTGTGTACCGAGAATCCTCTCTGTGCCAGGGCTGCCAGGTGCTGGGGTACACTGAACACTGAGCTTAGATTTGGCCATTATATTTTCAAAGAGTTCTTGAATGCCAAATTATTTTAGGATTTGGCAGATATGAATCTGACAGACTGTAGTGTTGTCTATGATGACAACGATTACATCTGTAATTTGATTCACAAACAAAAGTATCAAAATACAAAACTATACAAAACTATGAATGGTGCTTTAAATTTTGAAATAGTGGGCAAGTGACATATAAGATCGTATTTCATTTTGAAGTAATTTATTTAAACAAATACACATTGTGCATATACCACTTGGCCTTGCTTGAGGAATAGAGACATATTAGAAGTATATTAATTAAAATTAATTAAAAACACGAAATCACTAACTTGCATAAGAGAATTTTACCCAGGGTCTTATGTGTTCATTTTTAACATTTGTATAATAGGAAGCAATCTTAGAGAATTGACCTGACCTTCCTTCCCGTAGGACTATTTCACTCTACTTGACACCATAGCATTGGTAGCAGAATCACGTCCTGTGATGTCTGATGTCTAATCAGACTTTCTTGCACTGATACATGTATTGTTGCCCATGGATGGATGCAAGGTAAACATGTCAACTGTTTGTCAACAGCATAGATGGATAGAGAATCCAGGTGAATGTCTATCTCTTGTCCTTAGCCTCTTCCTTCACTTCTACTCTGTATAATTGAAGATGAAAATAATAGTTTATTTGAGATCACTTTACTTTCCTTGAAGCCCTAACCCCTTAGTCTTTCCAGGTATTTTTTTCAAATCTCCACAAGTATACGGGATGAGGCAGGTACTCAAAATCTCTCCTACTGCTCAAGAAACAATTCAAAATTGTATATTTTATTAGTATGTGTAACAGCTCCCTTCATGAAAAATAATACATTGTGAGATAGTGCTTAGAACTGAGGCTCAAAGTTGTCTGGATTTGTTAAGTTTGAGTTGCTCAGATCCTGCTCAGCTGTTAAATTGGAACATCACCCAGGTTTCTCTCTTTGTTGATATTTGATTTTCAAAGTGGTTTAATTATAAACGTTGACTACTAATTTTCATTGAAATGAAGTCATGCTACTGTTCACATGTAATATTCAAAATAGCCTTAAAGCATTTTATAAAATGTTCTGTGTTTGAGAGTGAAAATGAAAGACTGAAGCTAGGAAAAAAATGTGACCTCAGCTTCTTAAACTAGCCCTGAGTGACAGCTGGCTTCGGGGAGAAATGGGCTGGGAGGTGTCGTTTGCTCCTCTGGTTGTCTAGTCCAGGGGACTCTCAGGTCTCAGCTCTCACCTCCTGTGTGCTTGCTCCTCTCCTCCCCACACCAGTGTCTTCTTGTGCCATCGGCCTGGTCTCAGGATTGTCAATGAAAATGAGATCTTTTCTTTTCTAGACCAGTTTCTTACCTGCTTTATCAGTTTCTCCCACAGAGAAGTGAGGCAGGAAGGAAAATCTGTTTTCTTTTCTTTCTTCCTTCTGTCCTTCCTTTCTTTTATTGAAGTCTAGTTGATTTACAGTCTTGTGATCGTTTCAGGTTTACAACACAGTGATTCATTTATACATGTATGTTCTTTCTCAGATTCTTTTTCTTTATAGATTATTACAAAATGCTGAGTATAGTTCCCTGTGCTGTACAGTAGGTCCTTGTTGGGGAAATCTGTTTCATGTTAGGTGACAAATGTTGAGGCAGACGGCTTGCCCCTGAGAGGTGAATGTGTCCCTGGGAGCCCATGGTGTTGCAAGAGTCAGATACAACTTAGCGACCACACCACCAGCACCACACCACAGAGCTAAGTGCTGGAATGATTTCTTCCATCCCATGCGTATCACAGTTGGAGCATTGAAACACAAGGCACAGAGAACAACTTCAGCTTCCTGGTGTCTGTCCTTTGTTTTGTCTGTCTGTTTTGTGTGGCTTATTTTGATATACTTTGAATTGGTTTGGATTGGGAGAGGTTTGGATTGGTTTAAAACAAACCAGTTATTTATATTTTCTAGCCTTGACTTATGAATGTGGCTAATGATGGCTCCTAACAGAGCCTTCACTGTGCACACGGCACCAGAGGCTCCAAAGTGGGCATAGAAGCACGAAAGCAGCTCTCAGCAGCTCTCATGCTGGCTCTGTCCTGATCCCTCTGGACAGGTTGCTATATTCCGTTCTTCCTCCATCTGTGGCCAACGAGCTGAGGCACAAGCGTCCGGTGCCCGCAAAGAGATATGACAACGTGACTATCCTCTTCAGCGGCATTGTGGGCTTCAATGCCTTCTGCAGCAAGCACGCGTCTGGGGAAGGGGCCATGAAGATTGTCAACCTCCTCAATGACCTCTACACTAGATTTGACACTCTGACGGACTCCCGGAAAAATCCATTTGTTTATAAGGCAAGTCCATGCCCTGTCTGAACGCAGTGCCATTCATTACTCTGAATTTTCAGACCCTGTCTTCCAATGGCATGGCAGTCACGGTCCCTGACTGTAGCCCTGCAGCCTGGGTACAGTCAGCTCTCATGCATTCATTGTTTACCATTTTCTTAAATAATTACCTTTTGTTCTAAAATAGTGTCTTCCCTGTTCCTCAAATGAATGGAGCAGATGCTTCCCTAGTTAAAATATTTAGCAACTTATCTGCACCTATGTGAATAAATCTGTACACGTGGTTTATCACACATAATATAAATGTAGCATTTGTTTCAGTGCTCTGCCAGAGATATTTTAACTGAAAGGTATAAATGATTTGCACAGTAGAGAAGTCAGGGAGCATAGGAGGGGTGCCAGGGACTCAGACCTGCTTTTAGATAACATCAACTGGAAATAAACATTCATAAGGCATTTCTGCCCATGGTTTCAGTTAGAAAAAAATTATAACATTGAAAAAATGAAGTCAGTGGAATATTGCTTAGTAAAGGCAAGAATGTGAACTAAACCATCCCCAGACATCTGGAGTCATAGCAGTAGTGCCTCAGGGACTATTTATTTTTATGGCCATTCCTGAGGAACAATGTAACGCGGTGTGAGCACATCATAAAAATAAATGGTTAATGACCAGGATGAACCACTGAACTTAAGGAAGTGGCGCTTTGGCCCATCAAACCATCACTGTTTTAAAGGGAAATAGGATCGTAAATTATTCTGCTGGGTCATAAGGATGTCTAAGGTGAGAAACTAGGACTTACTAGAAGAAAAATAATACTGTGTTCTGTCTCTGCCTGTAATCAGACTTCAAGTGCCAGGTGTGTACATTTTAAATACTGACCAGTTTTCTTCTTGTTGGCATCGAATATATTAGAATTTTAAGAGATTCAGGGGAGGAAAGTTGAAAGTTATTGATGGCAATTGGAAATGCATGTTTTGTTCAAGGGTGGCACATGAATGAGTCATGCTTGTACTAACCAGTCTGTGCCCTACCAGGTGGAGACTGTCGGGGACAAGTACATGACGGTGAGCGGGCTGCCAGAGCCGTGCATCCACCATGCACGGTCCATCTGCCACCTGGCCTTGGATATGATGGAGATTGCTGGCCAGGTCCAAGTAGATGGTGAATCTGTTCAGGTTAGTAGGTAAAACACATATTTTAATGGTAGTAGTAGGCCTTTTGTTGGAGAAGGAAATGGCAACCCACTCTAGTGTTCTTGCCTGGAGAATCCCAGGGACAGAGGAGCCTAGTGGGCTGCTGTCTATGGGGTCACACAGAGTCGGACATGACTGAAGCAACTTAGCAGCTAGCAGGCCTTTTGTACAAGTGATTTATATTCTTGATCAGCTAATTAATTATGCGTAAGGAATTGCATCTTAACAACAAAGATCAAATATTTTAAATGTTTTTTTAATTGAAGTATATTTTACAATGTTGTTAGTTTCTACTGTACAGCAATATGATTCAGTTATATACATATATATGTACATTTTTTTCATATTCTTTTCCAGTATGGTTTAATGCAGGATTTGAGTAGAGTTCTCTGTGCTATACAGTAGGTCCTTGTTGTTTATCTATTTTATATATAGTACGGTGTATCTGCTAATCCCAAACTCCTATTTTATCCCTCCTCCACTCCCTTTCCTCTTTGGTAACCATGGGTCTGTTCTCTATGTCTATGAGTCTGTTTCTGTTTCATGGGTAAGTTCATTTGTGTCAAATTTTAAATTCCACATATAAACGGTATCATATGATATTTGTCTTTGTCTGACTTGCTTCACCGGAGAAGGCAATGGCACCCCACTCCAGTACTCTTGCCTGGAAAATCCCATGGATGAAGGAGCCTTGTGGGCTGCAGTCCATGGGGTCGCTAAGAGTAGGGCACGACTGAGTGATTTCCCTTTCACTTTTCACTTTCATGCATTGGAGAAGGAAATGGCAACCAACTCCAGTGTTCTTGCCTGGAGGATCCCAGGGATGGCGGAGCCTGGTGGGCTGCTGTCTTTGGGGTCGCACAGAGTTGGACACGACTGAAGTGCCTTAGCAGCAGCAGCAGACTTACTTCACTTACTATGCTCGGTCCCTCCATGTTGCTGCAAATGGCATTATTTCATTCTTCTTATGGCTGAGTAATATTGTATATATGTACTACGTCTTCCCTATCCATTCATCTCTCAATGGACGCTTAAGTTGCTTCTGTGTCCTGGTTATCATAAACAGTGCTGCTGTGAACATTGGGGTGCATGTGTATTTTTGAATTAAAGTTTTCTTTGGATGTGTGCCCCGCAGTGGGATTGCTGGATCATACGGCAGTTCTATTTTTAGTTTTTTAAGGAACCTCCATACTGTTCTCCATAGGGGCTGCACCAACTTATATTCCCAGCAACAGTGTATGAGGGTTCCATTTTCTCCATTGTTATTTGTAGACTTTTTAATGATGGCTGTTCTGACCAGTGTGAAGTGATACTTCACTGTAGTTTTGATTTGCATTTCTCTCATAATTAGTGATGTTGAGCATTGTTTCATGTGCCTTTTGGCATCTGCATGAACAAAGACTGATATTTTATTGAACCTATTATATTACATTCTTCCATAGAAATGGGAAATCCGTCCATCTATTTGAAATTACCTTCTTTATTCCATGTGCTGAAAGTCATGAGGATGAGATTAAAACCCCTTGTCCCTTCTGGTTTATTTTTTAAAATCTCTTTCCTAAATCTAATGTAAATGTCCAGATTCATACTTTTGAAAGCTTCAAAGAATGTTTCTCTTGAAAGCCAGATTCTGTGAGGGATTTTGTCTGTAATATGTTTGGAGTTCTGGAGAGTTCTTATGATTTTTATATGATGACTCTGAACTCTTTAGTCTAGCGTGAGCAATAACCCCTGTTATTGAATGTATTGAACCAGAGCTTTGATTCTGCAGATAACGATTGGGATCCACACGGGGGAGGTAGTTACCGGAGTCATAGGACAGAGGATGCCTCGCTACTGTCTTTTTGGAAACACCGTCAACCTCACAAGCCGGACAGAAACCACTGGAGAAAAAGGGAAAATAAATGTGTCTGAATATACATACAGGTCAGAGAACACATCTAGGTGTCTACTGACTAGAAAAATGTCTCTTTGCAGCTGCTTTAATTCCCTGGGTGATTTTATTACCTTTTACAGTTATCAACTCTGCTTTTAGGATTACTATTATTTTTCAATTAAAAAAATTGTGTATTTTTCTTTTTTTGGTCATACCATGGTATGTGGGATCTTAGTTCCCCAACCAGGGATCAAACCTGGGGTCCCAGCATTGGGAGTGTGGAGTCTTAACCACTAGATCACCAGGGAGGTCTTTGGATTATTTATTTTTTATTTGATAAGAGTGTGTCATTATTTCCATTTTAAATGATTATACATACTCTTAGGAATTTCTGCTGTGGTATTGTTACTAAAGCCTTGAGGTACATTTTAATAATTTGTTGTGTGTCATTCCTATCTCCGTTTATAACTGATGTATGTTACTTTCTCTGTGTGACCATACACCAAGCTTCTCCTCCTGTCCCCTGTCCCCTTTTAGATGTCTCATGACACCAGAAAATTCAGACCCGCAATTCCATTTGGAGCACAGAGGTCCCGTGTCCATGAAGGGCAAAAAGGAGCCAATGCAAGTTTGGTTTCTATCCAGAAAAAATACAGGAACAGAGGTATGACTCATCAGAGTATAATTCCTTTTTAAAGACAGGGTATGAATATGGGGAGCTAAATCATAATCTCTGAAAATATGTTTCATTTGCAAAGAATTCTTGCTTACATGAACTTGTAAGTACAGCAGCGGAAGCGCTGACCCATTAATGAGCTGGTTAGAACAATGCAGCTTCTAGGGGAGACCTGATGGCTGACAGTTTTGTCCGCTAATGAAATTAAAACCAAAAGCACTGGAGAGAGAAGCCCTGGTTTTGGTTCTTCTGCCATAATCTGGCTGGAACCCCACAAGTGAGTGGGCGGTGAGGGGCATCCCTGGCCCCCTCCCCAATGCCTTGGGTTGCCATGTAGTCACCGCCAGGGCTGAGACACGACCATCTTCAAGGGTGGCTTCCTAACCACGAAGCTCCAGATCCTTCTAAGGCCATGCCATCGCCTTGTGGAATGTTTGGGGATCTTTGAACATACTAACCCCTGGTGAGTCTTTCCTGGAGTTCAGTTCAGTTCAGTCGCTCAGTCGTGTCTGATTCTTTGCGACCCCATGAATCGCAGCATGCCAGGCCTCCCTGTCCATCACCAACTCCCGGAGTTTACCCAAACTCATGTCCATCGAGTTGATGATGCCATCCAGCCATCTCATCCTCTGTCGTCCCATTCTCCTCCTGCCCCCAATCCCTCCCAGCATCAGAGTCTTTTCCAGGGAGTCAACTCTTTGCATTAGGTGACCAAAGTATTGGAGTTTCAGCTTCTGCATCAGTCCTTCCAACGAACACCTAGGACTGATCTCGAGGGAAGAGTGATTTATGCATGTCCAAAATCTAAATACTTCCTCAGGGAAGCTGTAGGTTCATGCTCATGCTATGGCTGTACTCCAGCCAGAACCCATGTGCTGGGGGTAGCACTGGGGTTTGCTCGGGGGTCCTGTGGCCCACTGTGGCTCACGACACCAAGGTCCCGCCAGCCTTGCCCCTCTTTCAGTGGCCTGTGTCAGACACAACCCCGATGCTCTATTCCCTGTTGATGTACTGGTTCTGTAGAGGGGGACTCTTTGACTCTTTGACTGTATGTATTTTTATGGATGTGCACGTTCCCTAAAAATGCGTTCAGAATAGAAGTCGTAAAAGGAATGAAATGCCAAGTTGTAAAATATTTATCTTTATCTTCTTTTCACTGTTTTCACTTTAAATAATTTACTTCTGGCACTAGCATGCTTCCTGATGTTCTTCTGATAAATTAGTTTGCCTGAAGCATTGTTCCTTTTATTTGGTGGCTCTGTTTCAGCCAACCTAATGGTGCGAACGGCTTAAAAAAGCGGTAGAGTAATGCAGAGTAAGTTTTATTTTTAAAAAAAGAAAGAAAATATTTTGAGTTATCTGCAAGCTTTCTTATCACTGCAAACTAATCCCCTATTTACTTCACTTTTTAAAGGAAACAGAGCAGGATGAAAACTGAACCCTGGACTGTGGGGTTAAGATTGCAGGTTGAGGTCCAGTCTCCCCCTAACAGATGCCATGCCTGGGACCAGTGATTCCCTCCGTCCTTTTCATGTTTCCCCAAGCCTTTCTCCTGTGTATCTCTTTCCTTATTCATTATTCAACTTTAGCTCTGCTTTTGATTATTTTTGAGGTTTAGTATGTTATCTGAAGTTTGGCTTTGTGCGGCTGATGTGAGCTTCATGTGTCTTCAGATCGACTATGCATTGCCTGGCATGGTAGTTTTCAAGTAGTGGGCACCCAATAAATATTTGGTGAATTTAATTAAATGAAACTGAACAGTATTCAGCCATGTGTGTATATATATCATGGTTTTCCATATTTGTTCAGTGTCTCTATATGTGTATATTTTAATGACTATAACATATAAAAAGGTTTTATCGTATTGGTGCATATCATTATAGAAAATCATTTTCTAAAGGAGTGAATTCAGAATTTTAGGGGGAAAATGCAATTTATTTTCAGACTCCCCAGATAAGAATATATCATGCTAAGAAAACAGTGTCTATTTAGAATTATGTTAATTTCCCTTCAGAAATAGAGAATATACTTCTTTGCTATTAAACTATCAGGTTATTCATTCAGATCATGTGGCAATTACAGTTCCTCTAAAATGCTATTCTTTGCATTGTATCCTTTGCGTTATAAATCTCATTAACCCCATGCAGCTGTTGGTGAAGGCAGCACTGTTTGACAATGAGCTATTGCATTAGTTTGGAGTAAACGTTAGGGGCTGTAACTGCATCCAAGGATGAAGCTGGAAGCACAGCTGGGGTGTTTCGGTTGGTCAGAGCCCCTCTTGGCCCTTTCTTCCCAGAAATAGGCTCCTTTGTCTTAGCTCACAAGAGCTTGATTCTATCCAGGGTGCCATCTTGAGAAAAGTTACTTTAATTTGAACATAGAATGCATTCCTGTTGGAATCATCACCTGTTGTTCTTCATTATCTCTGATAATTTATTAATATATATCTTTATAAAATACAGGACCACTACTTTTGTGTAAAAATGTTTGTCTTTAAATTTAGCATTTCCTATCAGCACATTGATAACTTGTATAAATGTTCCATGTTCATGTGTAAGAGAACCTGTAATAAATTATTTTTTCCACTTGTCTCTAGATGGTTTTTGATTCAATAAAAATGATGTGAATGCTCTTATTGGTCTTTTGACTGGTGCCATTTTTGGAAAATGTCTTATCATTTTGCCTCTGATAGACTTTCATTTTGATTCCCTGCTGTTATGGTAAAGCTGGGTAGCTCCTATTCCTCAGGACTATTCCTATATGATATTTTTCTTTAGGATCAACACAGTGACAGCAGCAAGACCAGCACTGGGTGGTGGGGGAATGGATAATACACAGATACATGGGAAGTGACATCAGCTCTTGAAGAGCTCCCCACATTTTGGGAGTGAAAGTCATGTATCTAAGTAACTAGACTATTGGATATTCATAGTGATTTTATTGTTCAGTTGCTCAGTCGTGTCCAACTCTTTGTGACCCCATGGACTGTGGCACACCAGGCTTCCCTGTCCTTCACCATCTTGCTCAAACTCATATCCACTGAGTCTATGATTCATATTGATAAAACATATTCAAGACACAGAAAGAATACTTCGAGAATGAGAACCAAGAGGGATCAGAGGGAGGAGGAGGGAACCAGCTGGATTTTGTGATGGTTTTGTCTAAAGCTGAATGAATTCATCCCTTCTCTGTTTCCTTCTGTTCAGCCCTCTTGCGTACCACCAACCCCCGCCCCCCCAAAACTCAAAATGTTATGTAAAGATAAGAGTTCCTCACTTTGAATTGAGGATATATGTCTATGTTTTTTTGGGGGGAGCTTACCAGATGGCTCAATGGTAAAGAATTCGCCTGCCAATGCAGGAGATGCAGGAGACTTGGGTTCCATCTCTGGATCAGGAAGATCCCCTGGAGGAGAAAATGGCAACCCACTGCAGTATTCTTGCCTGGAGAATTCCATGGACAGGAGCCTGGTGTGTTAATGTCCATTGGGTCACAAAGAGTTGGACATGACTGAGTGACTAAGTCAGTCAGTCAGTTCAGTTGCTGAGTCAAGTCTGTTTGTGACCCCCATGGACTAAGCGCACACAAATATATTTTGGAACCAATTCATTATTCCATTTTATTTGCATCTGTGATTCACCAGATGATGTGTTCTGTTTCTTTGTCATTGATGGGTGTGACGTTGTGATTTGTAATAAAAATTCTATATGATTGGTCCTAGTCCCTATCCTCATTTTTGGCTCAGAGCTCCGAAAACTACAGGAAATTCCTAAGTGATGAAAAATGACAAAGGCACCTATTGTTACATTAATAAAGTGACTCTGGGACTTCAGTGGGGTGGGGGCTGAAGGTGATTGTTGCCAGGTGAGCCGACTAGGAATCCCACCCTGGTCTCCATTTTCTGGGAGGGGAGACGGTTGTTGTCCTTTAGTTGCTAAGTCTTGTGCTACTCTTTTGCGACCCCATGGACTGTAGCCTGCCATGCTCCTCTGTCCCTGTGAGGGGAGCAGGTTTGGAGCTTAAATCCTTGCCAGGTCTCTGTGATGAAGCCTCCATAAACCTCAAAGGTTGGGGAGCTTTTGGGCTGGTGGGCAAGGGGAATTTCTGGTGGGTGTGAAGCTCTGTGTTTCTTCCATCAGGCTGTTTCTGAATCACATCCTTTCATGATAAGCAGTCATCTAGTTAGTAAAATGGTTCCCTGAGTTTGTTTCTCTCTAGCAGAATAATCAAACCCAAATAGGGAGTGTGGGAACCTTGGCCCTACAGCCAGTTGGTCAGAATCGCAGGTGACAGCGTGACTTTGCCTTGGTCTCTGAAGTGGGGGATCTTGCAGGACTGAGCCATTAACCTGGGGAATTGGATGTGATCTTTGGGTCGACGGTGTCAGAACTGAGTTGAAGTGTAGGACATCCAGCTGCATTCTGAGAATTGCTCTGTGGTGTGTGAAGAAAACACACCCCACATTATAAATGGGTGCAGATTGTTGAAAGGGAAAAACGAACCAATTCTCTGCTCACCTCTGAGATTTCTCTTTGCAACCTCGCTAATGGCTCTCAGAACCGCTAGAGGGCAGCAGAGGCTGCTGTTTAGAATCTAAGGGCCAGATGGGGGAGTGAGGACACATGGTCTCTCTCAGGAAGTGCTGCTCGCTCACCTTCTTGGCTCAGCACTGAAGGGCACTTCCTGTGTGCAACCTCGAATTTTTCCCTCCCACCGTCCCTTACCGACAGTCAAAAGTATATCATAAAAATAATTGTTTTTACCCCATTATGACCGTTCGTGTAGCTTGAAATCTGTTCACACGTATCATGGTCAGAAATTTCACCCACAATTTTCATGCTAATTCTGTAGGAAGATATGAAAATTTGTTAAAACAAGCAACTTGTTCAAGAAACTATAATTTCGTACAGAGTCATTTTAGGTGAGCTAAGTTGCATGTAGCTCATGTTAAAACGATTGCTTCTTGCTACTTCTACCATATTGGAGAGGTGACATATAATAGGGTAGATTTAAAAAACCAAAACAAAAATCACTGTACAGAGTTGAGAGCCCATATCCAGTTATGGCAAGGCTAACCCTGTGATCTTGCCACATTCTCTAACTTCTTAAATCCCTGATCTGTGAAAATAGCTGGTCAAGATGATATCTAAAGAAGATTCTTGCTCTGAAATTCCAACATTTCTTTGGTGAAAGTTCCAGAGCAGGGATGCTGTGATTTTGGCCTGACTGCTGGGGAATTCTCAGAAAAACAATCCAAATTCTTGACTGAACTCTTTTTAATAGTCAAGGAACAATGAGGAGATCAACTGGGGGGCTTTAAAGCAAATTTCTAAGAAATAGCTCTCTGGAAAACACCTGCTGAAGATGACTCCAAGCTAAAATCACAATGACTAGGTCATATTAGTGTATTTGTATTAATGCATATGTTTCTATTATAAGCTAGCCCTGTAATATTTACCTAATCAGGTTCAAATTCTTTAATAAAGATTGGACTTTTGATTCTTTAAATATAAGAGGAGAAAATGTACCTCTATTTCATGCAGAAATCCTTTTGAATAGAAGATAACCTCTTAAAAATTAAAGACAAGAATTGTCAACGAGTGGTATATATAGAGGTTTTTATTATTACTAATAATACTGCCAATTTTGTACTAATTTACAAAACATTCCCCAGTAAAAAAAAAAAAGAAATCCATAGCCAAGAAAGCCTTCCTCAGTGACCAATGCAAAGAAATAGAGGAAAACAATAGAATGGGAAAGACTAGAGATCTCTTCAAGAAAATTAGAGATACTAAGGGAATATTTAATGCAGAGATAAAGGACAGAAATGGTATGGACCCAACAGAAGCAGAAAATATTGAGAAGAAGTGGCAAGAATACACAGAAGAACTATACAGAAAAGATCTTAATGACCCAGATAACCACAATGGCGTGATCACTCACCTAGAGCCAGACATCCTGGAGTGTGAAGCCAAGTGGGGCTTAGAAAACATCACTACAGACAAGGCTAGTGGAGGGGATGGAATCCCAGCTGAGCTAGTTAAAATTCTAAAAGATGATGCTAAAATGCTGCACTCAATATGCCATGAAATTTGGAAAACTCATCAGTGGCCACAGGAATGGAAAAGGTCAGTTTTTATCCCAATCCCAAAGAAAGGCAATGCCAAAGAATGTTCAAACTACCACATAATTGTACTGATCTCTCACACAGTAGCAAGGTAATGCTCAAAATTCTCCAAGTGAGGCTTCAAAGGTACATAAACCAAGAACTTCCATATTTTCAAGTTGGATTTAGAAAGGCAGAGGAATCAGAGATCAAATTGCCAAAATCTGTTGATTCATAGAAAAAACAAGAGAATTACAGAAAAACATCTGCTTGATTGACTACTCTAAAGCCTTTGACTGTGTGGATCACAACAAACCATGGAAAATTCTTGAAGAGGTGGGAATACCAGACCACCTGACCTGCCTCCTGAGAAATCTGTATGCAGGTAAAGAAGCAACAGTTAGAACTGGACATGGCACAACGGACTGGTTCCAAATTCAGAAGGGAGTATGTCAAAGCTGTATATTGTCACCTTGCTTATTTAACTTATATGCAGAGTACATCATAAGAAATGCTGGGCTGGATGAAGGACAAGTTGGAATCGAGATTGCTGGGAGAAATATCAATAACCTCAGATATGCAGATGACACCACCCTTATGGCAGAAAGTGAAGAGGAACTAAAGTGCCTCTTGATGAAAGAGAAGAGTGAAAAAGCTGACTTAAAACTCAGGTTCAAAAAACTAAGATCTTGGCATCCAGTCCCATCACTTTATGGTAAATGGCTGGGGAAACAATGGAAACAGGAACAGACTTTTTTTGAGCTCCCAAATCACTGCAGATGGTGACTGCAGCCATGAAGTTAAATGATGCTTGCTCCTTGGAAGAAAAGTTATAACCAACCTAGACAGCATATTAAAAAGCAGAGACATTACTTTGCCAACAAAGGTCCATCTAGTCAAAGCCATGGTTTTTCCAGTAATCATGTATGGATATGAGAGTTGGACTAAAAAGGAAGCTGAACGCTCAAGAACTGATGTTTTTGAAATGTGGTGTTGGGGAAGACTGTTGAGAGTCCCTTGGACAGCAAGGAGATGAAACCAGTCAATCCCAAAGGAAATCAGTCCTGGATATTCAGTGGAAGGACTGATGCTAAAGCTGAAGCTCCAATACTTTGGCCATCTGATGTAAAGAACTGACTCATTGGAAAAGAGTCTGTTGCTTGGAAAGATTGAAGGCAAGAAGAGAAGGGGACAACAGAGGATGAGATGATTGGATGGCATCACCAACTTGATGGACTTGAATTTGAGCAAGCTCTGGAAGTTGATGTTGGACAGGGAAGCCTGGTGTGCTGCAGTCCATGGAGTCACAAAGAGTCGGACATGATTGATTGACTGAAGTGAACTGTGCTATACAGTAGGACCTTGCTTATTCATCCTATATATAACAGCTTGCATCTGCTAACTCCAAACTCTCAATCCATCCTTCCCCCATATCCCTCCCTTTTGGCAACCATCAGTCCGTTCTCTATGTCCTTGATTTTTTTTCTGTTTCATAGATAGATTCATTTTATCATTTTTAAGATTCCACATAAAATGAGAAAAAGTAGTTCTGAGAGATTTTTAGAAAAATATTTAAGCAACAAGAAATTGGACCTTTTTATAAGTTACTAACATTTAGTAACTTAACGTTTTGAGATGATAAAGGACCTTTCATTTTCACATGATCATTCTTTTGAAATTTTTGCATAAGAAGCAATTATGAGGCACAAAGCAGCACCTATTATCTTTTGACAAATCTAAGCCTCTTTATAAAGATCGAGTTCATCACTTGGGAACCACCCACACTCCATTTCTCCTGTTCATTTGTATTCTTGTTAAAGATGGTTCTTTCCCTGCTGACCTCAAACTCCCCAAAACTGCTATTTTTGCACTGACAAGAATATTACTCAAGTATTAACTAAAAATGAATCATGCAAAAGACAGCTAAGAGATGTTTTGCACACATATGTACATGGACAGCTTTTACTTTGCTTGTGCTCAGCAAATTGTCCCAGAACCATAGGGACTCTTCAGACTTTAGTGGGAGTAAATGTCTCTACCACACTGACACAAACCCTTCTCTGGGATTTTTGTCAAAAAGTTGCCCTTGGTGTACAATTTTTTTGAGGTTGAGAAACTCTTTAAATACAGCTGTTTGCATTTCCTAACATGTAAAGCCTTTTTAAAAGGAATTCTTTTAAAAATAGTGTCAACACTATAATAAAAGTTATAAACTCATATTTTTTTTTTCACTTGGTAAATAGCCATTTATTGAGAATCAATTTGATTCTGAGCACAACATTAAGGAATCTAGAGAGGAGATGGTATAAAAATAATCACACACAGAGACATCAATTTAAACCGTTGATGCCTCGTGACACTATTTTATCAATATATTTTTAAAAAAATAGACATATCACAGAGAAAAAACAGATATGATAATCTATAAAACAACATAATTTATGGTTAAACAAACTAGAACTTTATAAAAACATATTGTATATTTTTTAATCTAAATACAGAAATACATCAGCACTGAGAAACAGCCAAAAGGAATATAAAAATTTAAAGGATTCATGAGACATTTCAAAGCACACAAGAAGGAAATTCTCTGATAATTTCAACAAATTTCAGGGACTTCCCTGGTGGTTCAGTGTTTAAGAATCTGCCTTTCAATGTAGGGAACTAAGTTAGATTCCTGGTTTAGGAACTAAGATCCTGGCCTGTGCACTGTAACTAGAGAAGCCCACAGGCTGCAAATATTGAGCCCATAAACTCTGGAGCCCAAGCACCACAACTAGAGAACCTGAGTGCCACGACAAAGAGCCAGAACAGCCAAAAGTCTTTTAATTTAAAAAAAGAAAAATTTCATAAAATTTGAGATGTGAATGATAAAAATAACACAGCAAAAGAGACACAGATGTATTGAACAGTCTTTTGGACTCTGTGGGAGAGGGTGAGGGTGGGATGATTTGGGAAAATGGCATTGAAACATGTAAATTATCATATGTGAAATGAATCGCCAGTCCAGGTTCAATGCATGATACAGGATGCTCAGGGCTGGTGCACTGGGATGACCCAGAGGGATGGTATGGGAAGGGAGGTGGGAGGGGGGGCTCAGGATGGGGAACACGTGTACACCCATGGCGGATGCATGCTGATGTATGGCAAAACCAATACAGTATTGTAAAGTAAAAAATACAACTCATTTTTAAAATGGCATTTCTTGAAGTGTTGTCCATATTGTAACCACTAATTGAACTTAGAAGACAGGAACAAGCTGAGATAGGGGTGATCATAACTCCTGCTGTCCTTGAAGCTCACAACAAAGCTTACATCACCAGGTGGCAATCAGGGGGCAATACTACAATCACTACAGAGCACCCTTGTCCCCAGCATTGTTTGGAACATTTTGCATGTGTTGAATCCTTGTAGCAACTCATTAAGTATCCTTGTTATTGCCTCCATTTTATTTATAAGGAAACAAGGGCACATAAAGTTTGAGTTCCTTGCCTGAGGTCAGAAAATAGTGAGAGAAGAGCCAGTAATTATACACTCTAAGCAGACACAGAGCCTGAGCTTCCAACCAGTGTCCTCTGACATATTCCAGATTACAGGTGAGCAGAGAAGCCGGCAAGTGATAAGTTTGCAGAGTATGTCTTAGAGTTAGATGATTGTTGGCCAGGTAATGTAGTTCTAGTTGGACAGATGGACAAGAAGTGTCAGGTGTGACAGGTGGTTTTGGCCCCAAATCTGATGATGAGCACTGCAGGATTTGAAGGCCTGTGGCACAGGCAAGGGACCAAACAGGTCTAGAGAAGGCGCCCAAGGTAGCCATCACAGGATAGAATAAGAGAATCCATATGATATGCACCAGGAGAAATGTCCTACTAGTGATGGGCCCCTTCTCTGCCTGAAAACCAGATTGCCCTGGAGCTTTCAGGTTGTGAGATTGACTAGTTCCAAGAGTGAGCTGTGGTGAGCTGTGGGAGTAGAGAAATAGCATCATTAGCTTCATGCTTCACGAAGGCATCTGCTCAGAGTGCAGAGTGCAGCCTTCCAGGGATGCAGAGGAAGTCTTCCAGGGGATGGGCATGTTGGACTCCTGCACCTATCTCCATCATTAATGTTTTCTCATTATTGGTGGGGACTGCTACTAGGGAAACTTTTTTGCTTTTCATTTCTAAAGCTTTGAACAAGGTCTCTCAAAAAATATAGAAGACATTTTCCTGGCTTCCCATACTAAGGTCTGTATTTCTCCTGTACACAGATACAACCCATTCCCATTCTTCTACTTGTTATAATGTTGGTGACTAAAAGCAAATACCTCCATGACACTGAAATGTAAAATCTAATCATTCTCCAAATAAAAGAGGACCTGACTTCTTCAATGTTTCTTATGATGAATTTTATTTCAGCAATAACATAAATAATGATAATATCAGGTTGTAACCCAAAGGATTAAAAAAATCTTTCTGAATTCATGCTGATTTAAATAAATGCTTGAAAAAATAAATAAATGAGGGAGAGAGGACAGCTGTTCATTATGAAGTAATTCCAACAGAAATAATTATGAATTAAGCAGCTAGTTGGGGATGAAAGTGAAAAATCTGATTGAGTCTGAGTAATAGATCTAAAATGAAATCAAATTAACTAGTAGGTACCCCAAACTAAGCTATTCCATATTTTTGGCTAGGAATTTTGCTTCCCTGTAAAAAGTAGTTGGAGTACTTAAAAATAACTCACTGTGTTATACTCTACTTAGCATAATAGGAAATTTCATTTTTCTCAAAATATGCTCAGGGAAAAATGCTATACATGCATTTATACTATATTTCCCTTCTATTGTTATATATCTTTGTATCAAAAATTACACAGTGCTGTGTCTAACGTACTGTATATTTGTTCGAGAAACTTCTCTAGCTTGTTGGCTAAAATTATCAGATGTTGAGTCCCTATGTTCTGTTCTCCATATTCTATATGCTTAACAGATACCCAAGTTTGTCTTCTCACTAAGCCATTGTATAATAAAATTTCATATATTCTTTCACAAAATTTAAATATTGTATTGTTGTTGTTGTTTAGCTGCTAAAGATGTCTGATTCTTTTTGATCCCATGGACTGTAGCCTGCCAGGTTCCTCTATCCATGGGATTTCCCAGCAAGAATACAGGAGTGGGTTGCCATTTCTTTCTCCAGGGGATCTTCCTGATCTAGGGATCAAACCCAAGTCTCCTGCATCTCCTGCACTGGAAGGTGGATTCTTTACCACTTTAAAGAATTCTTTACTGCTTCCACTAGGGAAGCCCCAAATATTATGTACACTATTTAAATCTTTGAGAACTTTCCCTTATCTTTAAAAATACAGAGATATATCATCAATTCAGTTTAAAAAATTTTAAATAAGTTTATTTCCATTTGTTGCCATTACAAACAAATAATGTCTTAGTGAGCCTCGTAACTTTTTGTGCTCGTTTCTTATTATTTTCAGAGCATACAGTCAGTAAGAACAATTTCTTGATAATAAACAATGTTTTCTAATGTATTCAAAGTTACTCATCAGACAGAGAGTGCTTTAGGAGAGTGTTTATTTTCCTGTTCATTACAAATAGTGCTGTTAGTGTCTTTACATTCATTAAATATTCTGGCCCTGAATTTTATCTCATGATTATGTAGTGAGTTTTAGTATATACATTATTTCCTGACATTCTTATATGTCTCTTCCTTGGGGAAGGGCATATTTGTATTCTTTGACCTGTTTATGCATAGGATGTTTGTTTTTATGGGTACTTTGGAGTACACTGTGCAACAGAGATACTAGGACTCTGTTAATTCCCACAGTACTTCCCTCTAATTTTCACTTCTGCATGTGATGTTGGTTTTGGTTCAGCATAGTATCCTGAGGTGGATTTCTCTTCCTTGTCCTTAGACATTATGACACTGCTGAACTTGTAAAGTCATAGATCTGTGTAGCAGAAGTATTTTATGTGCAGTTTTTGTCTCTGGAATGCATAGTTCACAGAGATTGCTTTCTTTTATAGTTGTCTACATCATGCTTATAAAACCACATATCCCCAGTGTGCATGCAATTGTGTGCCCTTTCCTTCTCTGAAAGCAAAAGTCACTCAGTCGTGTTCGACTCTTTGTGACCCCATGGACTGTACAGTCCACTGAATTCTCCAGGCCAGAACACTGGAGTGGGTAGCCTTTTCCTTCAGGGGATCTTCCCAACCCAGGGATAGAACCTAGATCTTCCACGCTGCAGGCAGATTCTTCACCAGCTGAGCTACCAGGTAGGCCTAAGATACTGGAGTGGGTATCCTATCCCTTCTGTGGTGGATCTTCACAGCCCAGGAACCTGAACTGGGGTCTCCTGCATTGCAGGTGGATTCTTTACCAGCTGAGCTACCAGGGAAACCCTCTCCTTCTCTAAATCGTATTTTAAAATGAGTGCTGTAGATATCTTTAAAAGAATCAAGCCTGAGATTAGAATTATGCAGTCCCTGTGTCATAGGGGTGCTGCTGCTGCTGCTGCTAAGTTGCTTCAGTCGTGTCTGACTTTGTGTGACCCCATAGACGGCAGCCCACCAGGCTCCCCCGTCCCTGGGATTCTGCAGGCAAGAACACTGGAGTGGGTTGCCATTTCCTTCTCCAATGCACGAAAGTGAAAAGTGAAAGTGAAGTCGCTCAGTTGTGTCCAACTCTAGGCGTATGTACCTCCCTTCCTTTTTTACTCCCTTCTTTCTTTCTTTTTTCTTCCCTCACTCCATTCCCCCCTCCTTCTCTCTCTCTCCTTTCTTCTCCCTCTCTCTCCTCCCTCCCTCTCAAACCAAAAATAATATAAGGCATTTTATTGTAAGAAAGCTCCCTTTGGCCTCAAGAGGATAAGGGGAATAGCTCCAAGGTGATAAGGACTTGCTCCTAATAGAGACAAAAACTTTGCCAGCACTTTAGAAAGATGAACTCATTTACTCAGAATATTTGATTAGTCACTGTAGAAGTCACGTTTAATTGAGGGTTTACTGTGATTTGGGGCTTTCCAGGTGGCTCAGTGGTAAAAAATCTGCCTGCAATGCAGGAGATGTGGGTTCGATCTCTAGGTCAGGAAGAATCCTTGGAGAAGGAAATGGCAATGCACTCCAGTATGCTTGCATGGGAAATCGCAGGGACAGAGAAGCTTGGCAGGATGCAGACCATGGAACCGCAAAAGAGTCAGACACAACTTAGCAACCAAACAACAGCAAAAACAAATACTGTGGTTTGTTAGCACATGAAAAAAAATTGAATGTCATCTGAAGCTTACATTTGAGTTATCTGAGCTACTCTACCTCTTTTTTCAGATAATAACAATGTAAATGTGTGAGAAATGGAATAATGAATTTGCATAAAAGTTGGCATTGTGTGGATAATAACTCACTGTATTGTAAAAATTGTTGAGCAACTTTGGCAATGCTCAATCTTCTTTTTCATTTTCTCAAAACATCTAGCTCTGGAAAAGTTTGTGTCAATGGATTCTTTTTTCTTTTTAGCTTTTATTGAAGCAGAGTTGATATACAGTGTTGTGTTAGTTAGGTGTGCAACAAAGTGAGTCAGTTATACATATAAATATATCCACTCTTTTTAAGATTTTTTCCCCATATTGAGTAGAGTTTCCTATGCTATAAGGGGACTAATGCATAGTATTATTAGCTTTTTGTTGTCTAGTTTATGTATCAGTTCAGTTCAGTTCAGTCGCTCAGTCGTCTGACTCCTTGCGATCACATGAACCGCAGGCCTCCCTGTCCATCACCAGCTCCTGGAGTTTACCCAAACTCATGTCCATCGAGTCGATGATGCCATCCAGCCATCTCATCCTCTGTCATCCCCTTCTCCTCCTGCCCCCAATTGCTCTCAGCATCAGGGTCTTTTCCAATGAGTCAACTCTTCGCATGAGGTGGCAAGTATTGGAGTTTCAGCTTCAACATCAGTCCTTCCAGTGAACACCCAGGACCGATCTCCTTTAGAATGGACTGGTTGGATCTCCTTGCAGTCCAAGGGACTCTCAAGAGTCTTGTTCAACACCACAGTTCAAAAGCATCAATTCTTTGGCGCTCAGCTTTCTTTATACTCCAACTCTCACTTCCATACATGACCACAGGAAAAACCATAGCCTTGACTAGATGGACCTTTGTTGGCTAAGTAATGTCTCTGCTTTTCAATATGCTATCTAGGTTGGTCATAACTTTCCTTCCAAGGAGTAAGCATCTTTTAATTTCATGGCTGCAGTCACCATCTGCAGTGATTTGGGAGCCCAGAAAAATAAAGTCTGACACGGTTTCCACTGTTTCCCCATCTATTTCCCATGAAGTGATGGGACCGGATGCCATGATCTTCGTTTTCTGAATGTTGAGCTTAAAGCCAAGTTTTTCACTCTCCTCTTTCACTTTCAAGAGGCTTTTTAGTTCCTCTTCACTTCCTGCCATAAGGGTGGTGTCATCTGCATATCTGAGGCTATTGATATTTGTCTCGGCAATCTTGATCCCAGCTTGTGTTTCTTCCAGTCCAGCGTTTCTCATGATGTACTCTGCATATAAGTTAAATAAGCAGGATGACAATATATAGCCTTGATGTACTCCTTTTTCTCTTTGGAACCAGTCTGTTGTTCCATGTCCAGTTCTAACTGTTGCTTCCTGACCTGCATATAGGTTTCTCAAGAGGCAGGTCAGGTGGTCTGGTATTCCCATCTCTTTCAGAATTGTCCAGTTTCTTGTGATCCACACAGTCAAAAGCTTTGGCATAGTCAATAAAGCAGAAATAGATGTTTTTCTGGGACTCCCGTGCTAGTTTATGTATAGTAATGTGTATATGTCAATCCCAATCTCCCAGTTTACCCCTCTTGTTTCACCTTTGGTAACCATAAGTTTGCTTTCTATATCTGTGACTTTATTTCTGTTTTATAGATAAGTCCATTTGTACCATATTTTTAGATTCCACACATAAGGGATATCATGTGGTGTTTGTCCTTTTCTGTCTGACTTACTTCATTCAGTATGACAATCTCTAGGTCCAACTCTAATAGGATTTGTAGATTTAAGTGCCTTTTTATATGACTTGTACTCCTGCTATTCCCCATTCTTTGTTCTGATTTTGAATATAGACATTTCAATGAGTTCATTTTTATTTTTGCTTAGGCTCACATTATAATTTGATGATAAATACAGCATAAGGGGAATTCTGAATTTGCTCACTGCCGCCGCCTGTGTGAATTGTTAGAGCAACATCAGACAGCAATTTGACAGGAGACCGTCAAGGTGGAGAAGTATGTTCCAGAAAATCCCAGAAATTTCACTTCTAATAACATAACCTAGATATATGTGTATGTACAATGAATCACTTTGCTGTGTACCCAAAATGAATACAACATTGTAAATCAGCTATAAAATAAAATAAAAATTATATTTAAAAATAACCAAAAGGGAGGTACATTCATTGCAATATCTTTACTATAGGTAACATACTGAAGTTATGTGAATATGAATTAGTTGGGGAAAAATAAATAAATCATGATATATTTATTGGTAATTTTGTGCAATAAATAAACTAGATCTTCATATGTTGACCTGGACACATAGGAAACATGTAAAATAAGAAAGCAGACTGACACATTTAGCATGATTCAATACATGTAAAACCTGAAGAATATAGGGCAAAATGTGATATTAGTCAAATTTGTTATTAGTTAAATAAATATGGCTGTTTATCTGATTTTCTTAAATTTTTCAGTTTTTTGTTATATTTAATAATCACTAAGGTGTCAATTGCATATAAATTGCTTTCTAAATTAATTTCTATATGTTCAATTATCTTATTTAACTACTGATTTATTGTAACATTTAAGTAATTTTAAAATGTGTGCTGATTACATGTCTTACCATATTTAGACAAACAGGAATGAAGTAGAGATTGAAGAATCTGGGAGAAGCTGAATAGAGAAGGTGTAACACTGAAGACTGGGAAAGATTGCAGAGTTCCCATGCAAAAAGAATGTTGCTGTCAAAGGGGAGAGGATGAGGAGAGTTATTAAGGAACAAATCACCATGGAAACTTTGTGAGACAGAGAAAGAGCTGTCCTGGATTAAAAGGACCAGAAAGGATTAAAAAAAAAAAGATGCTGACTATGTAAGATGGACAGCTTGCAAAGGGTGATGGGAAGTTTCAAACAGTAAACCATTTGAGGTGAGAGGAGTGGTCACACTATGACATGTTGTCATATAGTAAATTGTTGAGAGGAGGTATGGAATTCCAGGAGAGTATTTGATTTTCTGGTTTCAGCACTGAAGACCTCGGTTATGACAGAGACACGAGAAAAAATGAGAAAGGAGAGAAAATGTCCAAGGAGAACAAACAGGGCTTTGTGATTAGGGGTGGAACACACACTCAGCAGAAACTGAGCATTGTCGGAAATTCAGACACAGCAAAATCTAAACCTCCAGTCAATAAATAGTACTTAGTAACAGTTTAGTGGGCAAAGAACAGCTCGAGAACCGGGAGCTTTACAAGAAATAACCTGGTTTCATTTTCGTTTGTGAGATGAGCTAGATTCCATTTTGCTTAAGTGGCTTTAATGGTTTTGTCTGCTCTGGGAATTCTCAAATTTGTATAGAATCTTTTTTAAGGTTTTAAAAAATGCAGATCATTTTCTTAAAGTCTTTATTGAATTTGTTGCAATATTGCTTCTGTTTTCTGTTTTAGTTTTTTGGCTGTGAGGCATGTGGGATCCTAGGTCTCTGACCAAAGAGCCAACCCACACCCCTTCATTGGAAAGTGAAGTATTAACCACTGGACCACCAGGGAAATCCCCATTTTGTATTGAATTTTTAACAGTGTTCATGCTGACAGCATTAAAGAGTCTTCATGACAGCCAGGAATTGTTGCCAGTGTGCCCCAGACACTCAGCTCTGAGGACACGTGCTGTCATGTGAGGCAGTGGTGGCCTCCAGTTCTGGGGCTTCTCCAGCTTTTATTCCTTGCTGATCATGGGGGTTCTCAGGGTCTGTAACCAGCTCTTAACTCCAGGGCAGCTCAATAAACACCCCCAACAATGCAGGTGCATGTGTTTCCCATGACCCACAGTCCTTGGCCTAATTTTCAGTTATCTTGGTATTTTGCTGGAAGTTTTAACTTTTGTTTTAGGTTCAAAGGATTCATTAACAAAAGAAACCACTCATTATATACAAATAAGTAATTTCAATATTTAATAGAGAATCATCTAACTTGTTTTCAATATACAATCATTAAAAGAAAAGAGAAGCAGAAAGAGTAGAGGAGAGTAAAAGCATAAACATCACTTAATTGGGGCCAACTAACATCCAGATTTAAACAGTGGTGGGACTTCCTGGCATAACAGCAATCTGGAATCCACATTGAGAAAAGGTCCCAGACAGTGCATCCACCCCACTGGTGGGACTTCAAAATTGCAATTTTGGGGGTTCCCACTTAGAATCCCAGGTCACAAATGGATATCATCATCAGTTTGCAAGCAAATTGCAGCTCTGATTTCACGTCACTATTTTTTACAATGCTGTTTGTTTTATCTTGCTAGTTGTAGGATTTTGTTAAGACCCAAGCTTGGTTGGCCAGGCCTCCTCCAGAGGCTCAAGAATTCCAAGACCCACTCCCTATCTTATCTATATTGTCATTCATCTTACCAGGAATAATTGGTGTACTTGCTATCAGGCACACAGTCAGGACAGTGTCCAGGCAGGTCAGAAGCGAGGTCAAAGGCCAGCTTGGCTTTCTTGGCTCTGAAGCCTGAACAAGGCTGCTTCCATTTAACGTCCCTAACACTTGGCTCTGAGCCAAGTTGACTCCCATAAATCCCTTGAATTTTCAAGGTAATTAATCCTTGAGGCTGGGGGAGAGGCCACAGAACCAATCCTTTATTCTCACTTCCATCTCCTTGCTACTCATCCCCCAGGCACTGCTTGTCATGCTTACTATAGTAATTTCTATAATAGTCAACCCATAGAAGCAGACTAACTAAAACACTGATGACTGTCAGGACTTGCAGCTTCCAGTGAAACGTAGGAATTCGCTTTCAAAACATGCTAATGATGACCACAGGTCTCACAACTTTTTTTTATTCCTTAACCACTTGGATTATTCATTTCCTTCCTTAGGTTGGTTCAGTTCAGTCGCTCAGTTGTGTCCGACTCTTTGCGACCCCATGAATCGCAGCACGCCAGGCCTCCCTGTCCGTCACCATTTCCCGGAGTTCATTCAGACTCGCGTCCATTGGGTCAGTGATGCCATCCAGCCATCTCATCCTTGGTCGTCCCCTTTTCCTCCTGCCCCCAATTCCTCCCAGCATCAAAGTCTTTTCCAATGAGCCAACTCTTTGCATGAGGTGGCCAAAGTACTGGAGTTTCAGCTTTAGCATCATTCCTTCCAAAGAAAACCCGGGGCTGATCTCCTTCAGAATGGACTGGTTGGATCTCCTTGCAGTCCAAGGGACTCTCAAGAGTCTTCTCCAACACCACAGTTCAAAAGCATCAATTCTTCGGCGCTCAGCCTTCTTCACAGTCCAAGTCTCACATTCATACATGACTACTGGAAAAACCATAGCCTTGACTAGACAGACCTTAGTCAGCAAAGTAATGTCTCTGCTTTTGAATATGCTATCTAGGTTGGTCATAACTTTCCTTCCAAGGAGTAAGTGTCATTTAATTTTTTGCACCTTCCAATAGCTTTGATAGAGAAATTCAACTGCATATGGTTACTCTCCCAAACTTAAATTTACTTCTTTCTCTGGCCAATTAATCTCATGAGCTCTGACATCGATGGGGAGTTTTAGGTTAATTCCTGAAAACTTATGTTTATCCTGAGATTATAGTTTACTTAAGTTTCATTTATTTTAAGGTTTACAGGTAAATCATGAATCTTTTATTATGACATATAGCTGCTGTGGAGAGCTTCAAATACACTTTATATAATACATCTCAGTTAACAGAAGGGCTTCCCTGGTGGCTTAGCAGGTAAAGAATCTGCCTGCCACTTCAGGAGACTCTGGTTTGATCCCTGGGTCTGGAAGATCCCCTGGAGAAGGAAATGGAAACTCACTCCATTATGCTTGCCAGGGAAATCCCATGGGCAGAGGAGGCTTGTCTATGGATTCCAAGTGGTGTCCATGGTGTCCAAGAGTCAGACACCACTTAGTGACTAAATTACAACTCAGTTAATATTACAGTGTTATGTCTCAAACTTTCCCACAAAGATCTCTTTTTATACAAAATGCACTTCCAATGAACAAAGGAGTTACTGGAGGCCAGTGGTCACTAAATTTCAGGTCCATCTGGACTGGGGGAGCATTCCATACCTTAATCTTTAAGAAACAGATTTTCAATGAAACAGGATTCCAAGTATCATTTTGACACACTGACATTCTTCCTTCTGACTCATTCAATGTACTGTGGGGAAAGTTCTTTGGTAATTCAGAGTGCTCTGGCCAGAAAATTATTGTCACACTGTAGTCTGTGAATAGTCATGCTACAAATGCATCCCTCTATTCAGAGTCTCCATCATCCTTCACCTCTGCACTTTGAAAAAATAATTAATACACTTTATTGTTTTTGAGCAGTTTTAGGTTGACAGAAAAATTGAGTGAAAAGTAGAGAATTCCCATACACCCATTACCCTACCACTTCTGGTTTACCCTATTATAGATGTTTTGCCTTAATATGTACATATGTTACAACTGATATCCCTATGTTGGTATATTATTATTAACAGAAGTCCATAGTTTACTTGAGAGATCACTCTTTTTTTTTTAACATTCTGTAAATTTTGACAAATGTCTAATGTGTCCTCCACTACAGTATCATGCAGAATATTTTCACTGTCCTGAAAATCTTCTGGGTGTTACTTCCTTCCCTTTCCTGAGTCCTGTAAACCATTGATTTTTCTTCTTACATTTTTGTCTTTTTCCAGAATGCCATATAGTTGGAACCATACGATATGTTGTCTTTTCAGATTTGTTTCTTTCACTTAGCAATGTGCGTTTAAGGATCTGCTATGTCTTTTTCATGGCTTGGTAGCTTATTTCTTTTTACGCTGTTGCACTTTTAACACAACAGGTTTTATTGTAATCAAGACATTAATGAAAGGTATAAGCCCTTTCCCAGCATGGTTGGAAAGTACAATGTTCCACTGGTTTAGAGATATGAATAGTGTATCATGTCTACACATAATCCTCTCAGGCATCCTCCAGTAATGCCAGGACCACTTGGCTCAACACACCAAGTTCTGTTTCCCAGGTACCTACTCTCTTAAGATGTTGAGATCGATATTATCTAAGCCAGTGGTGACACTTTTACTTGTTATATATTATGCATGTTCATGAATAGTACCCTCCAGAGGTTGTGAGTTCAAACATTCGGCTTCTATGTGCAATTATTTCTGAATATTCTTTGGGCGACTCATCAGTGACTTATGGCTGTGTAAAAACATCTGTGTGATAAGCATGACTTGAAAAAATAAAACCCAGTGATCAAGGGGTGCTGATGATACCTCTTCTGCTATGAATTCAAGTAGTTTTTCGGGTTAATTTTATAAATAGGTTTAAGGTCACTTTTCCATCTTAGAGGAAAAACAAATCCAAGGATCTTTTCCCCGTGGATCATGAACTACTGCTGCTCCTGAGAGAATTAAGAACATTAATTCTTTCATGCAAGCCCTCTCTCAGGGAAAGTACGACAGCATCCTTCCTGATGTTATTTGTATTCACAAGCTCTTTTCCCATCTCCCCAGTTTCTCCTTGTCTGTTGTTGACCTGTTTTAACTCAGACTTGGTTTTATAGATTCAGTCAGACTATCCACAGTCAGGCAAGTAGCAGAAATCTCCTTTCTGGAATGTTCCCTTTTGTCCAGTCCTAAGGAGCACCTTCCAAAGGCAAAGGCTCTGGGACCACTGTGGCCATGAGCAGGGGGCCAGCATCCTGGTCGGTCCTAGGCGAGCTGCACAGTGTGCATTTCTCTGTTCTCCTAGGGATATTTATACTGTCAGAGGAACTGACATTGTGGTGTCAGTTGTTTGCACAGTGATGCTCCCCTCCTTCAGGACACACAAGTGCAACCCTTGATGAGCGGTGACTAGATCCAGGAAAATAAGGAAAGTATTTTGAGATGAGAAGTCAGTGTGTGATCATAGCATCTTCAGCCTTCATTCTCATCCCTGTACTCTTTGGAAAGAAACCTTCTCAAAGATGCTCCTCCTCCACTGTCCCTCATAGTGTCAGCTCAGCTCTTCAAGACTATCACGGGCTCTGCATCTTTGAGTAAAAGTGTTTTGAGTCCAGTTTGAAGGTGGTAGGAAATTTCCTAAGACCAGATAGCATTAAGCTTCTCACTGTTTTGGTGTGCTGACAGCAGTGATGTGTCACTTTGGTCCATGAAATGTAGTGGGTAGAATCGAACAGAAGCACGATCTGTTGTATCAAACCCTTAATGATGAGACTGGCTTCAGTCAAAGGGTAATACAGCCCAGGGTAGAAATCATGCCTATTCCTGTCAGAACCACTTTGAAGCCACCAGGGTTACTGGTAAGGATTTTAAAAATCTACATGCTAGTGTTTGTCCTTAAGCATCTTACCCAAAGCCTTTGAAAGCAGTTCCTTTCCTCTCAGTCTTCTGGACTGTGCCTGATGACATGGGGAAGGAATACACCATCTTCCTCCCTATTATTACGTAGCTGGGACATCTCTGTGCTCATTTACATTCACTTGCCAATTAACTAGCTCCAGGGCCAGAACAAGCAAGCCTCAGCTTTCCCATCCCACATTCCCTCTGAATCAGCCATGGGGTTTTCCAGGCGGGCATCTCATAAGCTGCTCTGATTCTCTTTCAGAATTCTGACAGAGATTTCCAAAATCACCTTTCCTCGTTGAGAGAAATTCCTAATCGTCCAATTATTGTGGGCCCATTTGACTGGCCACACATATCTATAAATATTCAAGTATTATTCTGGAGTGAGAATCCCAAGGGTCAGTCTCCCCAGTGAGCCTTCTGTTTTCCCATTGTGTGGACTCACTTTTACCTTCTGCAACCAAAGTGTTAGCCTCTAAGTGTGAAGGGAGGCTGGTTTCCAAAATGACTTTCAGTTAAGAATTTTCCATCAGTACCTCAGGTAGCTTGCTTTGAGATAGTAGAGAGGGATTGTAACGTTTAGGGCATAGAGCAATAGGAGCTGGCCATTGAGGAGATTTTGTTTACTGGCTTTATTTTTTACTTGTAATATTTACTTGTTGGGTCTCAGAATATTAAGTTCTGTGCATCGTTTTTATACACCATGTTCATTTTTAAATTAATTTTTGTTGGCGAATAGTTGCTTTATAATGTTGAGCTAGTTTCTACTGCACAGCAAAGTGAGTCAGCTATACATATACCTCCTTGTTTTTGGATTTCCTTCCCGTTTAAGTCATGACAGAGTACAGAAGATAGTTCCCTGAAATTAGTTATCTATTTTATACATAGTATCAGTAGTGTATATATGTCAGTCCCAATCTCCCAATTCATCCCACTCCATCCCCTTACCTGTCTTGGTGTCCATGTTTGTTTTCTATGACTGTGTCTCTATTTCTGTTTTGCAAATAACATCATCTATACCATTTTTACAGATCATATATGTGCAATACTATATTTGTTTTTCTCTTTATGACTTATTTAACTCTGTATAACAGTCATATATATACCCATTCACATCTCTGCAAATAGCACAGTTTTGTTCTTTTTATGGTTGAGTACTATTCCATTGTATATACGTAGCTTCTTTATCCACTCCTCTGTTGATGGACCCCTAAATTGCTTCCTTGTCCTGGCTATTGTAAATGGTGCTGCAGTGAAAACTGGGGTGCATGTATCTGAATTGTGGTTTTCTCTGTGTGTATGCCCAGGAATGGGACTGCTAAATCATATGCAATGTGTGTGCTGTGCTCTAGTTTTAGTTTCTTAAGGAACCTCCATGGAGAAGGCAATGGCCCCCAACTCCAGTACTGTTGCCTGGAAAATCCCATGGATGGAGGAGCCTGGTGGGCTGCCGTCCATGGGGTCACAAAGAGTCGGACACGACTGAGCGACTTCACTTTCACGTTTCACTTTCATGCACTGGAGAAGGAAATGGCAACCCACTCCAGTGTTCTTGCCTGGAGAATCCCAGGGATGGCAGAGCCTGGTGGGCTGCTGTCTATGGGGTCGCACAGAGTCAGACATGACTGAAGTGACTTAGCAGCGGCAGCAGCAGCAGCAGCAAGGAACCTCCATACTGGCTTTAAATGCACAGCTACAAACTGGTTTTGGATACAATGTTCTTCCCTTCCCTCCATGTGCTCCAGAGTCCACATCAAATGCGCTCCCTGAGTACCATTTCCATTGCATCAGTGACTCTGCTGAGTTGCTCTGTCTTTATTGAAAAGTCCTTCTGATACTGCAGTTATGAGGGGACTTAGATGTCTCAGTGGTAGAATATATCTTCAGCAAAACCTGGTAACACATGAACAATTGACTCCTGAAAGAATTCTAAGTAGTTGCTGCATCTGGTGACTGACAGTCTTAAATTTTCTGTACTTTATGCTGAGATTTGATATTAAATTTCTACCAAAGAATCTAATCTGCATATATTGATTTTCTGATACTTTCAAAGAGATTCTTGCCTTAATTAAAGTTACAGTAGTCACTGTGGATGGAAATCGGGCAATTCTAGAGGTTCTCAAATCGAAATGGAGCAAAAGATGAAACTGACTTATTTAAGTGATAAGCCACTATAGCAAAGCCCTCTATGTTAGGTGATAAATGCATCATTAGAGGGCTTTTTCTTTCTTGCTCCCCAACCCACAGTTTCCTGTTCACCCTAATGCCTTCCACTGCAGCATCACTGCATCCCCCAAGCTGTCCTTTCAGCTTTAGGATATTGCCTTCTGCAGCTTCAGCTTTATGGCTTCATTCCTTCTTAAAAGGAGGTTTGTATTAGGGACTCAAACCTTTATCCACATCCACCATCACTCTCTTCAGTGTTGTATCACTTGAGGGTGACCCATTACTGGCTGTCATGTCACAAACATGGGTTTGCTTGTTTCCACAATATTTAAAATGCTTCAGAAGGACTAGTCCTTTTTTGGGGGGTGGGGGGCAAGGGGTAGAGTTGCAATTTTGACTTTGAAAGCAAAAAATCTCTGTGTGGCTACCTTCATCAATCCCCAAAGAAGTAACACTCATAAATGAATACTCATCTCAAGGACTCTTCTCCATTTCATTCTCTTCATTCCATTGCCTTTACTCTCTGACTATTTGCCCTTGATTATTTAAGCAAAGAAATGAAGAAAACAGATTCCCAGATGGGTGATGGTACCTTTCAGCCACATGGTCCAACTCTTACCTGGCCTATTACCGTGTGCTGTTTATTTATTTATTTTTGAAAATTTTAATTTAGTTAGTTAGTTACTTTTGGCTGTGCTGGATCTTTGCTGCTGCTGGGGCTTTTCTCTAGTTTTGCAGCGAACAGGGGTTACTCTCTAGTTGCAGTGAGCAGGCTTCTCATTGCGGTAGCTTTTGCTGCAGAGTATGGTGTCTAGGGTGTGCAGGCTTTAGTAGTTGTGGTTCTAGAGCTCAGTAGTTGCAACTCCCGAGCTCTGGAGCACAGGCTCAATTGTTGTGGTACACTGGCTTAGTTGCTACACAGTATGTGGGAATTTCTCCAACCAGGGATCAAACCTGTGTCTCCTGCCTTGGCAGGTAGATTCTTTACCACCGGGGCTCCAGGAGTGCCCCCACCCCTGCCCCCTTGACACATGCTGTTTAGATGGTGCATTTAGTAACAGAGTCATAAAGAGAAGAGTAGACTAACTGCCTGAGGGATGATGACAGCACTGCAAATCTTGAATTTCCTCCCGAGATTAAAGAAGTAGACACAGATATTAGAGATACACACTATGTTCTCCCAATATACTACAAATTTACTTTCAAATAGATTTATTGTAAGTATCCACCTGTACAGGAAATAGACATAGATACTGTCCCTCCAAAGGTCAGTTATATAATACGACTTTCAACAAAAGAAAAGAAATCATGTTGAACTTTCCCCAAAATAAAATCTCTCAGAAATTTTATAAAGCACAAATTACATGCACTGTTTCCTGAATAAAGAAGTATCTTGTCTCCTCAAATATAGAGTATCTATCATGTCTAACTTATGTAGTTAATCATAAAGAGTGTCCTTTCTATTGCACAAGTTTTCAATCATTAATAAGTATTTCTGAAATGCCTAGTATATAATCTCTACTGTTCTGGGTACTGGGAATTAATCAATTAATTCCATGGTGGAAAAAAACCCAAGACAGTGCCTGTTTCTTTTTTTAATATATAAATCAGTATGTACGTGTAATTAAAGACACAGACAGAGATAAAGTATGTATAAAAAGATAGATATCTCCAGGACTATAACATAAAGTTACAGAGCAGTGAATAAGCCGTGAGTAAATCTGAAGGTATCGTGAAGAAAAGAACAAATGCTTTTGTCCTAAGTGGACATCAGCATACCTCGATGCTGTCTTGATTCTGAGGTGCAGGAGCGCCCTGGGCCATTTCAGGGATCTTCAGCAAGAACAAAATGCATATCCAGTAGAAATTGGTGAATATATACTCAATAATTTCTATAATTGTAATCACACTGGCCCCACAAAATAGGCCTAGCTGACCACCAACATCTGCTGTAATAAAGCCAATAAAAAAAGTGAATAAATCATGCTTATTCCATAAAAAGCAAATTAAACATTACTAGATTTTAAATCATTTGAAGCTCAAAAGTTAATAATAGCTGATATATGACCATGAGCTAACGGTATTAAGTTTAGCATAAATAATGTAGTAGCAATAAATAATACCATAGTACTAACTAATACCTTAGAGTAACATTCACATAATTATCTCAAAAAAGGGAGTGAAAGAAAACATAAATTCTATTTCCAAAAATACAGCTCAAGGACTTTGGAGGGTATTAAATCTCAGCAAATTCATAAAACATCCTAGACAATCACACATTCATTTCTAAGTGGAGAACAGAATGGAGAACAGAAATTGGACACCAGGACAGCCTTACTGGTTAATGATACTTCCCAGAAACAGATTTCCAAGCAGTTTATGACCTCAAGTGTCCAAACAATTTCTTTGTAAGCATTTGCAGTATTTCATTGAACTAAGATGTATGACTACCGCACAATTGCACTCATCTCACATGCTAGTAAAGTAATGCTCAAAATTCTCCAAGCCAGGCTTCAGCAATATGTGAACTGTGAGCTTCCTGATGTTCAAACTGGTTTTAGAAAAGGCAGAGGAACCAGAGATCAAATTGCCAATATCTGCTGAATCATCAAAAAAGTAAGAGAGTTCCAGAAAAACATCTATTTCTGCTTTATTGACTATGCCAAATGCTTTGACTGTGTGGATCACAATAAACTGTGGAAAATTCTGAAAGAGATGGGAATACCAGACCACCTGACCTGCCTCTTGAGAAACCTATATGCAGGTCAGGAAGCAACAGTTAGAACTGGACATGGAACAACAGACTGGTTCCAAATAGGAAAAGGAGTACGTCAAGGCTATATATTGTCATCCTGCTTATTTAACTTATATGCAGAGTACATCATGAGAAACGCTGGACTGGAAGAAACACAAGCTGGGATCAAGATTGCCGGGACAAATATCAATAACCTCAGATATGCAGAGGACACCACCCTCATGGCAGAAAGTGAAGAGGAACTAAAAAGCCTCTTGAAAGTGAAAGAGGAGAGTGAAAAAGTTGGTTTAAAGCTCAACATTCAGAAAACGAAGATCATGGCATCCGGTCCCATCACTTCATGGGAAATAGATGGGGAAACAGTGGAAACAGTGTCAGACTTTATTTTTTGGGCTCCCAAATCACTGTAGATGGTGATTGCAGCCATGAAATTAAGACGCTTTCTCCTTGGAAGAAAAGTTATGACCAACCTAGATAGCATATTCAAAAGCAGAGACATTACTTTGCCAACTAAGGTCCGTCTAGTCAAGGCTATGGTTTTTCCAGTAGTCATGTATGGATGTGAGAGTTGGACTGTGAAGAAGGCTGAGCGCCAAAGAATTGATGCTTTTGAACTGTGGTGTTGGAGAAGACTCTTGAGAGTCCCTTAGACTGCAAGGAGATCCAACCAGTCCATTCTAAAGGAGATCAGCCCTGGGATTTCTTTGGAAGGAATGATGCTAAAGCTGAAACTCCAGTAGTTTGGCCACCTCATGTGAATAGTTGACTCATTGGAAAAGACGCTGATGCTGGGAGGGATTGGGGGCAGGAGGAGAAGGGGACGACAGAGGATGAGATGGCTGGATGGCATCACTGACTCGATGGACGTGAGTCTGAGTGAACTCCAGGAGTTGGTAATGGACAGGGAGGCCTGGCGTGCTGTGATTCATGGGGTCGCAAAGAGTCGGACACGACTGAGCGAGTGAACTGAACTGAAGATGTATGAACACAGCACTGCCTTCTTTTTAACAAGTTTTCAGCATCTATAAGTCTTTATTGTTTGTGCTTTTTTTGTGGTAAAATGTATATAGAATAAAATTAGCCATGTTAGTCAGTTTTAAGTGTACAATTTTGTGGCATTAAGTATATTCCCATTGTCATAAAATCATCACCAGCATCTGTCTCCAGAACTTTCTCATCTTCCCCAGCAGAAACTCTGTCCTCATTAAATACTGACTCATCACTACCCCCTTCCCCAGTCCCTTGGATCCACCACCCTATTTTTTGTCTCTGAATCTGACTCCTGAAGCACTGCTTTTGTAAACAGATTACATTACTAATCTTTTCCTCTTTGCCCTGAGCCATTCTTAGGACAATGTATTTTTGTAAGGCCTGGAGATGGATTGAGTATGAAGGTGAAAGTTGCTCAGTCCTATCTGACTCTATGTGACCCCATAGACTACTATACAGTCCATGGAATTCTCCAGGCCAGAACTCTGGAGTAGGTAGCCATTTACTTCTCCAGGGGATCTTCCCAACCCAGGAATCAAACCCAGGTCTCCCACATTGTAGGTGGATTCTTTACCAGTTGAGCCACCAGGGAAGCCCATCCAAGAGCACTGAGGATTCTGCAGTGTGTTGAGGAGATTGGCTCAGCCACCAGGGTTTGACCTTGGTCACTTAACCTGACTCTGATTCCTGTTCTGTCTGTTCTGCAACCTCCTCTGAGAGACAGTGAGGTCTGGAATTCAGCGGTTAAGTTTGCCAAGGACTGAATGATGGAGGAGCATGAACAGGTGGTGTTTGTAACTTAAATGCAGATTTTACTTTTTCAGGTTCTTTGCAGCCCAGTCTGGGTGGAATTTGTTGCGGAGGCCAGTGATGCTGATATTGAACCCAGACATGGGGTTAGATACATCTGGGTGAAGGCAGATGCTGAGTGACCATGAGACCATGCACTGTGCCCTGTACTGTGCACAATCCTGGCTGATTCTTTGCAACCCCATGAACTGCAGCCTGTCAGGCTCCTCTGTTGTCCACAGAGTTTTCCAGGCAAGAATATTGGAATGGGTTGCCATTTCCTTCTCCAGGGGATCTTTTGAACCCAGGGATGGAACTCATGTCTCTTGAGTCTCCTACATTGGCAGGCGATTCTTTACCACTGCGCCACCTGGGAAGTCCATGAGCCCTGCCTTATTTGTGAGCACCCCGCTGCATTTGCTGGAGACATGTCCAGGGACTGGAAAGGTGTCAGATTTACATGACAAGTGAATGACAAGCACCATGGATTATTTTTCTCCATTGATAAGCTAAACCTTAAATATGAAAGGAAAATAAACTGATAGAAATTAAAAAAAAATTTGGGAACAGACATTTCTACAAAGAAGACATGCAGATGACTAACAAACACATGAGAAGATGCTCAACATCACTCATTATCAGAGAAATGCAAATCAAAACCAAAATGAGGTGGCATCTCTTGCTGCTCAGAATGGCTGCCATCAAAAAGTCTACAAACAATAAATGCTGGAGAGGGTGTGGAAAAAGGGGAAACCCTCTTATACTGTAGGTGGGAATGCAAACTAGTACAGCCACTATGGAGAACAGTGTGGAAATTCCTTAAAAAACTGGAAATAGAACTGCCATATGATGCAGCAACCCCATTACTGGGCAAACACACCAAGGAAACCAGAATTGAAAGAGACACATGTACCCCATTGTTCATCGCAGCACTGTTTACAATAGCCAGGACATGGAAGCAGCCTAGATGTCCATCAGCAGATGAATGGATAAGAAAGCTGTGGTGCATATACACAATGGAGTATTACTCAGCTATTAAAAAGAATGCATTTGAGTCAGTTCTAATGAGGTGGATGAAACTGGAGCCTATTATACAGAGTGAAGTCAGTCAGAAAAACACCAATACAGTATATTAACGCATATATCTGGAATTTAGAAAGATGGTAATGATGACCCTATATGTAAGACAACAAAAGAGGTACAGATATAAAGAACAGACTTTTGGACTCTGTGGGAGAAGGTGAGGGTGGGATGATTTGAGAGAATAGCACTGAAACATGCATATTACCATATGTGACATAGATGACCAGTGCAAGTTCGATGCATGAAGTAGGGCACTCAAAGCCGGTGCACTGGGACAACCCAGAGGGATGGGATGGGGAGGAAAGGGGGTTGGGGGTTCAGGATGGGGCAACACATGCACACCCATGGCTGATTCAGGTCAATGTGTGTCAAAAACCACCACAAAATCTAAAGTAATTAGCCTTCAATTAAAAGAGATAAATTAAAAAAAATTGAGGAACGGCTAGATAATACTTACCAAGTAACTCAGAGACACTCACTGCTTTTTGCTGCTGGGTTATCTTATAGTTTAAGTCACTATAGTTTATTTCAATATTCACAAGATTCTCCCTGGGGATAAAAAAGAGTTAATTGAGCTCAAGATTGTCAGCCCAATTTTTTTTTCAGCTT
Organism: Redunca redunca; assembly: GCA_006410935.1. Lineage (NCBI taxonomy): Eukaryota > Metazoa > Chordata > Mammalia > Artiodactyla > Bovidae > Redunca > Redunca redunca. Next base: position 315,751 of record SJYQ01000572.1, on the reverse strand, counting down.
TTGAATTACTTTCTCTTTTTTGGTTATTCATATAAACATTGCTCACACTTAAACATGTGCAATATAATTAAATTTATATATCTTTGATATTTGCCAACTTTCAATCATATGAAAAGAAATCTATGGTTTCTGCTGATATTTTTGACTGTCATTTTGACCATGGACTTGAGGTAGGTGGGCAAGCATATTTTATCAAACAGTTATGTATCTTATTTTGTACTTTTAAAATATTTAGACCTAAGGTATGTTGCCCTCTTTATAGCATCAAACCTTGCTTCTATCACCAGTCATGTCTACAACTGGGTGTGGTTTTTGCTTTGGCTCTGTCTCTTCATTATTTCTGGAGTTATTTCTCCACTGATCTCCAGTAACATATTGGGCACCTACCAACCAGGGGAGTTCATCTTTCAGTGTCCCATCTTTTTTCCTTTTCATACTGTTCATGGGATTCTCAAAGCAAGAATCCTGAAATTGTTTGCCATTCCCTTCTCCAGTGGACCACATTTGAAATAAGATTGATTGTATTCTTTGCACCCAAAGATGGAGAAGCTCTATACAGTCAGAAAAAATAAGACTGGGAGCTGACTGTGGCTCAGATCATGAACTCCTTATTGCCAAATTCAGACTTGCCAAACTGAAGAAAGTAGGGAAAACCACTAGACCATTCAGGTACGACCTAAATCATATCCCTTATGATTATACAGTGGAAATGAGAAATGGATTTCAGGGACTAGATCTGATAGACAGAGTACCCGAGGAACTATGGATGGAGTTTCGTGACATTGTACAGGAGACAGGGATCAAGACCATCCCAAATAAAAAGAAATGCAAAAAAGCAAAATGGCTGTCTGAGGAGGCCTTACAAATAACTGTGAAAAGAAGAGAAGTGAAAAGCTAAGGAGAAAAGGAAAGATATTCCCATTTGAATGCAGAGTTCCAAAGGATAGCAAGGAGATATAAGAAAGCCTTCCTCAGTGATCAACACAAAGAAATAGAGGAAAACAACAGAATGGGAAAGACTAGAGATCTCCTCGAGAAAATTAGAGATACCAAGGGACCATTTCATGCAAAGATGGGCTCAATAAAAGACAGAAATGGTATGGACTTAACAGAAGTAAAAGATATTAACAAGAGGTGGCAAGAATACACAGAACTGTACAAAAAGATATTCATGACCCAGTTAATCATGATGGTGTGATCACTCACCTAGAGCCAGACATCTTGGAATGTGAAGTCAAGTTGGCCTTAAGAAGCATCACTATGAACAAAGCTAGTGGACGTGATGGAATTCCACTTGAGCTATTTCAAATCCTAAAAGATGATGTTGTGAAAGTGCTGCACTCAGTATGCCAGCAAATTTGGAAAACTCAGCAGTGGCCACAGGACTGGAAAAGGTCAGTTTCATTCCAATCACAAAGAAAGGCAATGCCAAAGAATGCTCAAACTATCGCACAATCACACTCATCTCACACGCTAGTAAAGTAATGCTCAAAATTCTCCAAGCCAGGCTTCCGCAATACGTGAACCGTGATCTTCCAGATGTTCAAGCTGGTTTTAGAAAAGGCAGAGGAACCAGAGATCAAGTTGCCAACATCTGCTGGATCATCGAAAAAGCAAGAGAGTTCCAGAAAAACATCTATTTCTGCTTTATTGACTATGCCAAATGCTTTGACTGTGTGGATCACAATAAACTGTGGAAAATTCTGAAAGAGATGGGAATACCAGACCACCTGACCTGCCTCTTGAGAAACCTATATGCAGGTCAAGAAGCAACAGTTAGAACTGGACATGGAACAACACACTGGTCCCGAATAGGAAAAGGAGTACGTCAAGGCTGTGTATTGTCACCCTGCTTATTTAACTTATATGCAGAGTACATAATGAGAAATGTTGGGCTCGAAGAAGCACAAGCTGGAATCAAGATTGCCGGGAGAAATATCAATAACTTCAGATATGCAGATGACACCACCTTTATGCCAGAAAGTGAAGAACTAAAGAGCCTCTTGAAGAAAGTGAAAGAGGAGAGTGAAAAAGCTGGCATAAAGATCAACATTCAGAAAACTAGGATCATGGCATCCAGTCCTATCATTTCATGGCAAATAGATGGGGAAGCAGTGGAAACAGTGGCTTTATTTTTTGGGGCTCCAAAATCACTTCAGCTGGTGACCGCAGCCATGAAATTAAGACACTTACTCCTTGGAAGGAAAGTTATGACCAACCTACACAGCATATTAAAAACCAGAGACATTACTTAGCCAGCAAAGGTCCATCTCATCAAGGCTATGGCTTTTCCAGTAATCATGGATGGATGTGAGAGTTGGAATATAAAGAAAGCTGAGCACTGAAGAACTGATGCTTTTGAACTGTGGTGTTGAAGAAGAACTTTGAGAGTCTCTTGGACTGCAAGAAGTCTGACCAGTCCATCCTAAAGAAGATCAGTTCTGAGTGTTCATTAGAAGAACTGATGCTGGAGCTGAAACTCTAATACTTTGGCCAGTTAATGCGAAGAGTTGACTCATTTGAAAAGACCTTGATGCTGGGAAAGATTGAAGGCAGGAGGAGAAGGTGATGGCAGAGGATGAGATGGTTGGATGGCATCACTGACTCAATGGACATGAGCTTGGGTAAACTCTGGGAGCTGGTGATGGACAGGGAGGCCTGGCATGCTGCAGTTCATGGGGTCACAAAGAATTGGACACGACTGAGTGAATGAACTGAACTGAACTATGTTGCCCTCTGTTGCCCTGGGATACCCCCACATTAGGAGAGGTTCTGACCACCTTTTGTGACAGTCTTAGCTGACTTATTCTATTCTCAGCCTTTATTCTAACACAGTAGCCCTCACAGGCACAGACAGAAGGTTTGTCAAATGGTCTTTTAATTCCCATTCGACAAAGGTAGTATTTATTTTTGTCTCAGAGGTTGTTTAGTATTGAATTAGACATGACATTGTGTTCAGTACTAATCACTATAGCTTCATTTTGAACTCATTCATACCGTGTTGGTATTTAGGGAAAATAATTTTTCTCCTGACCTAATAACTTTTCTGTGCTTCATTCCTGAGAAACTGGAAAAAGACATTAAAAGTAAATATCTACTGAGTATATGATTTACAAATGCTTAACTGTGTGTCTAACTTTAATTCAAGTCTGGGTCCTGTTCTTTGTGACTTATGTGGTCCTGGAGAAACCATCTTCTTTTCCTGAGTCTTGGTTGCTTCTTCTGTAGTCAGAATTTCAGTTCTGTGGCAAGAAGCAATTAAATAATATATGCAAAGAACTGACACAGAACCTGCATCTATTGTGCTTTTAATAAGTGGTAGTCATTTACCTTACATCATTAGTATTTTAGGCAGAGACAGTTTTCTCAGTGTTTTCTGGAAATCTTTATATGCAGCCAGAGTGGCTAAATAACTATTTTGAAATAACTCTTATGTACACTTACCATCTTCAGCCCAGACACCACCTCTAAATTCATTAATACATCAAATTGCCTCTTGGTATTCTACTTGATGTTCAACAGACATTTCAAATATTCCAAGTCAAACTTTAGGTATTTTTTCATTTTTAATGCAATAACACTTCACAGCTAATCCATCAGTTAGTATTTGCTTTACCTTCAAATATACCCAGAATCCAACCTCTCACCCATCCACTAAGATCCCCTTTGCCTAAACCTCCATCATCTCTCACCTGGATTTTTCCAATTGTTTCTAGTTTCTCCTTCTACTTCTGACCTTAGTGTACTCCATCTCAACAGATACCCTCTGCTCTTCACACAAGAACCAAGGCAATACTTGTGCAACTTGTATATCATATCACTTTCCTGCTGAGAGCTCCCCAGAGACTCGCCCTCTGCGGTGTTATGAGGTTTCTGTCTACCACTGACCTGTTCATGGTGACTGATGCTTGGCCATCCTTGGCTATCATCTACTCTGCATTCTGCCACACTGATTTCCAGGCTATTCTACCCATAGGTGCGTTGTCAGTCTAGGACTTTTCTTGGCATGTGGTTTTCCTTCCTGAAATGCCTTTTCCCCATTAATATTGAGACCAGCTCTTATATCACCTTAAAGCCTAACAATTTTCAAAGTGTGGTCATAGACCCCTACTGTGCACGCCTGCTTAGTCTCTCGGTATCAGACTCTTTGAAACCTCATAAACTGTAGCCTGCCAGGCTCCTCTGTCCATGGGAATCTCCAGGCCAGAATACTGGAGTAGGTTGCCATGCCACCCTCCATGGGGTCTTCCTGACCCAGAGATGGAACCCACACCTGATGGATTGCAGGTGGATTCTTTACCACTTGAGCCATCAGGGAAGCCCACACAGACCCGTAGGGGTCCCTGTTATCTCTTTTGGAAGTTCACAAAGTCAAAATTATTTTCATAAAATACTGACATGTTATCTAACATTTCCACTATGATTATTATTTCAAGAAAGCTGCAGTAGCCACTTTTGATATGGAACATCATTTTCACTTGAAGGAATGGCTGACAAACTATAGTTCTTAAGAATGTGAAATTTGGCAGAGATTTTCACAATAATAAACAAAATGAGCTTGTTGCATCAAGGAGAATAACTGATAAGACGAGGTCAATAATAAATTTTAAGCTTTTAACTTTTATGCTAAAGTTAAAATTTTAGAAAATTTATGTCTGCTATGATGAGCTTGATAACTCAACTTTTAAAGACTTTTATGATAGGAAATAGAGAAGGCAATGGCAATCCACTCCAGTACTCTTGCCTGGAAAATCCCATGTACAGAGGAACCTGGTAGGCTGCAGTCCACGGGGTCGCTGCGCTGAGTTGGACACGATTGAGCGACTTCACTTTCACTTTTCACTTTCATGCATTGGAGAAGGAAATGGCAACTCACTCCAGTGTTCTTGCCTGGAGAATCTCAGGGATGGCAGAGCCTGGTGGGCTGCCGTTTATGAGGTCACACAGAGTCAGACACGACTGAAGCAACTTAACAGCAGCAGTAGCATGATAGGAAAAGTAATGTTATTACATTGCAATGTGTATTATATAATAAAGTAAATCGATATTTGGAATATGTGCATAGCTAAAAGAATTTTTCTAATGCCCAATAAATGATGTTCCAAACCATGCACAAATAAAAGACCCATTCAAAGTGCAAATTCAGTGAATATAAATAGAATTGAATATGAAAAATTCACTGATATATTTTGACATTTCAGAGATGACAGCTTTCAAATGCCACCCTGCCCCTTTCTTGTCCTCAAAGAGTTAAACTGATGAGAAAGCCATGCTCTTCCCCCTTTGGTACCTGGGAAAGTTCAGCCACACAGACCCTGGCCCTCATCTCAGATTGTTTGTCCAAGTCCTACCTCAAAACCATAAGGCCAGGCAGACCCAGCTGCCTTTTCTTGTTCTCTCACAAACCAGGAAAAGTTCTGCTTGGGAGTTTGCCCATCTGTTCACAGGAAGTGTCATTATGTGAACAATAAGCACATTTTGCATACCCTCCTGATGCATGTATGGCAGCATGAATCTCAACAGTGCCATCAAATGATGAAACTGGAGCCGATTATACAGAGTGAAGTAAGCCAGAAAGAAAAACACCAACACAGTATACTAATGCATATATATGGAATTTAGAAAGATGGTAATGATAACCCTATATGTGAGACAGCAAAAGAGACACAGATGTATAGAACAGGCTTTTGGACTCTGTGGGAGAGGGAGAGGGTGGGATGATTTGGGAGAATGGCATTGAAACATGTATAATATCATATATGAAACGAGTCACCAGCCAGGTTCAATGCATGATACTGGATGCTTGGGGCTGGTGCACTGGGACGACCCAGAGGGATGGTACGAGGAGGGGGGAGGGTGGGGGGTTCAGGATGGGGAACACATGTATACCTGTGGCGGATTCATGCTGATGTATGGCAAAACCAATACAATATTGTGGAGTAATTAACCTCCAATTAAAATAAATAAATTTATATTAAGAAAAAAGAGTTGACCTCAGTCCCTCTGGGCAAATCACAAAACTCATACTGCTGTTAACATGTAAGAAGCCAGTCTTGTTGATTTTTGATGTATCATCAAAGAAAAACATCACAATTATCTATAAAGGCTATTAAAATAGGCCTCCATTTTTGAACTATACATCTGTTTCATGCAAAGTTTTCTTCATGTTCTCCAACCAAACAACATAACCCAACAGACTAAATGCAAAAATGAGAATCCAGCTGTCTTCTCTTGTCAGACACTGAAGACACCTACCACATCCTAAAACAATACCACTCCTCTTCCTAAACATTTTTGAAAATACTTAATCTTTATAAAAACTTTTACTTATGTTACTGTATAGCACATTCATTATTGTTTTAGGTAAATCAATAAATTTAAGAAGTCACACCTTACTTTCCTAATATGGCAAATATTGATACTTAAAACTCACATGAAGGAGAACTCACTGGACTCCTCAGTGATTCTGAAGACTGTAAAGGGACCTTGACACTGACAAGTTTGAGAAGCACTGGGTCTTTGGTCAGCTATCACCCGGCCAGGACAGTCTTACTTGATCTCAGTCCTTCATGCTGAGATCAGCCATCCCCGACTCTGACTCCTTCTTTTCTGTCCCTTCCCCTCCCAGGCACTCAGCACCAGGGCTGGTGGCCCCATATATTTATTATCCATTTCCACCCCACAGGGCATGCGTGCAGCATGGCAGGGGTTTATTTTTTATGCACAGAAGTATCTCTCGTTTTTAGAGCAGTCTGGAATACTGACACACAAAAGGCACTCATTTCCAATTTGTGAAATGGACAAATAAGGGAACAAATCAAAGAAGAAAACAATGAATGAATAAAGTTATAAATATTTAACCTCTCTGTCTTTTAAACTGAGGTAAAAATCAACTACCTGATGGTTTTCGTATGCAACAATAGTTCCATTAAGAAAGATCCTATTATGTAATATAATATGTAAATGGGAAAAGATTTTTGAATAGATATATGTATACGTGTAACTGGAACAGCTGTACATCTGAAACTAACACAACAGTATAAATCAGCTATAGTCCAATGTAAAATAAAAAGTAAAAAAGAAAAAAGAATAGGTTCTATTAGCAATGATTCCTGGAATTATGTGGTATCTTTAATATCTGAGAGGCATGGTTGTAAATCACTCTCCTTATTGTTTACCATTTAGAAATCAATATTCCCAAATAGAATTAATTCAAAATATATCATTAATATGTTTACTTAATTTCCATTGGTTTAACCCTGGGTAACAGGGGAATGGACTGTGTTTAAGTAGCTAAGCAAGGGGTATCATAATATTTGCAAATAATAAAACAGCAGCCAAAGTGAAGGAAATAATAAAGTTGCTTTGGAAGTTGAGAAATTTTAGCAATATTGCAATCTTTTTGTGATCCAAATTTGCATGTAAACTGATAATACAGCTTAATTTCCCAAGCACAAAACTTAGAACCATTTTCCCAAATTATCTATTTGTGTTTTGGGCAGAAGATAAATTCAACCCCTATAAAAATATTGCAAGGTTTACTCAGCTCCTCCAAAGTGAGTGACTTGCTGGTAATTTGGGTCTCGTTGAAACTACATTTCATGGTGATAGGAAAATTTTTCAGAATTTAGATCCAAGAATACTTGTTTTTGTCAAGAGGTACAATTATAAAATAAAATCTGGATTTTAATGAGGGTAAGAAGATCAAAGAAAAATTAGAGTGTTTATTCCATTTATAAAACACTAAAAAATGCTCCCATATTCTTAAGTTTTAGGCTGGATTAATTGAGGGGAATAATTTTTTTATAAACCAAATCATTTTATACAAGTTTTACTCAAAAATTCATTCAATTAAACACAAAAATTTATTTTGCTAACGAAATTGGCCTAAATTCAGCCACAATTCACTTCCATAGGGCCTGCTTCAGTCAGGCTAATCTTCTCACCTCCTTCTTGATGGAACCCAGCAACTGCCACTTGGGGCTCCAGACTGGTCATAGTCTTCAGCTGGTTTGTGCCACCGCCATCACACTTCATGATGTGCTTTAAATTGAGTGCTTTAAATCCTACTGATGCTAAGCTTTTGTATCTGCTTTCCTAATGAACTGTATGCTCTTTCCTGGTGGCTCAGTGGTAAAGATTCCACCTCCCAACATGGGAGATGCAGGTTTGATCCCTGGGTCAGGAAGAGCTCCTGGAGAAGGAAATGGCAACTCACTCCAGTATTCTTGCCTGGAAAATCCCATAAACAAAGGAGCCTGGTGGGCTACAGTTCATGGGGTGGTGAAAGAATCAGCCACCACTTAGCAACTAAACAACAACTGCCAGGGAGCCAGTGTGAGGAACTCTGCCCATGGCTAAGGTCATGAGGAAGGAGGCTTGGCATACGCAAAGGCGTGATCAAGCCTCAGGAAACCCCCTGTTCCTGAGCATCTACACCCAAAACCAGAGTCTATTTACTTTACTGTTTCATGCTCTCGCCTACACCTCTGACTTTATGGGGGCTGTTCCCCACCAGTTCTCTTGGAGAAGGAGTAAACGTGCAGCTCCAAGTCAATAAAAATTCCTGGGCGTGACAAGAGTGTTTCAACTTACAGACTCCTCTGAAGGTTATCTAGCCCACCTGTATAGGTTCATCCAGCCACATGTGATTGTTTACAGCCTCCCAACCTGAGAGGCATGAGATGTTTTAGTCTTACTAAAGGCAAATTCCTTTGGGAAGTTGGAAATTGTCAGTATAGTGGGTTGGTTAGGAATTATATTGGTGAAGGATTTTTTCATTTGTTGTGCCAATAATTGCTGCTAATTCCCTGCACTGGGTGTGACAAGGGTGTCTCAGGTCAAACCTCTGCTGGCAAACTAGCTTGTGTGGCAGGATTATCCATACTCCTGCCACCATGCACATGATTGTTTACTACCTCTCACCGTAAACAGCACAGAGAGTTTTGGAGTATTTTGAGAATCTTAATTAGCATAGGGCTTTTTCTCATTGTTGGGTCAATGATTGCCACCAGGCCTCCATATCCTTAGGCACCTGGGAATATATTAATCAATGTATTTGGAATATAGAAAAGGAAATATAGTAGTTTTTAAGGTTATCAATACTAGACTTTTTGAGTTAACGAATTTTCTTTTTTGTAATAGATCACTGTAGTTGGTTATAAATCACTGCGTCCTTGCTATGTAAAAAAGTAACTTTATCACTATCTTAAGACTAAATAGATCTTGGTCACTGAGGGTCAGACACGACTGAGAGACTTCACTTTCGTGCATTGGAGAAGGAAATGGCAACCCACTCCAGTGTTCTTGCCTGGAGAATCCCAGGGACGGGGGAGCCTGGTGGGCTGCAGTCTAGGGGGTCGCACAGAGTCAGACACAACTGAAGTGACTTAGCAGCAAGGGGAATATTGGTGAAAGAGTTTTCATTTGTTGGGCTGATCTTTGCTGCTAAATCTCCATATTTCCTGCTCTTATAATGAATATAACTAGCATATAGGAGAAATAACTATTAACCTTTAAGATTAATCATGTTAACCTTGGGTTAAATAAATTCTTTTCTTGATTGTAACTCACTACACCCTCACCCTATAGGAATGCAACTTTATTTGGAGGGTGGTGCCTGGTTTAAGAAAAAACACCCTTGGAAAAAATAAGTTTTTTGGTTATCAGAAAGAAAGAATCATAAAATGTCAGCAGGCCTCATGGCCATAAGATGATGTAAAACCCCTAAAACCTTTTTTTATACATTTATATGAAGCACCTGATCTTGATAAAGGTCAGGACTGCTACCCCCATGTGACTCTGTATTCATCCCTATGTATAACAAAAGGTATATCAGCAAACCTAAAAAATAAAGAAATGGGATCAGTTTCTGGAAAGACTGATTACCCCATGTCGCTTCTTTCTTGCTCTCCCATTTTTCTGGCTGAATTCCCATCTGGAGCATGGATGCTTACCACATCTACTTACTTGCCCCGGTTTTTAAGTTCCATATGAGAAGGAGCCCAAGGAGGGGCACCTTCCGATATTCAAGTGGCACCGGTGGCCCAACATAGATGGTGCAAATTCCTTGTCTTGGAATTTTATTGGTATCTTTTGTAAACCAAGTTATTCAGCCTCTTTTTCTCTCCTACTATTTTCTGGCCGAATTCCCATCTGGTGCATGGGTACTCACCAAGCCTGCTAATTTTGCCTGGGCTTCTAAGATTGGACCGGGGGGGGGGGTGGTGGGCTTCAGTGCCTCCTCTCCTTCAGGAGAATGGGAAGACGCCTGTGGCTTACGTAGGTGGTGATCGGTATTCCATGTAATCCAAGTTATTCAGCCTCTTTTTCTCTGCTAATTTTCTAATCCCTCTCTATCTGTAATAAGTTATTTCCAAGGAAGCCAACTCTGCCCCCACCTTCGAATCACCCTGGATCCACCGGGGCTGGACCCCAGCAAACACAACAAACTCTTCATGATTTCTGATTAGTCACTCTTTGATTTTTGATCTCTGTACACAAAGCAAATTTTTAATTATATGTGTGATTCCTAACCCCTGGCTCTGTCTAGGATTTGGACAGCCCTCAGTCCAGTTGTGTTTGTTTAGCCACTCACCTTAGCCCTCCTGGCACTGGCCTCTGCCAGTCACAAGCCTGCAAGATCCCCATGTGTCAGTTACAGGATGAGGTTAATGGGTAGCTACTTACAATAATATAAATTGTAGGAGAAGAAACAACAATGTTCTCTAGAGTCATTTTGTATAACAATGAGTTTCTTTTCTGACTTCACCAATATGTCTCTAAAATAAAGTCTACATCCTCTGCATGATAAACAGGGAGACCAGGAGATTTTTTCCAGCCAAAAAATCACATGAAGTGCTCTTCTCAGGCACAGCTAAGTATAATAGGAATAATATTATAAATACATCAGTTTTCCGTATTAAAATGAAATAGAGGCATCTATTCTAGAGGCAGAAGTGCTGACAAAGATATAGCTGCAAATTTTCTAGCTTTCTATCTTTTCATCCAAGTGTTTAAAATGATACCCTATCAACCCCATCTTAATGAAAAGACTTTTTCTTCCTGATTTGAAAGATCATTTTATTGTCTAGGAATTTATACTGGGAGAATGCTTTTTTGTTTGTTTCATTAAAATACATACCAGCTTAAAACATGAAATATGTTTTCAAAGTCAGACACTTGGCTGTACAAAAGTAAATCCATGTTTAATTAGTTAATATATTTTATTATAATAGACTTAAGTACAAACACCAAATGTATTATACTGATATTTCAGGTCCTTAGCTTAAAAATATGAATAAAATACAAAGATAAATGTTATGATGCTGCCTGATTTTTAAAACATTTATTATGAAGTTTGATTTGTTATTTCTGATAGGAGAGTGATATAGCAGGAGACCTAATATAATCTTTAGTTCATCAAAATTGTAGTGATGTGTATCTGTGGAAAATATACAGAGACCAGAGTTTAGGTTTGGGACATAAATTCTCTGTGTGCCACTAAGGACCTTCACAGGACAGTTCACTTGAAATGCAGTAACTTCACTCCCCTCCTCTGTAAAATGAGAATAATTTGTATTCCCTTTATACAGTTATTAGTATAACCAAACTTTATAATATGTGTGGTTGTGCTTAGCTGCTCAGTCATATCTGACTCTTTATGACCCTGTGGTCTGTAGCCCGGCAGCCTCCTCTGTCCATGGGGATTCTCCAAGCAAAAATACTGGAGTGGGTAGCTGTTTCCTTCTCCAGGGAATCTTCCTAGCCCAGGGATTGAACCCAGGTCTCCTGCATTGCAGGTGGATTCTTTACTATCTGAGCTACCAGGGAAGCCAAAGAATACTGGACTGGGTAGCCTATCGCTTCTCCAGGGGAACTTCCCTACCTAGGAATTGAACTGGGGTCTCCTGCATTGCAGGCGGATTCTTTACCAGCTAAGCTGCCAGGGAAGCCCTTATAATATACAGGTAAGGGACTTTCATGTTTTCAGTCATGTTAGCATTATTCCCCAGTTGGGCCAAAAATGTAAGATCATAAGCAAATTATTCAGTCCTTATTTCACTTTTCACTCAATTAAGTTAAGGGATTGAAAGACAAGCTCTTTTCTACCTTTAAAATTCTAGGCTTTCACTGATGATTCACTGCTGTCAGCCCTTGCTTCCTGTGATTGATCAGAATTTCATTCCTGGAGTCTTTGAAAGTAAAGAAAATATGTATGTTATTTAGAAATAATGTACAAGGCTGAAACAAATACCTGATATATTGCTGGCTTTGATTCAACTTCTTGGAAAGATATTTCAAAGCTTTTTGGCTCGGAAAAGTAGAATAAGAAATGAACGCAGGGTATTCTGTTTCTTCACAAGGTACAGGGCAGCTGGAATTGTGTGTTCCCACCGTACACAATCCCTTAACTTCAATGTGGTCTGAGATGAAAATTAGGACAGGATATTTGGAGAAAAAGATTATTTCACAGTGGGGAGGACAAAGCTTTTCAAAATTTTATCATTTCACTTTCACTGTGCACGAATACTGGGGTGGGTTGTCATTTCCTTCTCAAGGGGATCTTTCTGACCCAGGGAATGAACCCACATCTCCTGCTTGAAGGCGGATTCTTTACAGTCACAGCCTTTAGGGAAACCCCTATGTTTAAAACAGTGGTTAACAAGTTCAATCACTGCTTCCTTAACAAGTGGTATTTATATTCTGTTTACATTTTAGTACAAATACAGCAAAGAAGACAATATAAATCATAGGGGTTAACCTTGAATTCATGGTGTCACTGGATTCATTTCTTTGTTAGAAGTAAGAATTTCTTTCCAGAAAGTCTCTGGGCTTATTTTCATAAGATATTAGACATTTGGATAAAAGATGGAAAGTTTTTGTGACCTTACGTCACCTTGAGAGGAACTTAGAAACATCACCTTGAAAGTGAGTGACACAGGTTTAAGCCAAATGTACTCTTGGGCTTGTTTCAATAAAGATGGTGTGCATCGTGCTGTGGGGTGCTGAGGTCCTCGGGTCTGGGGATGCAGTGACTTTCTCACTTAGTTCCCTGTCCTCTGGCTTCTCCTCAGCAACCACACCACCCATGTGAGTGCGTCTTGGGAAGGGAGTGGTGTTTGCCCACGGGCACTTTTGGACCAGTGCCTGGGCCCATCTCACTGCACTTTGTTTTCAGCAAATGTTCCAGTTCTTGTTTTCCTTGTGGTTTTGTTACTGAAATTCTTTCCAGTGAATCCTTTGTTCACCAAGACCTTGAATAAGGACCAACTTTGGGCTTGTTTTCTAGATTCTCCTATTGATACTCCTCTGAGAAAGACTTCTGTAGGCATCCCCGGGTTCTGAAAGATGACTGGCAATAACCTCCATGTTTCCCCTACACACACACACACATGCACGCACATATACATGCACAGACACATACATGCACGTGCATGCACACATGCACTCTTCTGATCCCATTTTCCCATAAAACTCCCCTAAGAAGTAACTGTATGCATGATGCTTCCCCAAACTTCACATTCATCCTTTTTTCAGGGAAAGGAAATGACAAGAAATTTGACAATGTAATTTTAACTCCTCACTTAGTAATGTGACTTTTGCATATTCAGCTTGTAAAGCTGTTTAAAAATATCAGATCATTTCTACCCATGCCCATTCCATGAAATATTTTACAGCCATTAAAAGGAGTCTCTGAAATCTAGTCCTGCTTTCCTGGAGATATTTCTGCAACAGGTTAGATAAGCAAGTTTCATAGAAGGGTGTATAGTATGATTCCATTTAAATAAAATAACCAATGACTTAAAATCATAAATAGAAAACTATATTTGTGGAGAAAATTATGGTGGAATGTACTGGAGTGTTAACATTGGTTGAGAGTTAAGGTAAGAGATATAAAAGTAAAAAATGCTGTTTAAGAGGAAGCTGTCCCCAATATGTGTGTAACGTACATTGTGATTCCATTTATGTAAAAACTATCCATACACACTTATATATAAGTTACATATAGTGAAATGAGTGAGGAAAAGAATGATCACCTAAATTGTGACAGTAATTTTCAAAGTGATGCTATTTCTATTGATTTTCAAGTGATTCTTTCCTATTCTGTAATGTTTGAACTAATCACAACAAGCGTGTTTTATGTATGTAATAAGAAAAACCAACAAAGCTACTTTCATTATAAAATGTTTACAGTTTAAAAAAATTAGAAGTAAAAACTACAGCTCTCTTTCTGTCACTTTGATAGTGCATATCTTTGATTCAGACGTATTTTGAAATAAGAAAGGCTTTTCATTGTGTTTTACTGGGTAAGCTATTGTTATTACATTTAAGAACATTGAAAAACTACCTCTTATAGTCTCTCTTGTTTCATTTCTGAACTATCTATGGTATGATTTAAAGTCTTGTATGATTCTGAGCAACTTTCATATAAATCTTGAAAGTAGAGAAATAAATTAAGCCACTTACCGAGTATAGGAGACACACAGTTGTAAAACTTTTGTAGGTCACACTCTATCCCATTTCCTTAAAAATAAAAAGAGTAAATATAGAGACTTTATATTTTATGAAATTAGTGAAATAATGACAAAAACACTCTCCATCTATCCTTTTGCAAAAACTGGTATGAAAACACAGTACCCAACGAAAATGCACACTGGGAGTAAGAAAATAATGTTTTTGTTTCCTTCCATGTTTCTTTCCATTTATCCATATCATTTAAAATCTTAAGACCCTGATGCTAGAAAAGATTGAAGGCAGGAGGAGAAGGGGATGACAGAGGATGAGATGGTTGGATGGCATCACTGACTTGATGGACATGAGTTTGAGCAAGTTCCAGGAGTTGGTGACAGGCAATGAAGCCTGGCATGCTGCAGTTCATGGGGTTACAAAGAGTTGGACGTGACTGAGAGACTGAACTGAACTGAAAGTAGGAATAATAATTTTCAACTGTTCATATCTTTGGAATTTAAACTCACTTTTACATTTGTCATCTCATTTTTTTCTACGGTGATTGTTAAGATGTGCAAATCACCATTTCACAAATGAAGAAACCAAGTTTCAGAAAGTGGCTTGCCTAAGCAGTTAGGGGTCTTAGACTTATCTCTTCACCTTCTATCCAGCTCCCTATATCCATTGATTTAAATATGCATAAACCCACGCGCCTGGTGGGGCTGCCTGTCTAGTGGTAGGATGGGGCAGGGAAGTAGCACTCTCTGTGGAGCACCTGCTGTGAACCTTAGGACAGAATCAATCTCAATCAGAGCTGGGTTTCGTCCCAGGCTGATTTTAAAACTTCAGTCTTTGCATCTTAATGCAGCACTTGTCTCTTGCTATAACCCATGCATCTCTGGGGTGAGCTCAATGTTTATTCAGTGGTCCTGAAAACAAACAACAGAGAGTGTCACTTACAGTCTGTGGAGAAGTTCAGCTGACAAGGGGGAAGTGTGCTTTGTGAAGAAGTGAAAATAGAAAAAGAAAACTCTACCCTGAACACTGAGTCTATAAGAAGTCTCTCTTACCACACTGTGGCTTACTTCTTGAATGATATTTCTCTCATTACCAAGACCAATGTGCTTCCCAGGTGGCTCAGTGGTAAAGAGTCTGCCTGCGATGCAGGAGACGCAGGTTCAATCCCTGGGTGGGGAAGATCCCCTGGAGGAAGGCATAGCAACCCACTCCAGTATTCTTGCCTGGAGAATTTCATGGACAGGGGAGCCTGGCAGGCTACAGTCCATAGGGTCGCAAAGAGTCAGACACGACTGAAGTGACTGGGCACATACACATCAAGAACGATGAAATTTTGGGAATAACCCACATCTGAAAGGCTGATTTTTAGAACTGCCTCTACAATTTGCTAGTGGGAGTTCTTCAGCTAGTTCATTTAATGTGTATCAATCTCATTCCTCATCTGTTAGCAGACTTGGATAACTAAGTATCAAATCAAATAAGATATTTTTCTGTAAGCACCCCAAAGTTTGTGCAAATGTCATGCTTTGTGTTTTACATTTCATTTTGCCTAGTGTCCGGTTCTTATTAGTTATTTCATTTTTGTTTTGTTTTGTCAGAAATGATACACTTTAAAACTGTGACATTATTTTTCATATATCAACTTAGACCCTTTCCTGTAACTTTGGAATTTTCTGTAATTAGGAATGAGTATCAGAGCCAGAATTAGCAGTTTTATAGAATGCCAGTTTTGGAGGAGCCACAAGACCAAAAATAAAAATTCTAGAAAGAAGGAAGTGATGATTCTAAAAATTGTTGAGAAGCTGTTTGCCGAGCTGCAACCCTTGTTATAGGGGCAGCATTAGCATGTTCATGTGTGAGTGTGTGTGTGGTGTGCGTGAGTGTTTGTGTGTATGTGTGTGCGCATGTGGTGTGTGATGGGCCATCACACGGGAAACTGGTAAACGTGTAGGACCAGACTGGTTTCACCCTTTAAAACACTCTACACTTCTTCATATATACACTGGAGAATAGGGTGAAGGAAATCTGAATAGAAATATCCAGCTGTTACATGGAGTGAGTTCTGTGTCAAGCAGTTTTGAGACCACCTGCATACTCACTCCATCCCTGTTATGACTTGTCAGGCCATGCAGGTTGGATACATTATGCTGCTCCTCACTTTCCAGAAGCTGCAGAAGTTAAATGCAAGGCCAGCTCCACCCACCCTGCTCCAATGCCCCGTCCAGGGCTCAGCTCAGACATCCGTGGCTCTGAAAGCATTTCAGACTGGATGCAAAGGGAGACGACAGAGTCTTTCTAACAACAAGAAAATGGTCTCAACAAGGAAATATTCAGCATTGGTAAGAAGATCTACTGTTTCTTTCAAACAGAGAAAATCTTGATGAGCAGCTTAAGAGCACCCAATTGAAAATGTTGAAATCAGATTTGGGGACCAGCTCAGACAACACAAGGCTCTTTTCTTTTCCAGATATCTCTGCTAGGAGGTTTATTTGTCAGGTGGATGGAGTTCCAGCATAGAATTTCTTAAGAATGTGAAACAGCTTTCTGATACGTTTATTTCCATGTTTCAGATTAAGTAAAGAGTTACAGAAAGGGACACAGCCTCTATTTACCAGGAAGAAGGAAAGGCAGACATCCGCACTGCTTCTTGATGTGCCAAGCTTTGCATTCCTGCAAGCAGCCAGAGGTGCTATAGGTCCTGAAGTTCTGCAGTTTCATGTGGGGATTGCATTCTCCCCAAGGGTATTCCTGATGGACTGTCTTAAGACAAAATAAACACCTGGGTCAGAAGATCTGTCTGACTCAATACACCCCTTTTCTTTTCTCTCAAGCCTTTGATATTCTTTAGTTGACTACATTTGTCCACTATGCCTACTCTATTAACCTGAAAACCCCTGAAGTTAAGTCTACTGTTTGCCTTTAATATCCACCCTAAAGGCCCTGTGTTCAGTTGTTCAGTCATGTCTGACTCTTTGTGACCTCATGAACTGCAGCATGCCAAGCTTCCCTGTCCTTCACCATCTCCTGGAGTCTGCTCAAACTCATGTCAATTGAGTCAGTGATGCCTGTACCTGTAGTGAACCAATAAAATCAGACAAGTGCTCTAAAACTGAACTCCTACAAGGTAAAAAAATCATTTATTGACATATTTTAGCATATTCATCAGCCTACTCACAAAACAGCAACCAAAATTATACACACAAAAAGATCCTTTAAAACAGAATCAAAACATGAGAATAGACTTATGGTTGCCAAGGTTGGGGGAAAATGGGCTGAGAGTTTGGGATTAGCAGATGCAAACTAGTATATATAGGATGGATAAACAACAATGTTCCACTGTATAACACAGAGAACTATATTCAATATCCCATGATATATCATAATGGAAAAAAATGTAAAAATGATGTGTATATATATATATATATATATATATATGTATAACTGAATCACTTTACTGTACAGAAGAAATTAGCACAACATTGTAAATCAACTAAACTTCAATTAAGAAAAGATCCTTTGGTGGTGGTTTAGTCCCACCAAAGATCCTTTACTGAGTACCTAATATGTGCCAGGCAATATGGTAATGTTTTCTTTATATTATTTCACTTAAACCTCAAAGTAACTGTGATTTGGCCACCTGATGTGAAGAGCCGACTCATTGGAAAAGACCCTGATGCTGGAAAAGATTGAGGGCAGAAGGAGAAGATGGTTGGATGGTGTTAGAGGCTGAGATGATTGGATGGCATCACCAATTCAGTGGACATGAGTTTGAGCAAGCTCTGGGAGATGGTGAAGGACAGCTTGGAATGCTGCAGTCTGAGGGGTCACAAACAGTCAGACACGACTGAGCAACTGAACAACAACCACAGGGTAACTGTGAAAGGACACATTAGCCCTTGGCCCTCAGTGTGCAGAGAGGAGATGGAAATTCAGGAAGTTAATCCAGAAAATTACAGAGCAAGGGGCTGCCAAGTGGAAACCTGTCAGACGTTGGGATTCTAAGACCTGCTCTGCCCACTGACTTTTTCCTTCCTAGAAAGTCCTGTTGAGAAAAAGACAGTTCAGCCACATGGACTTCCTTCTTAATGCCCATTTTCAACTCAAAATTCAAAGTTGACTTGGGTTTGCTGGGATTCCCAGCACTCACTCACACTGTATCTGTGAATTTGCTGTTTTTGAGCCTCCCAGTAATGGAAAAGTATCTGCACTGAAACTGTTGAATTTCTGGTGATGTTTGAAATGCAGGAGAGAAAAGAGTTTTCATGAAATGTGTTATTATGTATTTATGGGATCATTACCCCACTGAGGGACACAGCCTCTATTTATCAGGAAGAAGGAAAGGCAGACATCCGCACTGCTTCTTAATGTGCCAAGCTTTGCATTCCTCCGAGCAGCCAGAGGTCAGAGTTCCCTCAGACTCTGAATTTTGTGATTATATGCACGTCTTTATTTGATATTTACCTTCACCTGCCGGATGGTCACCCGTGTATGCATTCCCACTGGTGAGGACAAGCCCAAACCATCAAACTGCGGCACCTTCATGGGTGAATGGATAACAAAGGTGATCCCAGCGTCGACGAAGCCAAGGGTTGGGTCATCTGTAAATTCCTCCTGAAACAAACAAGTATTTCTTCCCAGATTACAAATTGATGTCAATTATGCACAAGATGAGTTTGTGCAGAATTTTGTGCAGAGTTATTCTCATGATAGTATTTGAATAACTTAAAAATCAAATGCTTCATGTCAATATGAGATCTTATTTTATATAAAAGCTGTGAAAATTAAACACCTACAGACCTACTTTACACAGTTAAGCTACACATCAAGGGCTCAGCCGTTTTCTCCCGGTCACCTCTTGCCTGAGGCAATTTGAACAGAAATATGGAAGGTATGGTATCCTGACTGTCAGCCACCTGGTTCCCCTGGCCCTCTCCTCACCTGCCTCTTTAGTTTCTTTCTCCTTGGCTGTTCTCTTTACTTATTTGTCTCAGAAAATCCTTTGGCCCTCTGCTTCTCTTTGCAATTAAAATATTCGGCCTGACTTAAAATTCAAATTTATTTTCTCCTAAAAGTGAAGACTTGTACTACTTCTTTAGCACTAGTGCTTTTATTCTGTAAATCGTATGTCAGATAAAGAAATTTTTACAAGAAAACAAATATGTATATGTAGTTGTTCATTACATAAAAGCATACATTTCAGGAGCTCAAGCTTTGCTTTATTGGTTAGGTTTCTTGGTTGGCTTTCATATATTATCATAAAACCAAATTTTTGATTTATCGTTTCTCTTTTTTTTCCTAAGAAGCCAGTAATTCTTCATGATCAGGATCAGAAAGGGCTTTTGGAGGCATACTGTGTTTATTCCTGTGACTCTGAGGCAGGAAGAGCACACTCCCAGGGAGGGGTCAGAGTGATCCTGTTTCACCAACCCACAGCAGCGAGCACAGCTGGAAGGAACCCCAGCAGTGCAGACATGAGCACCAGACGCAGTTCCACTTCCAAAAGGCAGGACTCAAAGCAGCCGGTTTGTCAGAGAGGCACAAGAAATTTAAGATCAAACTTCAGGTGACTTTATTAGTTATAATTTCAAGTTATAGCAGAAGGGGTGGCCTTGATGAGAGATAGGATGATTTTTCTTGTGAATGGTTAACTGCACATGTAACAACAATAAACTTGCTCAGTCTTGCGTTTGATACTCAGGACCCTATTTCTCCTAGCCCCACTGTAACTCTCTAAGGAACACTTAACTGCTAGTCTGGAGAAATATCTCAGCTCTATTTACTTATTGAACTTTGTACTGAATTTGCAGATTTTAATTGCACTCTAAAAACACTGGGGGAAATTCTAGCTTATGGAAGTTATTATATAATATTTGAAGTGGACATATGGCTTATATTTAAATAACTTGAAAACACCAATGAACTAGATATACAAGTCTGGCTGTGTGCATCACAATGTGCAGTGCTGTGGACTCTTGAATGGAATACAGGGGAAACTATGAAGCGTGGCTTAGGAGAAATTCCTGGAAAGTAACCAGTCACCTTGTTCACTTGGATTGGGGAGTAGTTTGGTGAAATTCAGGGATGCTACCTTTATTTTTCATCTCTGCCATTAATTGTGTGATTCTGAATACTTCATTCAATAGCATTTCAAATCTTCATTTACCAAATCATAACAATGGAGTAGAATACCTCTAAGTGTGAATACTACAAATGATTGTGCAAGACAGAGGGTGAGGATCAGCCTTGGGTGAGAGTTACACCAGGTAGTCTTGAAGGAACACTTCTGAATTTCTTAGGAGCCTGGACAGCTGCCACCTAGGTCTAAACGCTTAGAATATCTACTTACACCAAGTACAAATTTACAAAATTGGCTTAGGCAAAGCCCACTGTTACAATATTTATGCAAAGCAATATTTTTCATCACCTTTTCAGACTATAGATTTCTATGGTTTGTCAAATACCTCTGTATGGCTTCTTTCTAAAACATATTGCCTATTTTCATGAAAATCTAAACATTATCTGAACATTAAAAATCCATAGTTCTTCTTAAATTACTATATACATTGAGATTTAGAAATCTTTAGTTTCCTTGTTTTCTGACATGAACATTTCCAGCATCATAAAAATGAAGTAAGTAATATAGCTAAAAATGTCCAGGTTATTCCTCTAAACTGTACCTTTTCAATCTCCAAGTCTGTAGTTTCATCCTGGGAGTCTTGACTAAATTAATTAAAAAAAAAAAGACATGTGGGAACGATTCAACAGGGCACAGCGTCCTGAAACTCCTGTGCATTCTTGTTTGCCTTGAACCTTGGTGAAGTTTAAAGAAATTCAATACCTGATTGACATTGAAGAGCAAGTGTAAGCCTCTTCCAGAAACACTCACTTTTTCCTTCGCTTGGATATTTTCACCATGATTAAAGGTAAAACAGTTTCCATATTCAGTGAAGACATGTGCAAAATCCTCCAATATGAAAATAAATGAAAGAAAACAAAATCAGATGAGCATTTTGGCCCTTTCAAAGTTTAAATGCCTATAACTTTCTTTTCTTAATCATAGTGCTGAGTGAGAAGCAAAAACAGCAGGAAGAATAGAAATCTGGCGATTTTAGTCTGTATTCCAAAAACAGCTTTCATTTTCTTTTTTTTTTTTGTAAAATGAACCTGTCAATTTGTATCTGATTATCTAGTTGAGACATTTTCTATGCAGTTGAACTGCATAGACTCATTGTTTTAAAATAAATACCCACCACCTATGTTTGGTGGAATCCTCAGCGGGCACTTGGAACCACAGATAGGGGTTTCCCTTTAAGGACAATCCTGCAAGAAATATCACCAAATATTTCTGTCTTCTATCTTTCCTTATCTAACTGTATGAAAAAAGAGGCATGTCCCATGTGTATTCACACCTCCTGATACCATAAGGCTGAGCTAAGGACATGTGATCTTAGAGCAAATTTAAACTGATTCCCCATGGGAGTAAACTTTACCTCAATGCAAAATAATACAAAGAAGTAGCTTGTTATATTGATTAAATTTGAAGAAATATTGCAACATTACCTCTGGGCCACATGGCTTTCCAAAAAATTCACATTCTAACAATGTGCTGCTGTTGAGATAAAAACCATTCTCCTTGACAAACTCTGTAATGCTGAAGTTTCGCTCACTTGCGAGGAAATCGATAGCCTCTTTAGAGCCAGTAGAATTGGTACTGATTTCCTGAAGATGAAGGACTTTGGATACAATATTCCATAAGAAAAAAATAATGCCAAATGTGGCTGCAGCTTCTGCTTGGAACCTATTTGTGGGAATAAAGGCATTATTTAGAATAATAAACACTTGTTATCTCAAAGATGGTATCTGAACTCTGTCATCTTCTCCTCCTATCTCCTATATTTTCCCTCATTTGTAATACATTCAAGCAAAATTGGATTACTAAGAGGTCTTTGTCAACTGCTATAATCTTGAATTTCTACATATAGTTTCATTTACCTAGAATACCTTCCAGACCTTGCTCTGGATACATTCAAATGGATCTTCACAACCCAACACTGAGAGAGGTGTTAGGAATTGTTAATACTTTAGGAAGCAGATTTCCAGGGTTCATATCCAAGCCCCGCTGTGCTCTATGCTGAATCTGTGTGGCTGCCTCAACTGCATTGCTAAACCTCTCCCTCTTGTCTGCATCTGGTTACTACCTGCAGTTCATAGCCGAGTGGAGTTGCGGTTGTTCTGTACATTGTGTATGTGGATCTGCAACCCCAGCTTGCCTGCACTGGGCAGTTCCCTCAGCCCTGTCCAGTCTCCTCAGACAGCTTCTACTCCTCGGTCAAGCAAGGGTGCAATCTGAAAAAAGATGCTAACTCCTTCTGCAGGTCACCGGCACCACCAGGATCAGAGATGAAACATGCATTTCCAGCTCATGTTTGTTTCCTTCATTTCAAATCTATCTTTTCTTTTTTTTTCCAATATTTTTATTTTATTTTATTTTACTTTACAATAACTGTATTGGTTTTGCCATACATCAACATGAATCTGCCACGGGTGTACACGTGTTCCCAATCCTGAACCCCCCTCCCTCCTCCCTCCCCATCCCATCTCTCTGGGTCATCCCAGTGCACCAGCCCCAAGCATCCTGTATCCTGCATTGAACCTAGACTGGCGATCGTTTCTTATATGATATTATACATGTTTCAATGCCATTCTCCCATCTCATCCCACCCTCTCCCTCTCCCTCAGAGTCCAAAAGTCCGCTCTACATATCTGAGTCTCTTTTGCTGTCTCGCATACAGGGTCATCATCACTATCTTTCTAAATTCCATATATGTATGTATTAGTATACTGTATTGGTGTTTTTCTTTCTGGCTTACTTCACTCTGTATAATAGGCTCCAGTTTCATCCACCTGATTAGAACCGATTCAACTGTATTCTTTTTAATGGCTGAGTGATACTCCATTGTGTATATGTACCACAGCTTTCTTATCTTCCTTTCTAAGCACAGATCCTGCTGACTTCAGATTCAACACCAGAAACAGAGGCAACAGACCTGCAAAGACTGCTTACCCAGCCCCTATGGTTCAGTGGGCTGAATCCCTATAATAAACCCCTGGTTTTCTGCCATCCACAGTGGTTCTGCTTCTTGGATGGAGCCCTGACTGTTACAGCCTTAAGGCTATGACAGTGCATTTTCTCATCTCACTGTCACACAGCTTCCTCACTTATGAAACTGGTATTTGTTAATACACCAGCGATGAAGGGTAATATATTGATATATTTTAATTACACATCAAACAATCATTTAGATGATTAAACTATTTTTCTTAACATATTTAGAAGGGTATAAGGTAAATATTTATTAAATAAATGCCTCATTATTGTCAAAGCAATTTGCTGGCAATCAAAGCAGAAGTAATATGTTTGCCCTAATAAGTGCCTTGTAATTCTTTTATTTTGCTGGACAATTTCTGCTTTGCATTCTGTATGGTTCTTTATTTTCATACCTTAACTTCTTTCAATATGTGATTTTCATATTTTGGATGTTATATTATATTATTACACAATTTGAAATAGAACACACTTCCTCTCCTCAAACCGGATGCCAGACAGCATAGAATAAAATACATACCCAGCTAGTAAAGAATCTACCTGCAGTGTTGGAGACCTGGGTTTGATCCCTGGGTTGGGAAGATCACCTGGAGAAGGGAACGGCTACCCACCCCAGTATTATGGCCTGGAGAATTCTATGAAATGTATAATCCATGGGGTCACAAAGAGCAACTTTCATTTCATTCTTGGTGAGCATACGGACCATGCGGTAAATGGTTTGTGTGTGACTTTGCTTCTATGTCTCAAAATCTATATTTTATTTTCACTTTCCTTTTGTATTATCTGTAATGTAATTTTTCATTCTCAGGACAGTCACATTAAACCCTTTCTTAGTCAAGGTGGGACATATACAAAACCAAAAACAGGAAAAACAAAACAAAACAACCAAACCAACATCATATCCTTTTAGAGATGCAAAACAGCTTTTTTTGACCAGTTTTTAATAGAATACCTTATGTTACTAGCTCTAAGCCTTACAAGACCTCTCTTAAAACCACTGACCCAGGTCCCAGAACCCTATAAATATTCTCTTTGAACTCCTTTTTCTTCAGAGACACTATTAAGCCTCCACCCTTATGGTATTTTGTCTAATTAGAATATATTTAACAACCTTGATTTTCTTGGGCAAAAGTGTTTTTAGTGATCTTTTGGGGAGTTAAAAACCTACACTAGTAACAGATTTTGTGAAGAAGAAGTGTTTGCTCTAAATGGAGGGATGAACCTTTGGCTGACTTCAGGTTTCTAACTCTTTGACTGACAGGGGACCAAGGGCCTGCTCCAAAGCCCTGCGACCTTGGAATCCTACACAGATTGAGCCCACACCACCTCATACAATGTTCATTGCATTCTTTTCATGATGATTATGCAGAGAAATGAAGAAATTATTACAGGTGTAGGAGGTCTGAGCACAATATATTAAAAGGTTAAAGAGGAGAGCAGTTTAGAACATTATTTTAAAACTATTTTTTATACTATTAATAGTTAGATCATGGAGTAATTTAGGTGGATGAATTAAACTTAGTGAATAAAGTCCAACAGTATTTGGAACAAAGGAAGTGATAAATTTTGTGAGACATTTTTGTTTAGCATAAAATCTAAGTGTTTTGCTCCAAGTTTATTTTCAACTTTAATTCAAGCTCCAAAACTTTTCCAAATATAATTTTTCAGAAACGTTGTTTAGTGATAGCTTGTCTTACTCTTTCATTTCCTATACTGATAAGTCTCGTCACACAAAATAATAAAAATATGATATGTTTAAACAGTTTAATAACTGATAACCAATTACTAAACCCATCTTTCTTAGGTGTGTTAGTACCCCTAAGTACATTTCCCCAAATGAATAAGCTTCGTTTCAAGTCCACGTTGATGCCTCACTCAGTCCTGCGTTTCTCCATCAAAATAGATCCAAGTGTATGTGTGTTAGAATCAGTTTCCAGATCCTCTGCTCTAGCTCAGCATTTGAAAAGAGACACCCAGTGAAGTAAGCCAGAAAGAGAAACACCAATACAGTACACTAACACATATATATGGAATTTAGAAAGATGGTAATGATAACCCTGTATGCGAGACAGCAAAAGAGACACAGAGGTATAGAAGAGTCTTTTGGACTCTGTGGGAGAGGGAGAGGGTGGGAAGATTTGGGAGAATGGCATTGAAACATGTGTAATATCATATGTGAAACGAGTCGCCAGCCCAGGTTCAATGCATGATATTGGATGCTTGGGGCTGGTGCACTGGGACGACTCAGAGGGATGGTACAGGGAGGGAGGAGAGAGGGGGGTTCAGGATGGGGAACACGTGTATACCTGTGGCAGATACCTGTTGATGTATGGCAAAACCAATACAATATTGTAAAGTAAAAAAAAAAAGAAAAAGAAAAAAGATTTTAAAATTAACTAATAAAATTACATATATTAATTAAAAAAAAAAAGAAACACCCACAAAGATTATTTATGGAAAAGTTTTTACCTGTCAATCATTACAAATCTTAGCATATAATGCACCTGGTTTATAGCAATCTCAAGGCCCATAACAGGCAAATACTGGTCGAATACTCTTCTAAGAATTAATCAAAGCTCCTTAAACTTTGTCTTGTCCTATTATGCACATATTTCTGGCTAGGGTGAAGCTTGGCATTAAACATAGGGTATTTGAGCCCCTACTGAATCCTCTGAATTGAGAAAAGTTGAAGTAATATGATAAAATTTGTCATTTCATTTTTATTTTCTGAGTTACTAAAAAATAGGGTTTTAAAATTTTTATTGTAGAAGGCAATGAATGGCACCCCACTCCAGTACTCTTGCCTGGAACACCCCATGGATGGAGGAGCCTGGTAGGCTGCAGTCCATGGGGTCGCTGAGAGTTGGACACAACTCAGTGACTTCACTTTCACTTTTCACTTTCATGCATTGGAGAAGGAAATGGCAACCCACTCCAGTGTTCTTGCCTAGAGAATCCCAGGGACGGTGGAGCCTGGTGGGCTGCCATCTATGGGGTCGCACAGAGTCGGACACGACTGAAGCGACTTAGCAGCAGCAGCAGCAGCATAGTTGCTTTATAACATTTTGTTAATTTCTACTGTACACAAAGCAAATTAGTACTCCTTCTTTTTGGACTTCCTGCACATTATTTTAAGTGAAACTGTGTTGTTGTGTGCAAATTCCAGATTATTGCAATATTAAAAAATGTGAAGTATAGTGAAGTGAGGACACTTAGTCGTGTCCGACTCTTTGTGATCCCATGGACTGTAGCCTACCAGGATCCTCC
>SJYQ01000572.1:260901-288816 GCA_006410935.1 Redunca redunca | reverse complement strand
TAAGACATTAAGTTATTTAAAGCTATGGTTAAAATTTTAGCTGCCAATTTAAAATTTGCAACTGAAATACATAGTGTTTCTAACTTCCTTTATATGGAACATGAGGGAAAATGTTTGAAGACCACTGGCTGTGAGAACAGGGGAACGCACAACCTAAGTTCTTTTCCTGATCCATCAGTCATTTGCTAAAGAGTGTTGGTGAGATGCTGGTGAACTGACATTCAAAGTATCTATTTGTAAAATCAGACTTTGAGAGCTGAAGATGTCTCTAACCACCACAGTATTGATGATGTATTAGTTGTTACCTAAGAAAGAGTAATTTTCTTATAATTAATAATTTTACTCTTCTACAATTTTAGTTTCTACACTATTGAATCTCATTTTTCATCTGGATATTAACTATATCTAACTGCAGGGTACACTATCAGTTTTTTTCTTAATGCCACCATCCAACGCCAGAATTTAAATCATTGATTTGAGATTTTAATTATGCAAAATAAACTGTTATACAAATAAAAATTTAATAAAAACATGAAAGTACTTAAATTATAGGGTATTAAATATTTTCCTTGAGATCATTCTTCTTTAATCCATGCATTTCCTGATCAGCACTGCTTGAGTTGCAAATGGAAGTTTAGGTACCCTTTGTGTTGTTTCGTTCATCTCAGAGTGTTGTCTAACACCACGTGATTTTTTTTCTTTCATTGGTTATTTCGTGTGTGCTGTTTAATATCTATATATTAGTTAATATCCCAAATTTCTTCCTATTATTGACTGCTTATTTCACTCTGTTGTATTTGATAAACATACTCTGAATGATTGCAAATCTTCTAAATGTATTGAAGCTTGTTTTATGGTCTTGCTACAACTTGCCCTAGAAAGTGTTCCATGTGCACATGAGAAGACTGTATAATCTGCTGTTATATAGAGTGATCTATAGGTATTATGGGCCTAAGTATTACACACTTGCGTTTTAAAACAAGCAAGAGAAGAAAGAAGAATAAACACATATTTATAATGTCTTTTAAAGTTGCAACAGTATATTTACAGAGTATGTTTAGTTTTTCATATTGATTTGAAAACTCTGAGTTCACTTGCTTTAAGTCTGAAGAACTTTTTTGTATTTCTTGTATGATGGGTCTTCTAGAATGAATTCTTTCTGAATGTTTTTATTTTATTTTCATTTTAAAGATACATTTTTGTGCAAATTTGGGGAGTTTTGACACAATATATTAAAAAGAAAATTTTCTACTGTATTTTCTCTCCTCTTCTGGTACTCCCATTTAACATATATTTTTATGTTTTTTTAGTATCCCCCATTTCTCTAAGGCTTTTTTCATTTTCCTTCATTAGTTTTTCTCTCTGATTCTCAGCTCACATACTTTGTTAATTTATATTCAAGTTCATTGATTCTTTCTTCAGCCACTTCAAACCAATTGCTGAGTTCCTTACTAGATGTAGTGAAATTTTCATTTCAGTTATTACACTTTTCAAAACCAGAATGTCCCTTTGGTTCTTTGTATAATTTCTGTCCTTACTGATATTGTTTGCTTGATGAGACGTTATATCTTCCTTTATGTCTTCAATCACAGTTTCTTCAGTTATTTGTATTATAATAGCTGCTTTGATGTCTGCTAAGTCTGATACCCCATGTACAAGGTAAGAGAAACCCAGGTAAAATGATAGGTGTTGTGAGAGGGCATCGGAGGGCTGACACATGGAAACTATAATCACAGAAAACTAGCCAATCTGATCACACAGACCACAACCTTGTGTACTCAATGAAACTAAGCCGTGCCGTGTGGGGCCACCCAAGACGGGAGGGTCATGGTGGAGAGGTCTGACAGAATGTGGTCCACTGGAGAAGGGAGTGGCAAACCAGTACAGTATTCTTGTCTTGAGAACCCCATGAACAGTATGAAAATGAAAAATGATAGGATACTGAAAGGGGAACTCCCTGGGTCAGTAGGTGCCCAATATGCTACTGGAGATCAGTGGAGAAATAACTCCAGAAAGAATGAATGGATGGAGCCAAAGCAAAAACAATACCCAGCTGCGGATAGAAGCTGGTGATAGAAGCAAGGTCTGATGCTGTAAAGAGCAACATTGCATAGGAACCTGGAGTGTCAGGTCCATGAATCAAGCTAAACTGGAAGTGGTCAGACAGGAGATGGCAAGAGTGAATGTCGACATTCTAGGAATCAGCGGACTAAAATGGACTGGAATGGGTGAATTAACTCAGATGACCATTATATCTACTACTGTGGGCAGAAATCCCTTACAAGAAATGGAGTAGCCATCATAGTCAACAAAAGAGTCCGAAATGTAGTACTTGGATGCAATCTCAAAAATGACAGAATGATCTCTGTTCATTTCCAAGGCAAACCATTCAATATCACAGTAATCCAAGTCTATGCCCCAACCAGTAATGCTGAAGAAGCTGCAGTTGAACGGTTCTATGAAGACCTACAAGACCTTTTAGAACTAACACCCAGAAAAGATGTCATTTTCATTATAGGGGACTGGAATTCAAAAGTAGGAAGTCAAGAAACACCTGTGGTAACAGGCAAATTTGGCCTTGGAATGCAAAATGAAGCAGGGCAAAGGCTAATAGAGTTTTTCCAAGAGAATGCACTGGTCATAACAAACACTCTCTCCCAACAACATAAGAGAAGACTCTACACATGGACATCACTAGATGGTCAACACTGAAATCAGATGATTATATTCTTTGCAGGCAAAGATGGAGAAGCTGTATACAGGCAGCAAAAACAAGACCGGGAGCTGACTGTGGCTCAGATCATGAACTCCTTATTGCCAAATTCAGACTTAAATTGAAAAAAGTGGGGAAAACCTCTAGACCATTCAGGTATGACCTAAATCAAATCCCTTATGATTATACAGTGGAAGTGAGAAGTAGATTTAAGGGACTAGATCTGATATACAGAGTGCCTGATGAACTATGGATGGAGGTTTTTGACATTGTACAGGAGACAGGAATCAAGACCATCCCCATGGAAAAGAAATGCAAAAAAAGCAAAATGGCTGTCTGAGGAGGCCTTACAAATGGCTGTGAAAAGAAGAGAAGCCAAAAGCAAAGGAGAAAAGGAAAGATACAAGCATCTGAATGCAGAGTTCCAAAAATAGCAAGAAGAGATAAGAAAGCCTTCCTCAGTGATCAGTGCAAAGAAATAGAGGAAAACAACAGAATGCAAAGACTAGAGATCTCCTCAGGAAAATTAGAGATACCAAGGGAACATTTCATGCAAAGATGGGCTTGATAAAGGACAGAAATGGTATGGACCTAACAGAAGCAGCATATATTAAGAAGAGGTAGCAAGAATAAACAGAAGAATTGTACAAAAAAGATCTTCACGACCCAGATAATCATGATGGTGTGATCACTCACCTAGAGCCAGACATCCTGGAAGGTGAAATCAAGTGGGCCTTAGAAAGCATCACTACAAACAAAGCTAGTGGAGGTGATGGAATTCCAGTCGAGCTGTTTCAAATCCTGAAAGATGATGTTGTGAATGTGCTGCACTCAGTATGCCAGCAAATTTGGAAAACTTGGCAGTGGCCACAGGACTGGAAAAGGTCAGTTTTCATTCCAGTTCCAAAGAAAAGCAATGCCAAAGAACGCTCAAACTACCGCACAATTGCACTCGTCTCACACGCTAGTAAATTAGTGCTCAAAATTCTCAAAGCAGGCTTCAGCAATATGTGAACTGTGAACTTCCTGATGTTCAAGCTGGTTTTAAAAAAAGCAGAGGAACCAGAGATCAAATTGCCAACATCCGCTGGATCCTGGAAAAAGCAAGAGAGTTCCAGGAAAACATCTATTTCTGCTTTATTGACTGTGCCAAAGCCTTTGATTGTGTGGATCACAATAAACTGTGGACAATTCTGAAAGAGATGGGAATACCAGACCACCTGATCTGCCTCCTGAGAAACCTATACACACGTCAGGAAGCAACAGTTAGAACTGGACATGGAACAACAGACTGGTTCCAAATAAGAAAAGGAGTACGTCAAGGCTGACTATTGTCACCTGCTAATTTAACTTCTTTGCAGAGTACATCATGAGAAACATTGGGCTGGAAGAAGCACAAGCTGGAATCAAGATTGCCAGGATAAATATCAATCACCTCAGATATGCAGATGACACCACCCTTATGGCAGAAAGTGAAGAGGAACTAAAAAGCCTTTTGAAGAAAATTAAAGAGGAGAGTGAAAAAGTTGGCTTAAAGCTCAACATTCAGAAAACGAAGATCATGGCATCTGGTCCCATCACTTCACGGGAAATAGGTGGGGAAGCAGTGGAAACAGTGTCAAACTATTTTTCTGGGCTCCAAAATCACTGCAGATGGTGACTGCAGCCATGAAATTAAAAGACACTTACTCCTTGGAAGGAAAGTTATGACCAACCTAGATAGCATATTGAAAAGCAGAGATATTACTTTGCCAACAAAGGTCCATCTAGTCAAGTCTATGGTTTTTCCAGTGGTCATATATGGATGTGAGAGTTGGACCATGAAGAAAGCTGAGTGCTGAAGAATTGATGCTTTTGAACTGTGGTGTTGAAGAAGACTCTTGAGAGTCCCTTGGACTGCAAGGAGATCCAACCAGTCCATCCTAAAGGAGATCAGTCCTGGGTGTTCATTGGAAGGACTGATGCTGAAGGTGAAACTCCAATATTTTGGCCACCTCATGTGAAGAGTTGACTCATTGGAAAAGACTCTGATGGTGGGAGGTATTGGGGGCAGGGGGAGGAGGGGATGAGAGAGGATGAGATGGCTGGATGGCATCACCGACTCAATGGACATTAGTTTGATGGAACTCCAGGAGTTGGTGATGGACAGGGAAGCCTGGCGTGCTGCAGTTCATGGGGTTGCAAAGAGTCAGACACAGCTGAGCGACTGAACTGAACTGAACTGAACTGAAGTCTGATATCTAAGTTGGACAATTTCTGTTGACTGTTATTTAAGATCCTCCATATAATTATGGCTTGATAGCTCATTTTTTTTTTTTACAACTAATAATATTTCATTGAGTTGTAGGAGTTGCTTCTATATTTTGGTGGTTAGCTTCTAAATGGTTGTTTTTTTTTTTTTTTGAGTAAAATGTATCAGTTATCGTTGTTTCTCTCGGGAAAATTTCTGTTAAGGTCCTCATACATGGCATACTCAAAATGATATGTGAAATTTCTTTTTGATATTGGCTATCTTCAACCAGCCTTTGCTTTTGTTAGAACATACACCTTTTGGACATCCCTCATGGTCCAGTGGTTCAAAAACTGCCTGCCAATGCAGGAGACGTGAATTCAATTCTTGCTCTGGGATCCCATGTGTGGCAGGACAACTAAGCCCATGCCTCACAACTACTGAGCTCACGCTCCAGAACCCACATGATGCAACTACTGAGCACATCCACCCTAGAGCCTGTGCTTCACAACAAGAGAAGCCACAACAATGAGAAGTCTGTGTGCCACAACTAGAGAGCAGCCTCCCACTGGCTGCAAGTAGGGGAAACCCACACACAGCAATGAAGACCTGGTGCCGCCAAAAATAAGGAGATAAATTAAAAAATTTTTAAATAAATAAAATTTTAAAAAAGAACACATGCCATTTAAAATACAGTATGGTGCAACTGTATTGAATATCTTTGTGGGGCCTTTGATTTAGTTTTACTCTTTGGCACCTTGACACATATCTTGAAGTAAATCTAATTATTACACATGCTGTAATATCAACTATATATTGAACCCCTGTGCTTCCCTTGTGGCTCAGATGGTAAAGAATCTGCCTGCAATGTGGGAGACCCAGGTTCGATCCCCGGGTTGGGAAGATCCCCTGGAGAAGGCAATGGCAACCCGCTCTAGTATTTGTGCCTGGAGAATTCCATGGACAGAGGTGTCTGGCAGGCTACAGTCCATGGAGTCGCAAAGAGTCAGACACAACTGAGTGACTAACACACACAAATTGAACACCTGTCCAAAGAACCACCCCAGGGATGAGACAAATGGTGTATATACTACCTGAACTAATGTAACAGAAAATACATCAGGCAGATATTACATTTTGTACACAGAGGAGTTGAAACTTTAAAAGGTGAAGTGATTTGTCCATGGCCAAATAGCTGATTAGTGGTGGATCTGAAGGAAATCACCTCCCCCACCTGCTAGGTGAAAATCCCATTTACAGGATTTCAGGCTTGACCACAGGCAGTGCGAGGGTTTTCATGAACGGCCTCACGGGGAAGTTCCCCTCCTACCCCGCACAGGAGACCCGGTACACAACCAGGGACTTGAAGATCTCTGGAGGGAGTTGTGGTCAAGGGTGCAATATCAACAGAGTGCTAAACCAAGTGTGTGCGCAGGTCACATGCTTACGGAGCTGGGCACATTCCTATCACAATAAACACCTCATCCTGAACACATGGGAACATTTCACATCTCCAACTTTAGCACAGTGCTTTCCTGTATCTTCAAGTTATTCCTCATCTCCCCCTACAAACTGCCTGGCCACATTTTGACACTGACATTCCGTGACACCTAGACAGGGACATCACCTGTCCTCTGTGCTTGCAGAGTCCTTGCACATACCTTTCATGTAATCTATAGTCACCATATATATTGCATTGTGATTGCTGATGTTTCTCTCTTTTTGGCTAATTGAAACAAGCTTTTTAAATGCAAGGATAAAGACTTGTACATCTATTTAACCACAGGGTTTGGTGCTTAGCCTAGCATATAATTGTGGAGGGAAAAAAGGAAGAAAAAAAGGAAAATAGAGAAGAAATCAATAAGCTTCTTAGCCCCCAACATTTCTGTTAAGACAATTTAAGACCACTAGTGGTTTTGTGTATATTAAATAGCACACAATAAACTACTTCAGTCATCCAAGAAAGATTATACCTAGCAAAGTTACAGAGACTTATTAAAAGTGTAGTTTTTACCTGTTTAAATTGCAGAAGGTCACAGCTGGGAACTCTATCCTCTCCACATACTGTACCTCCATAGATGTCGTGGTGGGCCACCTGAAGTAGTTGACGAGACGGCTGTAGACCTGCCAGACAAGGAGACTGATGGAACCCAGGACCACCAGCAACCAGACCACCTTGCGAATCCTACTCGGATTCCGGACAATGTTGTGGACTCCGTGAAAGGAAGTGGAGATGGCAAAGTCATGGTCAAACTTCCTACGGTCAGTGTGAGGTGGCAAAGTTTTCTTTGAAAGGTAGAGCTTGATCTTTTCCAAGAATCCTTAAATTCAACCAAAGACAAAACAAGCAATAAGTTAGGAAAACCTAATGCAGTATGTGAAAAACACAACTCACATGACTTTACACATGCTCCCCGACTCAAAATTCATCTTGAGTTGCACAGATTCTTCAGGAATCAAGAAGTGTCTACTACAGAGATCTAATCAGTATGTGATGCCTCTCGTGAGAGAATGCCTCTAGTTAATGCAAACCTACTTTAGCCCATTTCTTATTCTAATAGTGTGTTTCTCTTTAGTCAAATGGGACAAACATTCTCTGCCTCATGAGTTGGTTGTATTAAATAAAATAGCACCTGAGGATAGCTTGGCACCTCACCCAGACCATGATAAATACTCAATTCATATTAGCAACTTGTGTTTTTCTATTAATTTGGTAGTGATGTGGTAGATGGAAAAGTTTCATGTCTAAAATTCTCATTTAAGAAATGAGTTCTTGGGTCTTCCTTGGTGGCTCAGTGGTAAAGAATCTGCATGTCAATGCAGGACACGTGGGTACAATCCCCGATCTGGGAAGAGGCTACATGCCGTGGAGCAACTAAGCCCTGTGTCACAACTACTGAGCCTGTGCTCTGGAGTCCGGGAGATGTGACTATTGAACTCAGCCTGCTGCTGAAGCTCATGCACACTAGAGCCCGTGCTCCGTAACAAGAGAAGCTGCTGCAACGAGAGGCCCACGCACTGCAACTAGGGCAAAGCCCAGACAGCATCAAAGACCCAGGGCAGCCAAAAATAAACAAATAAAGAGAGACGGGTTCTGTCTCGCAAATGCTCATGATTAACTGAATTAACTTTCATATCCTTTGTTTCAGTTCAGGAAGTATTCTTCCTATCAACTAATCAGCATTAATTTAATTCCAAAAGGTTTCATTAAATCATTAGTTAATATTCCCCAGGTCTCTAATCAATTAACTAAGTTTAAGTTGTGGGATATACAATGATACATAAAGACACCTATGAACATTTTTTAAGGGACTCTATCTCATCCGCAAAGCATTAGGGCACAATTACAAATTATTTTATGATTTTTTACACAGATTGTACACTGAGCAGGAAATTATGTATTAGTCTGATTAGCCTGACTTTGTACTAAGATTTTATAATATCTCTACGAATGGTTTTTTAAAACTGTTTGAATTTTAAACAGGTTATTTATATACATATATAATATATATATCCTGTCATGTGGTTATATATTAATACATACTTATTATATATATATGGGGGTTCCCAGGTGGCTCAGTGGGTAAAGAACCTTCCTACAGTGCAGGAGGCGCTGGAGATATGGGTTCAATTCTTGGGTTGGGAAGATCCCCTGGAGGAGGGCACAGCAACTCTCTCCAGTATTCTTGCCCGGAGAATTCTTGTATTTAGATAACTGCACAGCTCCAGAGCAAAATCAGAAATNTGGGATATACAATGATACATAAAGACACCTATGAACATTTTTTAAGGGACTCTATCTCATCCGCAAAGCATTAGGGCACAATTACAAATTATTTTATGATTTTTTACACAGATTGTACACTGAGCAGGAAATTATGTATTAGTCTGATTAGCCTGACTTTGTACTAAGATTTTATAATATCTCTACGAATGGTTTTTTAAAACTGTTTGAATTTTAAACAGGTTATATATATACATATATAATATATATATCCCGTCATGTGGTTATATATTAATACATACTTATTATATATATATGGGGGTTCCCAGGTGGCTCAGTGGGTAAAGAACCTTCCTACAGTGCAGGAGGCGCTGGAGATATGGGTTCAATTCTTGGGTTGGGAAGATCCCCTGGAGGAGGGCACAGCAACTCTCTCCAGTATTCTTGCCCGGAGAATTCTTGTATTTAGATAACTGCACAGCTCCAGAGCAAAATCAGAAATGTATGAAAAGCTTTTGTTATTATTATTCATGAGCAAAATAGAGTTAATAATGCTTGTTTACATACTATTTATCCACTAGCTACAATATATGTGGGGAATTGACTCTGACAGAAGGACAATTCAGTCTCAGGGAACCTGATGCCCTTCCATCCACAAGGGAAGAGTGATCTAGAAATCAGTATTTGGTCAACTGCAGTGTTTCTGGTTGTAAACATTACTCTGAAAAATGTAAGTTTTAAGTAGCTCTGTCAAAACTTAGCTCATTTATTATAAATCTACTTCTTGATAACTGCTCTGACTTTCCTGGGGTCTTCTCCATCATTTGCTAGGGCTTAGAAAGAATTCTTAAAAATATTTTTGGATGGATAGTGAAGTAAAAAGGTCATGTATTACTCTGAGGAAGATTAGAATTTGTTTATAAGGAGTCTATCAGTCTACAAAGCAAGAAACTTCTTACTTTCCCACCGAAATGGATACTTTGTAAGTATTGCAAGTGGCCCTTGCATTGAATATTGATCTTTACAGAAGCATTCTAAAGAACATCAAACAAGTTTTGCTGTATTTTAATATTAAAATTGTAGGCACATGATAAAAGAAGCCAAATCAAATAAAATTACAAAAACAGATTCTGGTATACAAGGATATTTTAAAACCACATATATTTGACTCCTGCATACAAAATAACACTTTTCCTAAGTAACAGAAACTGTATATACTTATAGTATATCTAAGTAATACTGGAAATCAAATCTCCCCAATGAAAATATAACCTCCCTTTCCTTTGTTAATTTCTGGGTTTTACAGATAAAAATTCTACCTGTTCTGAGGATTTTACTCCTTACCCACCTTTCT
This sequence comes from Redunca redunca, assembly GCA_006410935.1. Taxonomy (NCBI): domain Eukaryota; kingdom Metazoa; phylum Chordata; class Mammalia; order Artiodactyla; family Bovidae; genus Redunca; species Redunca redunca. The sequence continues at coordinate 278,795 of SJYQ01000572.1, read as the reverse complement.
TAGCCTGGGTGTTTGATTTCTCAAACTGCTCCATCTCCAATTTCAATAAGCAGGAGTCCTTGAGGTCTAACCAATTTCCATCAATAACCATACTCATTTTGTGGCCTTTATATAAAATACAGCAGTTGAGGCTATAAAACGTGGGAGCAATTTAAATGTTTGTGTTGCTATGTTTTGCCTCATGAAGTGCATAGCCTGCAAACTGCACACTCTGGCAGAACCAGCTATGGGCTGCCATGGACTCATGAGAAGCTGTTAGAGCAAAACCAAAAAACATAATTAAAGAAGCCATTTTCTCAGAACTAAAGGGACAATCCCTACAAATATTTGTGGTTTTAGAATCTCCCTGAACAGGCTAAATGACTCTGAAGACTCACCTGGGAGGAAGTCTTCATGGTCTTTATTTCCACCTCTCTTTACATCACTTTGAATCAAAATGCAGTTGGAGTGAAATTTGTGGGGATAAAGATGTCTTTTCCTTGTTGAATTTTCTTTCTAAATAGCGGATGAAGGTTTTGAACAGAAATAATAATCAAATGAAAATGACAAAATAAAACCCCAGAAAAATATCTCCTTGAGAGGAAATGGTTGTTGAAAGCATTCAAACTCAGTCGAGCACAAAGGCTGGTTATTTGTTTATAGGAACAATTCTGAGAAACTACAAGAATTTATATTATTAAATAATAAACTGGAGACTATGCATTGTTGTATTTAAAGGGCACCATCTCTTGACAGAACTGAGGAACTGCCTGTATCACTACGTAAAGCCTTTTAGAGTCACCATGGTAACATTTCATATGATCACTAACCTTTAACATGGTAAGATATGTGTTACATGTATTTTCTTGGAAGCTTAGGACTCTAAATTGAAACTATTCTTACATGGAAGCAAACTAAGAAATTTCAAGAGATGTAAATAAAACTCCTGGGATGACTTCCTTAACTATGAAATTAAAGATTTCAGGAAGAGGGTCAATCTTAACGTATGAATTTCTCCCTTAGAGGGCTCTCCTTTGGGGTTAATGACAGCCTCAGTTACAGTCTGTTAAAATCCAGGTGCTCCTCACTTACGTGATCACTCTTCCTTCCCCTGCACGTCCTCCTTCTTTTCTTCTTCTGAGCATCTTTCTGTAGCATTCCTGGAGGTTACCTGTTCATGTCATCAGTTACTCACTGTCTGAACTTTTAGGGGCAAACTCACTGGGTGATTTCAGTTTGGGAACAGACTGGTAGGTGATGGGGCCAACATGGAAAGGGCAGGCTGGGTGGGGGGCAGTAATAAAAACGGGAGCAGGTGCCCTGGGGGGAAAATGCTGGAAGGGAAATCAAGAGAGCGAAAGATAGCCTCCAAAGCCACATTTTATCTGCATCATAATTTAATGAAGGCTCAGGCATAACCAGGGCTTCCCTGGTGGCTCATCAGTAAAGAATCTGCCTGCTAGTGCAGGAAGCACAGGGGCCGTGCAGTCAACCCCTGGGTCAGGAAGATCCCCTGAAGGAGGGCATGGCAACCCACTCCAGTATTCTTGTTTGGAGAATCCCATGTACCAAGAAGCCTGGGGGGCTATAGTCCATGGGACAGCAAAGAGTCAGACAAAACTGAAGTGACTGAGCATGCAAGCAGGCAGGCATAACTAGAAATATTTCTTTTTTTGATTTTTAAAATTTTTTGATGTGGAATATTTTTTTCAAGTCTTTATAGAGTTTTTTTTAATAATATTACTTCTGTCTTATGTTTTGTTTTGTTTTGTTTTTTTGATCCTGAGGCATGTGAGACCTTACCTCCCTGATCAGGGATCAAACCTTTACCTCCTGCATTGGAAGGCACAGTCTTAATCACTGGTCCACCAGGGAAATCCCTACTAGAACATTCCTAAAGTCCCTTTCATGTATTCACTTCCTCTCTCTCTTGCTCACAAATTCTGGTTACTTCCACATAAGAACTCAGTGCAAAGAGGAAAGAAGAGTGAAACAGACAGGAAGCAAAGAAGATTGGCAAGACCTCTCCTATTTTGCCTACCCTTTACTTGATAGAGAATAGCATTTTAAAAGCCTCTTATTTTTATGTGTATTCCTCACATGTGACATAATTAAAGACTGTGGTTGCTCTGGCCTGCCTGCCCTGACACCTCCCCCTCTGCTTCTACTTGAGGATGGCCTTTCCAACATTGCTTCCTTTTCTCCTTCTCTGCTCAGTTTTAAAAATATTTCACTGTCACTTTCTTCTATCAGCAGCTGGTAGTAAATTTGAACTCAATCTTTGTCTGGTGAGGAAATGCCCCCATTTGCTTCATCATGTCCTTGTGAGAAATCTAAGCCCACCATCCATCTCACAAGTGCCTCTGGTTTCTTCTTTGTTAATTAATGTACCTGTTTAAGCAGCTCAGTGAAAACACAGAACCTCCCACTCCCTTCCTTCTGCTTGCCCTGCTCGCTGCCCTTGATTTGCATAGCAGGGGCCTTTGGCAAAAGATCGATTTCCAGATTCCTCCCATCTCCACCCCTTAACATGCTCACAAACAGACAAAATCAAATTCAGGGGGAGTCCAGAGGTTTTTAAATTATTATCTACCACTCTTGCACCAATAGTATCACAGCAGAAAACCACTCATCACTACTGTAAATACAAAAGGTGAAATAAAGAGAGTGGATGCGGCTGGGGGAGCATTTTCTCTGCCCTTGCATTTGAATTCAGAGCATAAGCAACATTGAGAATTTTATGCAGTGTCTAAAGAAGTATATTCTGGTACCACATTAGTTATTTTTATTCTAGTTTTCAAAAAAATCTTATGGTTTTTTTTTTGTTGTTGTTGCTTGTTTTCTGCCACACAGCATGTGGGGTCTTAGTTTCCTGGCCAGGGACTGAAACTGCACCCCCTGCATGGGAAGCGTGGAGTCTTAACTGGTGGACCACCAGAGAAGCCCCAAAGCTTATGTGTTTTTAATAAAATTTTTGATCCCATTAAATCGACTTACATCTAAATGGCTGTCTGGGAAACCTTACAAATAGCTGTGAAAAGAAGAGAAGCCAAAAGCAAAGGAGAAAAGGAAAGATATAAGCATCTCAATGCAGAATTCCAAAGAATAGCAAGAAGAGATAAGAAAGCCTTCTTCAGCGATCAATGCAAAGAAATAGAGGAAAACAACAGAATGGGAAAGACTAGAGATCTCTTCAAGAAAATTAGAGGTACCAAGGGAACATTTCATACAAAGATGGGCTCGATAAAGGACAGAAATGGTATGGACCTAACAGAAGCAGAAGATATTAAGAAGAGGTGGCAAGAATACACAGAAGAACTGTATAAAAAAGATCTTCATGATCTGGATAATCACGATGGTGTGATCACTCATCTAGAGCCAGACATCCTGGAATGTGAAGTCTAGTGTGCCTTAGAAAGCATCACTATGAACAAAGCTAGTAGAGGTGATGGAATTCCAGTAGAGCTATTTCAAATCCTGAAAGATGATGCTGTGAAAGTGCTGCACTCAATATGACAACAAATTTGTAAAACTCAGCAGTGGCCACAGGACTGGAAAAGGTCAGTTTTCATTCCAGTCCCAAACAAAGGCAATGCCAAAGAATGCTCAAACTACTGCACAATTGCACTCATCTCACATGCTAGTAAAGTAATGCTCAAAATTCTCCAAGCCAGGCTTCAGCAATACGTCAACCATGAACTTCCAGATGTTCAAGCTGGTTTTAGAAAAGGCAGAGGAACCAGAGATCAAATTGCCAACATCCGCTGGATCATGGAAAAAGCAGGAGAGTTCCAGAAAAACATCTATTTCTGCTTTATTGACTATGCCAAAGCCTTTGACTGTGTGGATCACAAGAAACTGTGGAAAATTCTAAAAGAGGTGGGAGTACCAGACCACCTGACCTGCCTCTTGAGAAATCTGTATGNGTGTCAGACTTTATTTTTTGGGGCTCCAAAATCACTGCAGATGGTGATTGCAGCCATGAAATTAAAAGACGCTTCCTCCTTGGAAGAAAAGTTATGACCAACCTAGATAGCATATTCAAAAGCAGAGACATTTCTTTGCCGACTAAGGTCCATCTAGTCAAGGCTATGGTTTTTCCAGTGGTCATGTATGGATGTGAGAGTTGGACTGGGAAGAAGACTGAGCGCCAAAGAATTGATGATTTTGAACTGTGGTGTTGGAGAAGACTCTTGAGATGAGAGTCCCTTGGACTGCAAGGAGATCCAACCAGTGCATTCTGAAGGAGATCAGCCCTGGGATTTCTTTGGAAGGAATGATGCTAAAGCTGAAACTCCAGTACTTTGGCCACCTCATGAGAAGAGTTGACTCACTGGAAAAGACTTTGATGCTGGGAGGGATTGGGGGCAGGGGGACGACAAAGGATGAGATGGCTGGATGGCATCACTGACTCGATGGACTCGATTCTGGGTGAACTCTGGGAGTTGGTGATGGACAGGGAGGCCTGGCATGCTGCGATTCATGGGGTCGCAAAGAGTCAGACACGACTGAGTGACTGAACTGAACTGAACTGAACTGAACTGAAAGATATCAAAAAGATCATCTTTAGCTACTACTTTTAAATTTACCTTTGAATTAAAAGTTTTACTTTCTCTCTAGGGAAATGCATAACCATTAATAGTAATGCACAACTTTTTTAGATTTAGACAGATCTGATAATGACTATACGATCTGCAAAGGAAGACAATGTAAAAAATACCTTTTCTTATGTTATTTTAAGACACTCTTCTTAATAATCTTGGAAAGGAAAATAAAAAAGCAAACTCACAGCTTAGCATATCTTAACAGATACTTTCTCTCATTATATCTATTGTTGTGGGTAAGAATTCCTTAAAAGAAATGGAATAGCCCCCTTAGTAAAAAAAAAGAGTCCAAAATGCAGTACTTGGGTATAGTCTCAGAAAAGACAGAATTATCTTGCTTTGTTTTCAAGGCAAACCATTCAGCATCACAGTAAGTCTATGCCCAAGTCTATGCCCCAGCCACTAATGCCAAAGAAGCTGAAGTTGAATGGTTGTATGAAGACCTACCAGATCTTCTAAAATTAAGACCAAAGAAAGATGTCCTTTCCATCATAGGGAATTGGAATATGAAAGTAAGAATTCAAGAGATACCTGGAGTAAATGGCAAGTTTGGCCTTGGAGTACAAAATGAAGCAGGGCAAATGTTAACAGAGTTTTGCCAAGAGAACACACTGGTCATAGCAGACACCTTGTTTCAACAATACAAGAGATGACTCTACATATTGACATCATCGAATGGTTGATACCGAAATCAGATTGATTATATTATTTGCAGCTGAGGATGAAGAAGCTCTATACAGTCAGCAAAGATAAGACCTGGAGCTGACTGTGGCTCAGATCATCAGCTCCTTGTTGCAAAATTTGGGCTTAAATTGAAGAAAGTAGGGAAAACATCATTCAGGTATGACCTAAATAAAATCCTTTATAATTATACATATAGAGGTGAGAATAGATTCAGATTAGATCTGGTAGACAGACAGTCAGAACTATGGACAGAGTTTTGTAACATTCCACAGTAGGCAGTGACCAAAACCTTCTCAAAAAAAAGAAATGCAAGAAGGCAAAGTGGTTGTCTGAGGAGTCCTTACAAACAGCTGAGCAAAGAAGAGAAGTGAAAGGCAAAGGACAAAGGAAAAGATATAGTCACCTGAATGTGGAGTTCCAGAGAATAGCAAGGAGAGATAAGAAAGCTTTCTTAAGTGAACACTGCAAATAAATAGAGGAGAACAATAGAATGGGAAAGACTAAACATCTTTTCAAGAAAATTGTGCCCATGCAAAGATGGGCACAATAAAGAACAGAAACGGCAAGGACCTAACAGAAGCAGAAGAGATTAAGAAGAGGTGGCAAGAATACACAGAAGAACTATACAAGAAAGTCTTAATGACCCAGATAACCAAGATGGTATAGTCACTCATCTAGAGCCAGACAATCTGGAGTGTGAAGTCAAGTGGGCCTTAGGAAGCATTCAGTTCCGTTCAGTTCAGTAGCTCAGTCGTGTCTGACTCTTTGAGACCCCATGAATCACAGCACGCCAGGCCTCCCTGTCCATCACCAACTCCCAGAGTTCACCCAGAATCGAGTCCATCGAGTCAGTGATGCCATCCAGCCATCTCATCCTCTGTCGTCCTCTTTTCCTCCTGCCTCCAATCCCTCCCAGCATCAGAGTCTTTTCCAATGAGTCAACTCTTCTCACGAGGTGGCCAAAGTACTGGAGTTTCAGCTTTAGCATCATTCCTTCCAATGAACACCCAGGGCTGATCTCCTTCAGAATGGACTGGTTGTATCTCCTTGCAGTCCAAAGGACTCTTAGGAGTCTTCTCCAACACCACAGTTCAAAAGCATCAATTCTTCAGCTCTCAGCTTTTTTCACAGTCCAACTCTCACATCCATACATGATCACTGGAAAAACCATAGCTTTGACTAGATGGATCTTTGTTGGCAAAGTAATGTCTCTGCTTTTGAATATACTATCTAGGTTGGTCATAACTTTTCTTCCAAGGAGTAAGCGTCTTTTAATTTCATGGCTGCAGTCACCATCTTCAGTGATTTTGGAGCCCCCCCAAAATAAAGTCTGATACTGTTTCCACTGTTTCCCATCTATTTCCCATGAAGTGATGGGACCAGATGCCATGATCTTCATTTTCTGAATGTTGAGCTTTAAGCCAACTTTTTCACTCTCCTCTTTCACTTTCATCAAGAGGAAGCATTGCTATAAACCAAGTTAGTGGAGTAGATGGAATTCCAGCTGAGCTTTTTAAAATCCTAAAAGGTGATACTGTTAAAATGCTGCATTCAATATGACAGCAAATTTGGGAAACTCAGCAGTGGCCACAGGACTAGAAAAGGTCAGTTTTCATTCCAATCCTAAAAAAAGGCAATGCCAAAGAATGTTCAGACTACCACATAATTGCACTCATTTCACATGCCAGCAAGGTAATGCTCAAAATCCTTCAAAGTAGACTTTCGCAATATGTAAAGAGAGAACTTCCAGATGTACAAGCTAGATTTACAAAAGGCAGAGGAACCAGAGATGGAATTGCCAACATTCTTTAGGTCACAGAAAAAGCAAAGGAATTCCAGAAAAACATCTGCTTCTGTTTCACTGACTACACTAAAGACTTTGACTGTGTGGATCACAACAAACTGTGGAAAATTCTTCAAGAGATGGGAGTACCAGACCAGTTTACTTGCCTTCTGACAAACCTGTATATAGGTCAAGAAGCAACAGTTTGAATCAGACATGGAACAACTGTCTGGTTCCAAATTGGGAAAGGAGTATGTCAAGGCTGTATATTATCACCCTGCTTATTTAACTTAAATGCAGAGTACATTATGCAGAATGACAGGCTGGATGAACACAAGTTGGAATCAAGATTGTTGGAAGAAGTATCAACAACCTCAGATATGCAGATGATACCACTCTAATGGCAGAAAGTGCAGAGTAACTAAAGAGCCTCTTGATGAGGGTGAAAGAGGAGAGTGAAAAAGCTGGCTTAAAACTCAATGTTCAAAAAACTAAAATTATGACATTGATCTCATCACTTCATGGCAAATACATGGGGAAAAAGTGGAAACGGGTTTCATTTTCTTTGGCTTCAAAATCACTGCAGATGGTTAATGCAGCCATGACATTAAGATGCTTGCTCCTTGGAAGAAACGCTATGAGAATCCTAATAGCGTATTATAAAGCAGAGACATCACTTTGCCAAGAAAGTTTCAAGTAGTCAAAGCTATGGTTTTTCCAGTAGTCATGTACAGAGGTGAGAGCTGGACCATAAAAAAGCTGAACACTGAAGAAGTGATGCTTTCAAACTATGGTGTTTGAAGACTCTTGAGAGTCCCTTGGACTGCAAGGAGATCATACCAGTCAATCCTAAAGAAAAGGAACCCTGTATATTAATTGGAAGGACTGATGCTGAAGCTGAAGCTCCAGTACTTTGGCCAACTGATGCAAAGAACCGACTCATTGGGTAAGACCCTCGTGCTGGGAAAGATTGAGGGCAGGAGGAGAAGGAGGCCACAGAGGATGAGATGGTTGGATGGCATCACTGACTCAATGGACCTAAGTTTGAGCAAACTTGGGGAGATGCTGAAGTATAGGGAAACCTAGCATGCAGCAGTCCATGGGGTCACAAAGAATCAGACTCAACTGACTGGACAAAAACAATAAATAATTCTATTTTGCTTTGGGTTTGTATTAACACAAAAACAGAGCTGCTATTTTGTGCTGTGCCCTGTGTGTAAGCATTGTGGGTTAGTGTTTTTGTATTTGTTACAGTATATATATATATTTTTTTTTAATAAAACACTAAATGAAAGGAACTAGCTACTGCATCATATCTATTCAAAGAAAATAAATTCACATATTTAAAATGATAGCATTTGTCACAGAAAGGAAACTTATGTTACCACCAAGTCCAAGGCTCATTGTTACTTCCACCCTCACCCAGACAAGATGAGAAGGAAGGTAAATTCCATGATAGCAGGGTTCTTTTTTTTTTTTTTGCTGTTGTTGTTTACCCAGTGGGGTAGAAAAATAAGTGGTAAGAGATAGTCAACAAATATGTTGAATGAATACAAAGTCTGTCCTAGCCTTGTACTTTTTTCATTATGCACATGCTATCATGATACAAGAAAATTATAGTCATTAATTTTGTACTTTTATTTTGAAAAGTACAAACTTAAAATTGCACAAATTGTGCAATGAATACCTATATGCTGCTGCTGCTAAGTTGCTTCAGTCATGTCCGACTCTATGCAGCCTCATAGATGGCAGCCCACTAGGCTCCTCCGTCCCTGGAGTGGGTTGCTATTTCCTTCTCCAATGCATGAAAGTGAAAAGTGAAAGTGAAGTCACTCAGTCGTGCCTGACTCTTAGCGACCCCATGGACTGCAGCCCACCAGGCTCCTCCATCCATGGGATTTTCCAGGCAAGAGTACTGGAGTGGGTTGCCATTGCCTTCTCTGAATACCTATATACTCTACCATAATCCATTCATTTTTAACATTTTCTCACATTTGCTTTATCTTCCTTGTTAAATAAAGGAATAAAATCCATCCTCTTATTGCTTAAGAAAAAAGACATCTTCCTGTGTAAATATAATGTAAAAACCACACTCAGGAAACTTAATTTTGATGCAGCAGTATAATTTAATACTCATTCTATACTGAACATTTCCAAATTTTTCCCCAGTCAAATTTTATATTTTATTTCCTAATCCAAAATCCCTTCAAGGATCATGGGTTTTATTTCCTTATCATTTTCATTCATTCACTTTTAATCCAGAACAGTCCCCTAGCCATTAGTTTATTTTTTTGTCTTCTCATCATATTGCTGTTTTGAGGAATTCATTCCAGAATGTCTCTCAAGTCAGGGCTGTACAGTTTCTTCTTCATTAATTAGGCTCAGGTCAGGTACTTAAGGTCCCTGGAGAACCACTCGGGGATTGGTGTTTCTCACAAAGCATCAGATCAAGGAGCATGTGACCTCAGTCTCTTGTACCATTGACGGCAGGAAGCTTGATTGCCTGGTTAAGGGAGACCAGTCATATTCCTTCTTTGTAAATGCACCTTTTCCCTTTGTAATTAATAAGTAACCAGAAGGAAGTTAGACTTGTTCCCAACTGTACACCCACTGATTTTAGCATAAATCAATGAGTCTCATCTGAATTAATTATAGCTATGGTGTTTATAGAATGATAGTCTCTTTCTTTATTCTTGCTATATTTTTTGTCACTATTCTATAAAGAAGAGCTTTATCTTCTGATTTCCCTTATTTTTTTAAAATTAGTTTTGAATTGTTGTATACATTAAAACTTATTTCTGTGGCTACTACTTTTTTAAAAATTATTTAAATTGACAACTTTTCTGGAAGGACTAATTGAAATATGTTTGCTGTATTTACTCCTGTCTCATCTTCCATAAGTATCTATTAAAAATTAGAAATTAAAAATACACTTTAGACAAAAATGTGTTAATCTGAGAATAAAAACTTGTGATGTTTTCTACTCAGATCAATTAATTTAAAGCACCAAAATACTTAGCTTTAGGAAAGAGATAGGGTTCATAATTATTTCAGCACTCAGTTATTTGGGTGGCTGTCAAGAGTGGTAAGGTAACACGTAGACATGCTAACTTTTGGGGGTTCCTTTTAAGTAACTCCATTTCCTTTTCTGTCTTTATTTTACATCAAATAAAAATAAATATTTTTATTTATCTTTGTTTTTAGATATACTAGAAACAAAACCTCTTGGCTCAACACAAAATTGAATCACAGACTCTGTTTCTTTATCTCTTGACACTTAATAAGATGTTGAACTTGTTATCCAAACAATTCTGAATTTCATTTTAGTGCTCTGATTCAATAAAATGCCCATCCTTCAGTTTTTAAATATAGGAAGCTACTGTTTTCTACACATAGCAGTGAGATAGACAAGAAAATGTCACATATCTGTAATATCATCATTAATCAACATGTATTAAGTGTACCTCAATGATATCGTAATTATTTGTATGTTGAAAAAGCCCACCCCCAGCTGGTACGTTCAACCTTCTGAAAATGGAAGGCTCTGGGGACTCCAACTCTGCCACAGCCTGCCATTGGTCCAGTCTGTGGGAGGTTTGTTTGTCACTCAGCGCCTGCCACGCCACAGGGGAAACAGTCTCTGTTTAAACACCTCTGGGTTTTCCTCACAGCATTGAACATGTTCCTGTTATTGGCCAAAGTAGGGGAAGGACTCTACTAATGCTTAACCTGCAGGCCCAGGAGGTTGTGAAACTATGTGTCCATATAGTTCATGATGCTGGGGTCAAGGTTAGTTGGAGAGGGCCAACTTATCCAAACATTCTACTGGAGATTTTATGTTCCTGTTTCTTTTCTCAACTCTGATCTCTTATTTCTTTGTTCAGTGGCATATTTGGGGAAATTTTACCTGCCTTCCAACTACTTAGAGGAAAAATAGTGATTCCTCACAATTCTCATACATTTGAAATTCTAAAGAAGGCTATAAGTTGTATGCTTAGAGTATCTTCAAGAAAGAAGGCAAAACAAACTCAAAGATGGTGAATTTTTTAAACTGAACATTCAACAGGCATAGATTGTCAGGAATAATAAGAATGATCTAATTTTTCGCATGTGAATTTCACACACTAAAGGGGGTAAATTAAAAAAAAATTCATGTCCACTGGAAACTTCAATATGACCTTATTTACAAATAGAGTCTTTGTAGGTCATCCATTAAGGATCTCAAGGTGAAATAATCAGGATTTTGGACACACAGAGGAAGCCATGGGAGATGGAGGCAGTGATCGGAGGGACACTGTGCCTCAGCTGAGAATCTTTGGGAGCCCCCAGTAGCTGGAGGAGGCAGGCATCGTATTTGTGGTAAATTATTCTAGCAGTCCTTAAAAACTCGTAGGCGTCCCTGGTAGCTCAGTGGTAAAGATCTGCCTGCCTATGGGAGAGATGTAGGGTATCCCTGGGTCAGGAAGATCCCCTGGAGAAAGAGATGGCAACCCACTCCAGTATTCTTGCCTGGAAAATCCTATGGACAGAGGAGCCTGGCAGGCTACAGTCCATGGAATCACAAGAGTTGGACTCGACTTAGCCACTAAACAGCAACAACAACAACAAACTCATACACACAATGAAGAGATACCTGGTGGATTTTTAACTGGATTTGTAAAAAAGTTGTGAGATTCCTTGGCAAATAAGCCTCATGATAAAGCCTAGTTTTCCAAAGTAAACAGTAAGTTTCTATGTGAGATGAAACTCTTTGCAACTCTATAGCAAACAAATGTGACAATCCAGATGAATGCCAGGAAAGATATTGAAGATATCGAGAAATGCTTCATGAAAACTATGTCACAGCAAAAGCCCAAAATCTCTGTAAGGCTTTCAATAAGAAAAGAACAATGAGAAATACTTTTACACCATACTTGGGTTTAGCATTAAATCTGTGGGGATAGTTGTCTTCATTCAACAAAGTCTGGACACCCTGCTGTGGTTCAGATGCAGCTCCCAGCTCTGTAAGAGGCACCTGTGGGCAAAACAGAGATGCCTGATTTTGTGGAGGTGCTAGTTTAGCAGGAGATGACAGTAAACCTAATCAGTGAGTAAATTACATAATGAGTTAGAGAAGGAACTGTGCCAGAGAAGAAAAAGAGGTAAAGCATGTAGGAGAGATCAAGGATCCTCAGTTGGAGGAGATGGTGTAGATGATGTTGGGGTAGTCAGTGTGTAACAGGAAAGAATAAACCTGACTCCATATTGAATCTGTTCCTTCTATGTTAACTCTGTTCTAGGGCTGGGGAAGAGAGAAGATGAAAATCATGTGAAGAATGAAGCTGAGGGTCATGGAGATGATTTTAAAGTGAATTCAGTAGAATGACACAAGAATAAAACACATGTATATATTTTAAAATTTTCTTATAGACTTTAAAAAAGGAGAAACAGGTGAAATTGGTTTTAATCATATATCTCATGCAACAAAATAACTAGTATATTATTTGGACTTGTTTTCAACATGATTATTAAAGAGACATGTTTCCACTCTTCTTTTAGTGCTTGATCTTCAAAATCTGGTGTATATTTTACACTCACATCTCTGTTTGGACCAAGAACACTTCAGCCACATGTATCTGATGGCTACTGTGTGGGTGGTGCAAGAGCAGGTGGTGGCTCTGGGGGTGACTGGCTGAGAGAAAAGGAACTTCAAGATTCTTAGAGGAGACGGAGAGACCAGAGGACAGATTGGACAGGCTGTGCATAGGGCAGTCTACATGCACTGAGAGTTTCAAGAATAGATAAAGGACAACCTCTGAAAGGAAAGCCAACCTGCAGGTAGGTAGAATCCCTGGGAAATACGAAAGGACTGTGCAGGACTCTGTCCTTCATATCAACAGTGAGGAGTGATGTAGTTTTCAGAAAGAAACAAAGAAGAATAGTCTGAAAACAAGAATAAGAAGTGAGTAGACCGCTGTAAAAAAGAATTGAATTAATACCATTTGCAGCAACATGGATGGACCTACTGAGTGAAGTAAGTCAGAAAGAGAAAGAAAAAGAAAATACAATGTGGTTTCACTTACATATGGAATCTAAAAAGATGATATGAATGAACGTATTTACAGAACAGAAATAGACACACAGACATAGAAAACAAACAGATGGTTAACAAAGGGGAAAGGTGTGAGGGGTTATTTAGGAGACTGGGATTAACATGTACACTCTTTGTTGTTGTTGCTGTTCAGTCACTGAGTCATTTCCAACTCTTTGAGACCCCATGAACTGCAGCACATCAGGCTCCTCTGTCCTCCACCATCTCCTGGAATTTGCTCAAATTTCATTGAATTGGTGATTTTATCTAGCCAGCTCATCCTCTGCTGCCCCTGTCTTCTTTTGCCTTCAACCTTTTCCAGCATCATGGTCTTTTCCAATGAGTCAGTCAGCTCTTTTCATCATGTGGTCAAAGTATTGGAGCTTCAGCTTCAGCATTAGTCCTTCCAATGAATATTCAGGGTTGTTTTTCCTTAGGATTGACTGGTTCGATCTTCTTGCAGTCCAAGGGACTCTCAAGAGTCTTGTCTAGCACCACAGTTTGAAAGCATCAGTTCTTCAGTGCTCAGCCTTATTTATGGTCCAACTCTCTTGACTGTACATGACTACTGGAAAACCATAGTTTTGACTATACAGACATTAATATATATAAGAAATCAATAAAGAACAAGGACCTACTCATAGAACAGGGAACTTTACTCAGCATTCTGTAATAACCTATATTACAGGTTATAGGCTATCAAAGACTCTGAAAAAGAATATGTGTATGTGTGTGTGTGTGTGTATATATATATATATATATATATATATATATATATATATCCTTTCAAGGAGGCGCCCTTGGAAACTTCCTCCCTTCTGGCTTTGCCCTCACTGTTCTTTCATAAGATTCCATTCTTCTTGAGTCCTTGACTTTTTATAAGGAGTGACCTGGAAAACCTCGAAGAAGACGGCAGAATAGAAGGACATGTGCTCATCTTCTCCCGTGAGAATTCAAAAACTGCAACTAACCACTGAACAACCATCAACAGGAGAAATTTGAATTCTACCAAAAAAAGAGACCTGATATGAAAAGGCAAAGGAGAAGCCCCAAAAAGATGGTAGGCGGGGCGAAATCACGTTTAGAATCAAACCCCATACCCACCAGAGACACTAGGAGGGCTAAAACAAATCTTGTGCTTACCAAGCCCTAGAGTTAAATAAGCAGGGTGACAATATACAGCCTTGACATACTCCTTATCCTATTTGGAACCAGTCTGTTGTTCCATGTCCAGTTTTAACTGTTGCTTCCTGACCTGTGTATAGGTTTCTCAAGAGGCAGGTCAGGTGGTCTGGTATTCCCATCTCTCTCAGAATTTTCCACAGTTTCTTGTGATCCACACAGTCAAGGGCTTTGGCATAGTCAATAAAGCAGAAATAGATGTTTTTCTGGAAAGCTCTTGCTTTTTTGATGATCCTGCAGATGTTAGCAATTTGATCTCTGGTTCCTCTGCATTTTCTAAAACAAGCTTGAACATCTGGAAGTTCACGGTTCATGTATTGCTGAAGCCTGGCTTGGAGAATTTTGAGCATTACTTTACTAGCATGTGAGATGAGTGCAATTGTGCAGTAGTTTGAGCATTCTTTGGCATTGACTTTCTTTGGGATTGGAATGAAAACTGATCTTTTCCAGTCCTGTGGCCACTGCTGAATTTTCCAAATTTGCTGGCATATTGAGTGCAGCACTTTCACAGCGTCATCTTTCAGGATTTGAAACAGCTTAACTGGAATTCCATCACCTCCACTAGCTTTGATCATAGTGATGCTCTCTAAGGCCCACTTGACTTCACATTCCAGGATGTCTGGCTCTAGGTGAGTGATCACACCATCGTGATTATCTGGGTTGTGAAGATCTTTTTTTGTACAGTTCTTCTGTGTATTCTTGTCACCTCTTCTTAATATCTTCTGCTTCTGTTAGGTTTAGACCATTTCTGTCCTTTATTGAGCCCATCTTTGCATGAAATGTTCCCTTGGTAACTCTAATATTCTTGAGGAGATCTCTAGTCTTTCCCATTCTGTTGTTTTCCTCTATTTCTTTGCATTGATTGCTGAGGAAGGCTTTCTTATTTCTCCTTGCTATTCTTTGGAACTCTGCATTCAGATGCTTGTATCTTTCCTTTTCTCCTTTGCTTTTCACTTCTCTTCTTTTCACAGCTATTTGTAAGGCCTCCTCAGACAGCCATTTTGCATTTTTGCATTTCTTTTCCATGGGGATGGTCTTGATCCCTGTCTCCTGTACCATGTCACGAACCTCATTCCGTAGTTCATCAGGCACTCTATCTATCAGATCTAGACCCTTAAATCTATTTCTCACTTCCACTGTATAATCATAAGGGATTTGATTTAGGTCATACCTGAATGGTCTAGTGGATTTCCCTACTTTCTTCAATTTAAGTCTGAATTTGGCAATACGGAGTTCATGATCTCAGCTACAGTCAGCTCCCAGTCTTGTTTTTGCTGACTGTATACAGCTTCTACATCTTTGGCTGCAAAGAATATGTATACAAAACTAACTCAATTTGCTATACACTTGAAACTAACAAAACATTGTACCTCAACTATACCACAATATAAGATAAACAGTAAATATTAAAAAGTGAGTAGTATTTCTATCCCTGGCCATGGTGGAAGAGATGCAGAGAGAAGAAGCAGGCATATTAGACAGGGCTTCTTTGGGGATGAGTAACTTTGGGGAGATTTTCAGGACAGTGAAATGAACCAGTTAATCAAGAGACACTGGTTTGCTTACAGCTCTTAAGAGATGAGCTTTTTTTGCTGGGGTTGAAAAATTTCATAATAAAACTAGTCAAATACACACATATTTGCATTTTTCAACATAGGTAAATGGATTTGACTAAATTTATAATATTAAAAATAATTATTTTTCTAGATATGGGAATATTTGACTCAAGTTAAAGATTGGTTCTTTCTGGGAAGTGGAGCCCTGGTAACCTTCATTTTTGAGTTGCTGCTGTTTTATATTGATATTGTTTCACAATGTATACATTTTTGTAGGAATAAAGGAAAATTCAAAGGCCTATTTTTTCCTGGAGTTCTTTTAATTTTATATAATCTCTCTCCTGAAGAAAACATGGGGTTTAAAAAAATAATTGAATAATACGGTTCTCTGTGTGTGTGTGTGTAATACAATGTTAGATAATACATACAAAGAAGAGCCACAGTTACCAAGTATTTAATAAAGAAGAAAACCCCAAGCTGTGTCACCCCCAAATATGCTTCTTTGACATAAAAATTATGTCGAGTTGAAGGCAATTAAGAAGCAGTAAATGCAGGAAGAGCTCCCCACTTTCTGCCTAAAGCAGGAATTTTCCCTTTTTGCTGGAGTCAGACTCTTTATCAGCCCAGATAAAGTCAGCTGAGGACTCTGCAAACAAGCCTTTTTCCCTTAGCCCTTATATCCTGAGTTACTTCTCCACTCTTTACTACACCAGACCCCTTTGTCTTGTTAATTCTTCACAAATTTATTGTTTCTTGGTCCAAGAAATATAAATGACTCCTCCAGGTCTTCAATCCCTTATGAAGGCTCCTGTGTACATGTATAAATTCTGTAACATTTGTGTAATTTTCTTCTTTTAGTCTGTATTTGTCAGTTTGATTTTCAGAAACAGCCAGGTACCCTCAAACTGTCAAGGAACATGCTTTTCTAGCCTTCTACAACAATCCTGAGCATTCTTTGTACAGGAGCTAAATCAGACTTCACCAGGACAGACAAAACACCAAAGTAGGTGGCTAACCACAGCTGTACTCTGTTAGTATCAGTGTTTTCTCAGGACTGCTGAGGAATCTCTATTCATGTGCTAAATTAATCTCACAATTGAGGAGACAGCCATGGTTCTTTTCCTTCTGTGACCTGAGATCTACCCTTGGCTGGGGGCAGCAGCCATGGTTTGCAGGGCCCATGGCAGTTTACAATAGCCTTTTAAGCTTGAGGTGACTGAAAACTTTAAAATGAACCACTAAACACTTAAGTCTGTATGATAATTTGAATTTAGCAAAAAGGTTAAAGCTGCCATTATTTGCTGCCATTATTTTTTCAACTTAAATAATGTAGTTTTTCTTTTTCATTATGGTTCATCACAGGATATTGAACACAGTTCCCTGTGCTATAGAGTAACGTCTTGTTGTTTAGGCCTCCTATATATAAAATATATAATAGCTTACATCCACTAATCCCAAACTTCCAATTCATCCCCCTCCAACCTTCCTCACCATTGCAACCACACATCCGTGTGTGAATCTATTTCTGTTTTGTAAATAAGTTCATTTGTGTCATATTTTAGGTTCCATATGTGAGATATCATATTTATCTTTCTCTATATGACTTACTTCACTTAGTATACTGTGTTGCTGCATAGGACATTATTTTATCCCTTCTTATTGCTAAGTAATATTCCACTGTACATATATTTATACCACATCTTCTTTATCCATTCATCTGCTGATGGACATTTAAGTTGTTTCCATATTTTGGTTATTGTGAATAGTGCTGCTATGAACATAAGGGTACATGTATCTTTTTAAAAAACTAATTAATTAATTTAAAAATGTAACAAAGATGAATATTTTTAATGATGAAAGGTACAATTAACAAAGAATATAGACCTCATAAACCATTAGACATCTAACAGAAAAGAAACAAAGGTATATAAAGCAAAAATCAGAAGAAATATAAGGAAAAAAATATAATCATAGTGAGACATATTAACATTTCCCTGAGAATATTTTATCAAGTGCAGAAAAAATAAGAATAGGAG